>OZ035997.1:66145403-66432903 GCA_964035015.1 Corallium rubrum
TTTTTTTTATTTTTTATTATAAATAAAAATTATTGTTTTCAACAAAAAGTAACCAGTTTGACCACGATCACTTCCGGTCTGTCATCACAAAACACGCGCGACAGACCCCACGCGAGATTTTCACGACGGTCGGTCATTTTGAAAACACGAATTTATATACATTCGGTTGTCCTTCAGCAGCGTATATATGTGGAGAAGAAGAATTTCAAATGAAGTCGAATCAGTGCTGTAGAGAAAAGTTTTCTGACTGCCCCAACAAGGAATCGAACCCAAGGTCTCTGGTTTAACGTACCAACGCTCTACCACTGAGCTATTGGGACTCCCTGCAGTGATTCGACTTCATTTGAAATTATTCGGAGAACGGCAATGATTTTTCAAAAACACGCTTTACCGAAATGACCTGGCAAAGCTATAACGAAGACCTTAATGTACTTTGTTTTCCACAAGTCTTTCTTTTTCGAAACATCTCCCTAAAATATAAAGGTTGTGATTCCCTGCAGTGATTCGACTTCATTTGAAATTATTCGGAGAACGGCAATGATTTTTCAAAAACACGCTTTACCGAAATGACCTGGCAAAGCTATAACGAAGACCTTAATGTACTTTGTTTTCCACAAGTCTTTCTTTTTCGAAACATCTCCCTAAAATATAAAGATTGTGATTCCCTGCAGTGATTCGACTTCATTTGAAATTATTTGGAGAACTGGCAATGATTTTTCAAAAACGCGCTTTACCGAAATGACCTGGCAAAGCTATAACGAAGACCTTAATGTACTTTGTTTTCCACAAGTCTTTCTTTTTCGAAACATCTCCCTAAAATATAAAGATTGTGATTCCCTGCAGTGATTCGACTTCATTTGAAATTATTTGGAGAACTGGCAATGATTTTTCAAAAACGCGCTTTACCGAAATGACCCGGCAAAGCTATAACGAAGACCTTAATGTACTTTGTTTTCCACAAGTCTTTCTTTTTCGAAACATCTCCCTAAAATATAAAGATTGTGATTCCCTGCAGTGATTCGACTTCATTTGAAATTATTCGGAGAACGGCAATGATTTTTCAAAAACACGCTTTACCGAAATGACCTGGCAAAGCTATAACGAAGACCTTAATGTACTTTGTTTTCCACAAGTCTTTCTTTTTCGAAACATCTCCCTAAAATATAAAGATTGTGATTCCCTGCAGTGATTCGACTTCATTTGAAATTATTTGGAGAACTGGCAATGATTTTTCAAAAACGCGCTTTACCGAAATGACCTGGCAAAGCTATAACGAAGACCTTAATGTACTTTGTTTTCCACAAGTCTTTCTTTTTCGAAATATTTTTGTGATTCCCGGCTGAGGCGCTCTACCACTGAGCTATTGTGATTCCCTGCAGTGATTCGACTTCATTTGAAATTCTTCTTCTTGACGAATTTATATATATTACACGTGCAGTGTAATATGGGAACTGTTGCTTATCTATTACCTTTTCGTGACATTGAACGGTAATTTTGTAGTTAACCCAACCAGTAACCTTCTATTTTGTCAACCACTTTTGCAATTGTTTTGTTATTTTTATACTGTTCCAGTTTTCTACAAGCCAGTTTATTATAAATATTAAGTGCTGTGCATGAGTTACATGGCGGTAATTCTTAACAATTCAGATGAAAAGTGTATTTAGCATTCGAAAATATTATTGCATCCTATGCGTATATCATTTTTGTTGGGAAGGGCTCATTACTTTGCTTCTGTTTTTCAGAAATATGTGATTTTTATGTATCATCAACCGGATATATGAATTTGAACATATTCTTCCGTGCATCTAATGAATGTGATTCGGTCAAATATTTAAAAAAAAAACAACAACAAAAAACCGCCCGTCCGCATGGATTTTTTTTGCTGCTACCGATGATAAACCGGGCTATTTTTTTTAAATGGCTTTAAAGTGCTTTTGAAGGCATATAGGTACTTTAATATATAATTTGCTTTCAGTAGTGCGAGAGAGCTTGTGACTCAAGTCGACTTGATCAAGTTGTGTGACTTGAATTGTACGAGTTGTGTGCGCTGACGAGTTAGCGGCTACACAGTTTAACGTGCATATGGAACAAAAATTAAGTCTCTCTTATTCGAAAGTACATTTAAAATGACAAAGTAAAGACCAGGTAATACGGGCAAGGTTTTTCTTCATCTTTCAACGCAACTTTGTTGCGTTGCAAGACTGCAAGTTGAAAACTGAGCGTTGTTGCACGTATTACCACCGACCTTAAACATTCTCACGCAACAAAATATTTTGTTGTAATTTGAAGAAAAAATTGTTAAAAGAAGTAGACTCCAGTTCTACTTGCTGCAACAAAATCGTTGGTGCGTGACAATGTTTGAGGTGTGTGGTAATACGTGCAACAACGCTTTTCAACTTGCAACGCAACAATGTTGCAGCAATTTGTTGCTCGTATTATACTTCACCTTAACATCTTTTGCAGTTTTTCGTTTTCTTGCCTTGTTATTGAGATAGATATGTAAATTAAACATTTTGTTATATAATATCAAACTATTGATAGCTGCTATTATGAAACCAAATTAATTCGAAGGAAGCGTGTGGGTGTGTTTCTCCTACAGCACCAAACAATGTAGATTTTCAAGTGATTATGTTTGATAATTACCTTTTCCTATTTTATTTCGTGTTTTATGCTGGGCATTAAAATACTTCTCGGCTAAGGCAAGCACATGTACGTCACAACACAACACAACACAACACAACACAACACAACACAACACAACACAACACAACACAACACAACATGTAGCATTTGCATGTTTCGACTTTCTCAAAGTCCTCTTCAAACATTTTTGACCTTTCGGTTCCTCGTTGAAAAGGACTTTTCCCACCTGCAGCGCGCCAAAATTCACCGGTGAATTTTTGACCGGTGACGTAATTCGGGAAGTAATTATATTCAGGATATGAGTTAAACAGACTCTTGAAAACGTTTTAGTAGGGGTAGAACCACTTTCCATTGCATGTACGACAACCCGAAGCACGTCAAAACAGGGCGGTGTACATTTCAGCGATTTCCCGCCAGAATATTTAATTAGATTCAAAAACCTGCAAGCGAAAGAAGTCCGCCTCTTTCCTCCCGCTTTTCCGCTCCCCCGCCTTTCCGCTCGCCCGCAAAAACTAGCGCTAAGAAGCGGACTTGGAGCAAGTCTATTGCATGTTAAACAACTTGAAATACCTCGAAAACGAAGCACGGACACAAAAAAATGCAAAAGATGTTACTTTTTATATATTTGTTGACAAACTTAATTTTTCGTCTCATAGGTACTTAGAATCTCAAGTAATTATTTGTTCTATCATGTTTCAGCTTGGGGACGAAATTCCCAACGAAGCCAGTATTCCCGACATCGCTGTATCACCCGCGTCTCCACTGCCAGAGGACGTCAAGGCAGAATCATCCGAAACGCCAACTCCCCGAGTAGCGAACGGGACTGTTCCACGTAGCAAGTCCTCTGGAACTCCTGAGCCTCGTCGGAGGTTCCCTTTTCCCTTCAAGAAGGACGGCAGTCCTTTAATGAAGAGGAAAAACAAAGCCCGGAATAAGAAAACGACCAGCCGCGACAATATCAACGACGTTGTGCATCGAGATAGTTTAATAGAAGAAGGCAGCGCAACTGACTCAAACGAAGACGATGTTAAAAACGGTATGTAGGTACAGTAACTAGTGGTGTACAAGTCCGATTCAAATCTTATCCTATCAGATTAGCCTCGCCTGTGTCACAGCCCTAACTCGATAAGAGTAAGGTCTGTGAACAGTCGAGCGATTGCTTGTTCCTGCCGGGAGGAGACTAGGGACGATATTAGAGCGAAATATATTAATTATTGTCATGCAACGCGATCAAATCCGCCAAAATAACATACAATTAGTGACAAAACCTCTTCGGACACATTAAATAATAATTTATTTTCTAGAAAATTACATAAATATAATCCGTTGACCCCCTCCCCCTTTTAAATGTTGGTGTACAACAAGATCATGTAGTTAGGAAGGCAATGTGTAATGTAGGCAGCGATATACTTTTGCCATTCAACATTGGAAAGAGGGGATACATATTCTATAATTAGGAGAAATTTCCGAAGGGTTTTGTCACTGATTGTAGGTATACACATATTACAAACCAACTACTGACCCTATCGAAATATAGTAAGGTTAGATATACTGCCGAAACAGAGAACGTAGGAGTCTAACGTTTCGAGCGAAGGCCCTTCGTCAGAGAGAAACGTGACGAAGGGCCTTCGCTCAAAACGTTAGACTCCTACGTTCTCTGTTTCGGCAGTATATCTAACCTTACTGTATTTCGATTGTTTCTACACTGCCTTACGCAGCACGCTACTTTTATTACTGACTCTATCTCTCGATTTACCTTGTATTTGTCGCTTTAAACATCTAAAAGTATTTTTTAAGGTGACATAAATTATTTCACCCAATACACGACTTTCGAATCTCAGTTCTGAATCGGGATAAAACTCATTTCAATTCATAACATCGGGCAAACACTGATAGTATTCATTTGCATTGCATTTAAATTTCCGAACTCAATTATACGGAGACCTCAGCTATAGATGTTATGAACTGAAATGAGTTTTATCCCGACTCAGAACGCGTCATGTTGATGCGTAGTTCAGATTCGAAAGTCGTGTATAATAGCATAAGTAATAGCATGGTTTTGAGTGCAATTTGGAGAAAACAATGCATGAGTGAGATTTTCAAAGACTATCAAAATGGCACGAGTCCGAAGGCTATTTGAGTTCTCTGAAAAACTCACGAGTGCATGTTTTTCCAAATTGCACGAAAAACCATGCTATTACTTAATAATATTCATGAAAAAATGTCGAAGTCAACTGTATTTACCTTACAGTCCCTTTCGGCAGTGTCCACTCCTCGCATAGTTTAAAAACGCTTTGCTTCTTCTACCACTACTGCAGAAAGTTTACTGAAAGCACTAAGAATCTTCTAGTTTCAGTTTTTGTTTTTGATTGGCTTATTCGCTTCAAAAATTTGCACTGTATTTCCTTTTTTCTACATTGTATTTCCTTAAAACTGCACTGCTCTTAGTCAATTAAAATTAATGCAAGAACAAGCAATCGCTCGAGTGTTCACAGACCTTACTCTTAAGCCGGTTTTCCACTTGGCGATTTTTTTCGCACGAAGCGACTTTCTTTTGTTGAAATTCAATAGATTTCTGATTAGTTCTAGCTCAGAGCTCATGAGACAAAAGAAAAAGTCGCTTCGCGCGAAAAAAGTCGCCTAGTGGAAAACCGGCTTAAAGGCGGTTTTCCACTAGGCGAAAAATGTCGCGCGAAGCGTTATTTTCTTTTGTCTCGCAAGCTCTCGAGTGGAACTAATTAGCCAAGACAAAAGAAAAATGTCGAGTTGGTCGAAAAATATCGCCAAGTGGAAAACAGCCTTAACCGAGTTAGGGCTGTGACACAGGCTAAAAACCCTACTAAAAACATTTTTGAGATATTTCAGTTCGTTTGATAATGGAAATTTAACACTTGACATCACATGTGCATGATGAGTTATCCCAGAAGGTTATCACGTGTGGATATATCATTGTTATTATCAAATATAATTATTTGAAAATATACGTGTTTGGTGTCATGGGAGAAACACGCCCACACGCTTCCTTCGAGTTAATTTGTTTGATAAGAGCAAGGATGTATAATATTCACTCTTTCTTTCTTACTCTTTCTTTAGCGCCCGTGCTTTGTACTTGTGAAAGTCATTATAGTCTTGAATGTATTAACGAGGTAGGTCTTTAAACATTCCGTGTACACAGTTACTGGGGGGTACCTTTCAAAAACAACAAACGAACAGACAGACATTCCACTGTCATCATCATCATCATCATCATCATCATCATCATCATCATCATCATCATCATCATCATTAACATAACCATCAGCATTATTATCATCATCATCATCATCATCATTATAACCATCATCATTATTATCATCATCATCATTATCATCATCATCATAACCATCATCATCATTATTATTATCATCATCATCATTATCATCATCATCATCATAACCATCATCATTATCATCATCATCATCATCATCATCATCACCATCATCATTATTATTATCATCATCATTATCATCATCATAACCATCATCATTATCATCATCATCATCATCATCACCACCATCATCATAACAATCATCATCATCATCATCATAACCATCATCATCATTATCATCATCATCATCATCATAACCATCATTATTATCATCATTATCATCATCATAACCATCATCATCATCATCATCATCATCATCATCATCATCATCATCATAACCATCATCATTATCATCATCATCATCATCATGACCATCATCATTGTTATCATCATCATCATCATAACCATCATCATTATTATCATTATCATCATCATTATCATCATCATCATTATCATCATCATCATCATCATCATCATAACCATCATCATTATTATCATCATTATTATCATCATTATCATCATCATCATCATCATCATCATCATAACCATCATCATCACCATCACCATCATCATCATTATTATCCTCATCATCATCATCATCATCATCATCATAACCATCATCATCATCATCATCATCATCATCATCATCATCATCATCATCATAACCATCATCATTATTTTCATCATCATCATCATCATCATCATCATAACCATCATCATTATTATCATCATATCACACGTCATCAACATTAACATCATCATTACCGTCATCATTATCCTCATCATCATCATTTTATTATAATTATTTAATTTAGTACAATTGTCAGTTGGTGATCTAACAAGTTTAAGATATAACTAGTCTCGTACAGTAACAGTAAATACTTATCAATATATGTGAGAAAAAACAAAAGCAATCTTTTTTTAATATTAAGGCCGTGTCCGAGTGACGAACCATACCGGACAAGAAGAGAAAACTCTACTTGGCCTGGCTGGGATTCGAAGCCACGACCGATACGCTACCAACTGAGCTACAACAGGTCAAGTTGGGAGCTGAAGGTCTAGGCTATTTGATATTTCGAAACAAACTAGTTTCTTCAATATCTAGACAACAGTCTCCATACATGACGATTTCGAATGATTATTGTGGGACAATGAACTCGGGTGGAGAATAATAATATACACTTGTTGACTTTTGCCTCGAGAAACATCGAGTTTTACGGTCCCACAGGCTTCAATGTCACCCTCGGGCTAAAGCCCTCGGGTGACATTGAAGCCTGAGGGACCGTAAAAGTCGATGTTTCTCAGGCAAAAGTCGACAAGCGTTTTGTTATATACCAAAGACTTTTAAAATACAAAATACAAAACTGCTTTGAAACTTGCAAACGGCGAAAAGACTTACCAAATACTTTGTCTTCGTAATTTCAACTAAACAAATACACCACACTCAACACTAAGAACAGCTTTAAATTTCTCCAAGTGTTTTTCAGAACTTCTTTGAAGATATGTATAGAAATTCTTTCTTTCGGAAAATGGACTATTTCGTACCAAAGAAGCTCGAAACAAGTTCTTGTTTTCAAAATGCCCGAAGAGTCCAAAGTTCTTGATCTGATGCAATCGTGTATTCACGTGAACAACGCATGATTAAAGCGACGTCAGAGGGAAACATTGCACTGTTTACTTCTTCATTGTTGACGTCAGAGGGAAACATTGCAATGTTTCCCTCGGCAGAAAGAAACAATTGAGTTTGTTAAACGACACGTGACCGTGATTTGACCAATAGGATTTTATCTTTGGCAAACGAAAGTCTTTGGTATATAACAATGTTTATTATTGCACCCAGCTCGGAATACACATTATATAACTCAGGTACTTTATGTAGACCTGACCCCACGAGGAACCTTAACCTAGAACATGGTGCATATATTGGACGTGACCTGATTACCAAGTTCTTCACCGGATTTCTAGGTTAGGGTTTGTATGTTTAGTAGATTGTAATTAATATGGTGGTTACTTTTTTGTAGGAATACGCTACTAATGTGGATACAATGTTCGAATATCTTTTCACAGACTGCGATTTTTATCGTAGTATGCGGGAAACAAGAAAAGACAACTGTAGGTTCATGTATTTGTTTTGTCTGTCTGTCTGTCTGTCTGTCTGTCTGTCTGTCTGTCTGTCTGTCTGTCTGTCTGTCTGTCTGTCTGTCTGTCTGTCTGTCTGTCTGTCTGTCTGTCTGTCTGTCTCTGCTGTCTGTTTGTCCATCTCTGTCTGTCGGTTTGTTCGTCCGTCGGTCTGTCTGTCCAAATATGGTGTAGTCGCGTATATAAGCTCGTTGTTTGTTTTACTCTTTACGTTTCTCTCTGACGAAGGGCCTTCGTTCCAAACGTTAGACCACTCACGTTCTCTGTTTCGGCAGTATTAACCTACTATACCATATTTCGATTGTTGTTTCAATACTGCCTACGCAGCACACTACTTTTATTACACTATTTGGTCTGTCTGTCCGTTGGTTTGTCTATCTCTTTCTTTCTCTTTTTCTTTCTTTTACTTTTCTTCTCTTCTTTTTATTTCTTTTCTTTGTTTCTCGTATTCTCTCTTTCTCTTTTTCTTTCGTTCGTTCTTCCGTTTTTTTGTTTCTTTCTTTTTTCTTTACTTGTTTCTTTCCTTCCTTCCTTTCTTTATTTTTTCTTCTTTCCTTCCTAACTCTCTTCCTTTCTTTCCTTTCTTTCCTTTCTTATTTCCTAAATAAAAACTCATACTCTCATTTTCTCTGCTTTCAGCTCTTGACATCGAGCCATGGGTGGAGGAAAATGAAAAGAAACGGCGTTCAGTAAAGTACACAATTAACTTAAATATGACAATCGGACCAAAGACGTCTAAAATCGAAGAAAAACAGGTTTGTCCACGAAACAACAATTATCAATTATTGGACGAGTTTGAGAAAAATATCATGATTTGTCAGTGGCGAGCTACCAGTTATTTGCCGATGCCGAAGGCAGTGGTAGCGAAACACTGACAAATCATTATATTTTGCGATAGACGAAGTAATCGAGAGTAATTTGGAAGCATCCATAACGACAATATACTTCAGGAAAAAAAATATTTAAAAGGGAGGTTTAGTGAGAGGTAAAGCAAGACTCGTGCCAACAAAAAGTAAGTTTTACGAAGATTTTAGTATGCGGCGAAGACAGAGAGAAGAATTACGCTCTGTATTCCTAACTTCGGGCATTTCAAATTTTTAACTATTTTATGAATGATAAATCAATTATTGAACTCTTCTCGGACAGCTGAGGAAAACTAGCCACCATCACCGCCATGCTTACGAAAATTATTTGCAGTCAGCAGCGCTATCGCTAGTGCGTATGCTCCGAAAACTATTTGCAGCTGAGAATTATTTGCACTCCGTTATTTGCTGGTGAATTAACCAATCAGAATGCGGGATAGAGACGAAATGAATGATAACATACACTTAACAGTTAGTTGTGTTTTCCTGAGAGTCTTGATATTTCCCGAGACGAAATCGAGGGAAACATCGAGACTCGAGGGAAAACAAAACTAACTGTTTCCCGAGGGAGCAGACATGAAGTGTTTTGTTATATAGCTTGAGTTTCGCTGAATAATTTCGACGTTTATCAAGAGAAAGTACACAAAAGACAAACGCTAAGACTTACCAAAGCATTTCACCTGGCTCCGTAATTTCACTTCAACCAAACTAATATAAGTCCCAGAACAAAAGAACAGCAATACATTTCTCCAGTTAATCTTCACACATGCTTTGAAGACCTATAAATATTCTTTTTTTCGTACCAAACGAGCTTTTGTTTATAGGATGCCTTCTCAATTATTGCCCGCTCGGTAGACATTGAAATTTAGCTAAGGTCATGTGACCACGAACCAACCAATGACAGTCATCGTTGCATCCAGCGAAACTCTAGCCATATAACAACAGCAATTATTTGTACTCATTTCTATCTCTCGTTTAATACAAGTGACGAATATATATTTACTTTATGCTCGAGCGATATGTCAAACTGTTTTTCTCTTTATAGGAACTACAAGCGAGTGAACCAGGGCAATATTATGTAGTGGAGTCCAATGTAAGACATTTGAGTACTAGTGTTTATCTTAATTATTTTTTGTTCTAAACCTATTACACCCGTAATTACCCAAAATTACCCGGGTAGAACATTCTGGTGAACATTGCATCTGAGCAGGCGGAAATATTGCAGTCGACACGCGACCTTTATGGCAATTCAAATACTTTAATATAACTTAACATCGTCAAAATAACGGCTAAATAATTCGCCATTTGGTCATTACTAACGTCCTCATTTTATTGTATTTTGATTCAGTTCATATCGAATTCCGCCATTTTGTGACAACAAATTGCCATAAAACTCACATGCATGTCAACTTCCGGGTTCGCGTAATTTTGAAAACGCGTGTAATGGTTGATTAGTCAAGTCAGTTGGGGTTGGGCTGTCCGCCTACCTATCTGCCTACCTTGCTGGCGGGCTGGCTGGCCGTCCGTCCGTCCGTGTCTGTTAGGCAGGCAGCGAGCCAGCGTGCAAGGATGTTACAGGTTTTGCGATTTTTATGTTTTAGATGTTGACTTTTGTTTTGCCCACTTTCTTATAACAGGTTATCAATGAAGGAATTCCATATTCAGACAGCTTTGTTGTTGTTCAGAGATACTGTGTGACAAAGGTTGATCCATTCACTTGTCGACTAAGGTAATGATGTCTGTCTGTCTGTCTGTCTGTCTGTCTGTCTGTCTGTCTGTCTGTCTGTCTGTCTGTCTGTCTGTCTGTCTGTCTGTCTGTCTGTCTGTCTGGCTGTCTGTCTGGCTGTCTGTCTGGCCAACGCTTTAAATACTCTTTTATGTTCATCTGAATAAGCCTTTTTGGCCTCGTTATGAAGCAAAGATTCTTTTGAATTGCAGACAGACAAACGAGGCTAGAAAGGCTGATTAAGATGCACACAATAGTATTCAAATTAGTCGCTATTATGAAAGTGGTGTATATCTGTATGTCTGTCTGTGTCTGTTTTTCTGTGTTTATGTGTCTGGGTGGCCGTTAATGTTTGTTTGATGGTGTTTGTTTGTTTGTTTGTTTGTTTTTGTGTTTGTTTGTTTGTTTGTTTGTTTGTTTGTTTGTTTGTTTGCTTGTTTGTTTGCGTTTGTTTGTTTAAAGGATACATGTAAGGGCAATAAAAGTCAAAACTTTCAATTTACGATGTTCTGATTAATGAACATACTTACTAAGGCAATCCAAGTAACTAGAACAATTTTTTCCTATAACAATACTGCAAAACACAATCTTATCCGCCATCTTGGTTCAATACTGTGCCTAATTAACTTTGAAGTTAGTGACGTCACAAGCTGGGTAAATATCATAAAATCGCACTTTGCTGACATCGGAGTGCTTTCCATGTTTTTAAAAGTGTTGTAGTGTAATGATCTGAAAACGACATTCACTAAAAGCGAACTTCTGACATGCATACGGTATCGGTATAACTAAGTAAAGATTTTGCTTTGCCAAAACAAGATTGCTTTTTGTCGAAATTTCCGATGTTGTTGCTGACAAAAGTCATTCATACTAATTACTTGGAGTACATTAGTAAGTATGGTTTTAAAAAGAAAAGCAAGAATTAAAAACTATGATTTTTGTTGCCTTTACCTTTTAATAAAATTGTGATTTTTGTTGCCTTTGCCTTTTAATAAAAGTATGTGTCGTTTCTAATATGAACTGCTGCTTTTTCAGAGTTACAGCTACGGTGAAATATGTTCGTCCTGTTTGGGGTTTTGTAAAAAGTAAGTACATATATATGTCATGTGATGTACGTGCATGAATCTATTACAGTACTTATTCAAAAATACTTCACGTATATTTCATCTACAAACCAGTGCGCTTTGATCTTGTGTTTGCAGGTATTATATCAAAGAATTCGACGGAAGGACTGTCATCATTTTTTAACTTCTTAAGTAGGTTTTAGATTTGATGTGCAGAGTTCCAGGCGCGTAATCAGGTAGCCTGTGCCCCAGCCCTAACTCGTCTGTGAACATGAGCGATTGCATGTTATGAAAAAAATTAATTCCCAAGTTTTGGGGAAATAATTTGTCACCTAAAAAAAATGACGTAGTTTTGTGGTCATTATACCCACTTCCACATATTTAAAGCGACAAATACACAGTATTTGGTTTGTAATATGTGTATACCTATGTTATTTTCAACGTCGCATTCAACATGTTGAACGATGTTGAATAATGTTGAAAGCACGAATAGCCAAATGAATTCAACATCGTTCAACATTCATGAATGACAATTAATTGAACGCGGGTTACCACAAAAGCTGGAATCGACAATATCCCGCATGGCGCATGTCTCTGTTCAACAAAGTTGAATGAAATGTGGCCAAATGCGTTCAACACCTTTCAACATTTTGAGAACAATAGAAATGTTGAACATGCTCAAATTTCGTTCAACACCATTCAACAACATTCAACATCATTCAACAGGGGTGGCCAAACGCTTTCAACATGTTGAATTCAGCGATGTTGAAAGAAATGTTGAAAGCGTTTGACCAGGCCTATAAATTGACAATATAACATTTTTTTACAGATTTTCGTTTCATTGCTTCGTTATTGAGATATTCCAGTTTGTTTGATATGCAAATTTGACTTTTAAGATAACTTTACGTCAAATTTGCATAATGACTTATCGCATAGTGTTTCTATATCTTTCTTATCGAACAAAAGCACTTAGCGAATTAGGAACCATGTGCGAGTGTTTCTTCTACAACAAAGTGTATAAATTTTAAAGGTTGACCATAACAAAGATATATAATCTTTTGCGATAAGCCATTATGCAAAGAGTGAGGTAAAGTTCTCTTATAAGTAAATTTACATATCAAACAAACTGAAATATCTCGAAAACGAAGCAAGGAAACCAAAACAATGACCAAACCATGCATGTAAAGTGACAAAAATCGCCTGCATTTACGTAATTTTCGAAAACAATATTAACGGAGTTGCGATAAAACATGTCAGTGGTCGCTACCATTAGCAGAAGGACCTGTAAATGCCGCCATTTTGAATCTGAAAATGGTCACACATTTTTGGGCAGCACCCGCAGTCCAGTTATATATAGGTCAGTGGTATACCCGGGCCCGGGAGACGGTTGGAAACCGAGCCTAGCTAACCTCTTGCCGCCTCCGCTTTCCATTCTACCGAGAAGGCCCTGAGACCGATGATGATTAATTGTTCCCCTTCTAACTTCCTGTCGGACTTCATCTCATTTCAGAGGCGTACATTAGGGCTGCTGAGGACGAATGGCAGAAGAATGTGTCGGGAAGACCTCTAGGACCAAACACGGAGAAACTAAGAGAGGTTGTGGCAAAGAACGACGAAGAAAGAGAAAGACCAGGTAAACAAGGCCTACTGCGCTTAAAACTGATTTCTATTGATCATATCTACATTCATAATCATAATAATTTTACCGGGCATTGTGGTGTATTTTGCGGGCTAAAATGGAGAATTCCGCGAGCTTTAGCCGGCTGATCTGAGCCTATCGGTTGTAACAGTTCTAAATCACTATTCGTTTGTTGTGTACGGAATTGTATACTTTTCTTGTTAATACGAAGCAAAGATTGTTTTGATGACAAAATGGTGCGTTTTCCTGGTATGTAAATATTTGTTGCAATGAAATACACGCCGACGCGAAGGTGGCACTGTTCATGATACTGTTTACCGTTTATTGTCTTTGATTTTCTTCTAAATGCCCACTAAAATTATTATATATGTAATACAGTTGATGTTCTCGGGCATAAATATGTTTTTGGCCCTTCTCAGAGCTAATTTTAACCATCGCCTTCGGCTCGGGCTAAAATGAGCCTGAGTCAGGTCATAGTTAGTGAAGGGGGCACAGGGAGCCCAACTCTGACGCCTGTACATGTGGTGTGTTTCTCTGTGTTTTATTCATATGTTATGAGATGAGACCTTGGTGCTTGCTGAAGGCTGATGTAAGTTGCCCGCGCGGTAATTTGAAACTCGAAACAGCTGCCACGTGAATACGCATGACGATCTTACATGAGCGGCGCGGTCTCCGCTTTCAGCAAGCACCGCCGTCTCATCTCATAATAGGGACTTTAAGATGCTAGGACGACGACAGCGGTTAAAACGCAAGACAAGTCTTACAATTTAAGAAATCACGGTTAACTATTATATTCGGTATTTGAAGCTAGTTTAATAACTTCCAAAACGCCCCAGTATTGCTAAAATGATTGTAGTGTCCGCATTGAAGTCAATATCAAGCAACAGTTCTCATCGTTTGGCCGTTGACGTCGTCCTGAAGACGTGAAAATGCTGAAGCGTAGTTTTCGCACTATCAACTGTAAAAATTTGCCGTGGATAATTTGCTTTGGGGAAATTTGGGCTTCTTGGTAACAATGCCTTATGACGTACGCAGATGGATCATTAATAGTGAAATCTATTGTTCTTATGCATATTTGTCCATTTGCGTACGTCATAAGCGTTACCGAATTAACCGTTAGCCCAATTTTTCTCCAAGAACGAACTAGCCATGGCAAACATTGAGAGTTAATAGCGCGAAAACTACGCATCAGATTCTCTTGAAATTTTCAGTGAGTGCTCCTGCCATGCTCCTCTGTACAATAAAACAACAAAAATGCCAACGAATTTTTCATTTCTTAGACACTTCAAGTCAATCCACGCATTGGAGTGGATTGACTTGAGATTCAAGCAAGGATCAACTTGAATGTCTCCAAACTGATTCATCTAAACACGGTTTGACTCGAAAATGACTTGATACGCATGAGTGAAGTTGGTGCGTGTCGTGCTAAACTGCAGACATTGTGGGAAGCACAGAAAATAGTGTTCCAAAACCGAAAACAATGTTCCAAGCAGATCGGATTCTCCATGTAAACTTGTGTCCGGACTGACTTCACTCGCGTTTTTCGATCCGATTGGGCCTTATATATAAACATTCAGTTGTCCTTCAGAAGCGTATATATGTGAAGAAGAATTTCGAATAACAATTCAGAAAAAAAATTTCAAATTCTTCTTCTTCACATATATACGCTGCTGAAGGACAACTGAATGTTTATAACTATAGAATTTTTACTTCAAGCATTGTTGCAAGCGACTGTAATGCTAAAGTATGAGGTTTTGAGTGGTATGCCAAAAAGAAAATGTAGTTTGTACGTGAGTAAATGCTGCTTTGATTCCTGTAAATATGGCGGATTCAACATTTTCCTGCCGTACATACACCTTTACCATATATGTTTCTCAACCCCAAAAGCCAAAATGTTCTTAAAAAGTTTGCTTGTACGCCAAAAAGTTCTAGGATTTTTAGCTCTTTTCAGTATATATATATATATAAATAATATGTGACGTAGAAAAACATTCCCTCTTAATACTGTGTTTTGCTCTCCGTAGGTGAACTGCCTGCTATTCCATCCACTAAGGTCGCTGAACGAATATCAACATTAGCTGGACGTATCTGGAGGTAAGTCATGTGTGTAAAGTTTACCTTGTAAAGACTAAAACTAAGACTCCGTTTACACTATGATGACCACGAAGGTGAAAACTGGCTGCCAGTTCATTATACCGGAGAAGAACCCGGTCATCTTGAGAAATGTTCTGCGGAAATGCAAGATGCCCAATGAAGACGAAGAGGACTTCTTAGAAAGTACACCTATATGGCATTATTAAAATTATTAAACTGCAAATATCCGACGAATTATAAAGCTAAACTTGGTATGGAAAACCTCGATCGTTCGCTGCTTATGACAGGGCGATCAGAGTTGACGTTTCTTAAATGACGTCACGCCTTCTCGGTATTTTGATTATATAATATTTGCGGCAATTTTTCGCGAGGCGCTCAAATTGGAGCATTTTGCCAATGTTTGAAAAAAGTTATCTCCGAAACGAACGGACCGAACCAAAAACTGTAAAATAGAGACCATAAGATACCCCGGGTTCGGTTTACGGTTACGGGTACCGCTATTTTTGTTTACTTGTAATAGAGACCTTAAGATACCCCGGGTTCGGTTTACGGGTACGGGTAATCTACCCGTAGTCGTATATACGGGTAGACCATGATCTACCACGGGAAAACGGGTAGATATTACGACTAAACAAAAGTGACGGTACCCGTACCCGTAAACCGAACCCGGGGTATCTTAAGGTCTCTATTAACTTATCAGTTCTTTTGCAGTGATCTATACAAACAAATAAAAACTGTGTAGGGTTTATCTGCACTTAAAGTTAATTGCATGTGTACTTTACTGAACGTCGTTTTTTTTTTATCATTTTCACGTTTTTGTCTGACGAAGGGCCTTCGCTCGAAACGTTCTCTGTTTCGGCAGTAACCTCACTATATTTCGATAGTTCTTTTCATATGCATCCAAGAAGAGTTTTTAATCAAATGTAACTGCGCCGAGTAGAACTTTAACACCCCATTTTTGAAGAACTATTAATTTTGTTTTTATTTCTTATTCAGGGACAACAGTTGGTTTCTTAGTTTCTTTACATTGTTGTAAGTGCCATCAGTTTAATTGTCTATTTTATGAGTTTAATTTTGCAGCGTTTTACAAGGATATTTTTCAAGCATATTTCAGTAAAGATTAAGTTTCAATGGCAATCGTCACATACCAAGACGGTTAGAGAGTTAAGGTTTTTTTCAGAGGTGATTAAAATGGTCTGGCGGTGGCCAGAATAACATACTGAAGACTAACTGGGACAGGAAGAGTTAAAATGGAACAAACTTGATGGCTGGCTGGATTGCTATTGAACTTTAACCAACAACTGTTTTACTGTGCTTCCTTCTCTGTTTGTGTTACAGATTAATGCTGTTGCTCGTCTTAAACGTGTATCTCGGCTACAGAATAATTTCACTTGAACGTTCAACGAAGTCCTGGGATTCTGTTGGTTTACCAGCACTGCCAAAGTAAGCAAGATATTTATCTCACTATCTCGTGTTTGAACTTTTTATATATTTACAATCTTTGGCCATTCCTAAAAAATAAATGGCTTAAAGTGATTCCTCAGTTTTGCATTGCGCACCTTTTCTACGCATAATTCTGCAATACCATTTCAAGACATAACCAAGTGTTAGTAACGAAAACGCATAAAATTGTCACTAAGGAAGCTAAATCAGCTACACTAATAAGCTTGAAAATTTGTAGTGTGGCTTCGTATTTAAGATGACATGATAGAAAAAGGATCCGTGTTGAAGCTTTAAAATGGTTCTCTTACGAAACTATTGTCGGTAATGTTTCTCCATAATATGGAAGATATTACGATAGTTGTTACTCGTGCGAAGTTTCATTTCGAAATTCTCAAAAACAAAGTTGTATTTTACGTGTGAAGTTTGTATTTTGGAGCGCCGCCATTAAATTGACCGTGCTTGAGAAGAATGAGTTGAGGAGAGCTTGTGACGTCATAGACTCAACAAAAACAAAAGATCATTGTTGTTGTCAACAAAAGGGTCATTGTTGTTATTGAGTCTATGATGTCATAAGCTTCGTCGACCCATTCTTCCCAAGCTTGGTCACTTTAATGGCAGCGTTCCAAAATACAAACTTTACACGTAAAATATCACCTTTTCTTCAACGAATTTTGGAATGAACCTTTGCACGATTACTAACTACCATAACATCTTTAGGATTATGCAAAAACTTTGTCAACAATATTTTCATCAGAGAACCACTTTAAAGTGCCTATGAAGCAAAAACTATTATTGTCTTCAATTGAAAGAACTCTCAAAACGACAAAGTAACATCTTTTGCAGATCTTCGTTTCCGTGCCTCGTTGAGATATTTCAATTTTGTTGATATGCAAATTAAACAGTTTGACGTCACACGTGTATAATGAGTTATCAGAGAAGGTTCGGTATCTTTGCTCTTATCAAACGAAATCAATTAAAAATCTGTATGTCTAATGCTGTATGCGAAATAGACGAACAGGATCGGCATCGAAGTGATTTCGTTTGATAATAGCAAAGATATAGAACTTCTCTGATAACTCATTATACACGTGTGATGTCAAAGTGTTTAATTTGCATATCAAAGAAACTGAAATATCTCAACAACGAAGCACGGAAACGAAGATCTGCAAAAGGTGTTATATACGTTGTAGTTTTAAGAGTTCTTTCATTTAAGACAATAATAATTTTCATTTCATAGGTACTTTAACCTTGTGTAGCTTACGAAGACTTTAGGGACCAAAATCTTGTTTTCACTTATCAATTTCCTCTACCAGATGTAGAAAAAATCTGTATGAAAAAAATAAAGAAAAAATTATTTCAAGATTTAAAATATCGTACGTTTTTCGTTCTTGCGGCTTCAAAAAAGAAAAACGTGTAACAAGAAGGAATGTGGACATTGTTACATTATATCGCGAAAATGTTTGTTAATTGTTATTTTTGGCAAATATTCTTCCAAAGGTTGTTGCTACTAAATAGTTCATATACAATGTGTATCAAAAAAATTCGAACCCTTAGAAAATGAATTAGCATTCGTTTCAAACAACCTATTGTAGTAGTTTGAAAGCCCTAAACACTTCTGAGCCACGGATGCGTAAAAAAACACGGTCTTATACACCTGGGAAATTAAGATAACTTGAAGTGTATGCATGGTGAAAGTATTTAAAAGCTTTTTCTCTTCCTGTTTAACTTGTGTGCTGATTAATTTATAACTCAGCGCTTTTAGGGCTTTCAAACTACTACAATAGGTTGTTTTAAAAGAATACTAATTCATTTTCTAAGGGTTCGAATTTTTTTGATACACACTGTATAGGTGGATCTAAAATATCGAACATTTTTCCAGTCACAGCAGTATATACTACGTTTCTCCCTGACGAAGGGCCTTCGCTCGAAACGTTAGACTCCTACGTTCTCTGTTTCGGCAGTATAGCTAACCTTACTCTATTTCTATTGTTTCTACACTGCCTACGCAGCACGCTACTTTTATTACACTATTTAGTATAAACCAAGTACTTCTACGAAGGATTTTTCAAGATAGCGGGACGAAATCGAAAAAGTTAACCAAAATAGCTACAAATCAGGAAAACATCATGATTTACTGGCAGCTGTATTTTCTAAACGAGTTCGGTGACCCCAACTTTTTTGTTGTTATTTTGCTATGAACATATCGTAAACTTTAATACTGGGAAGTTTCAGCAACTTGTCACTTTTGGAAGAATTACTGAGGAATTACCTTAATAACCATTATCAACTAAAGTTTCACCTTGATGCCTTTTTCCTCTGCTAAATAAATAGAGGATATTACGTGGCCGTGCGGAGATACGAATTTTATTTTCGAGTGTTGTCAATATCTTTCACGAGTGAGCGAAGCAAACGAGTTAGAGATATAAACAACACGAGAAAATAAAATTCGTATCTCCGCACGGCCATATAATGTTCTATTTATTATATTGATATCGATAAGCTATAAAAAATATACGTAAAATGGAGCAAAGGTTATATAACACTTCTATTGCAAAATACTCGACAACTTACAACATATAAGCCATAAGTTTTGAAAGCATTTTTTCACAAGAATTTCCGTAGTTTGTAGAACAAAGCGTAGCACAAGTAAATAATTGAGAATGGATACAATTTTTTTTACGCTAATAAAGAGTTACGAAGCAGATTCTTAGTGCTGACGCCATCGATATCTTCACATGTGAAGTATCACTTTTTCGCAACAAAAGAAAACCCGGTATTTCATCGATATCTATATAATAAATTATAATATTATAACACCGTGTGTTCCTTTTTTCTAGTGATTGGCCCACAGACTTAGAAGAATTTCGGAATCTCTTGTATCAACAACAGCACATTCAGAAGCTCCAGTTTAAGAGGTTGGTTTGCATGTTTGTTTTCGTGTCTGGGTTACTCTCATCCTCGTTTCCAGGACCTGTACGGTGAACTGGAAAATAGAGGCCCTGATCAAATCCATGCGAGTCTTTGGCGTTTATTTTTTATTTTTGGCGTTTTTACCGATCCCCATGTAATCGGCCCCTAAGCCTTTACCTTTCACTTTGATGAAGGGCTTCGCTCGAAACGTCAGTATTTTGTTATCGAAACTTCTCGGTAGCCTGTGTACAACCGCTTGCTCTCCCCCCGCAGGTAAATTAATTGGGAAGAGAGAGCGTCTGTGAGTTCGAGGCGATAATCGTGCTCTAAATTACGTGTAATCAGAAGATAATTTTGAAGAATCGAACGAGATACAGTTAGTTGTTTACTTCGCTCGTGAGTTCGTTGATCTTCGCTCAACCCAATTATAATTTATGCTATTCAGCAGCCAATTAAAACTTGTGTAATACAATGTGTAAAGGCCAATTTTTTAAGGGCCAATCGGATCTGTTTCCACGAATCCGTGGAAAATCCACGTGACCTGGAACACGATTATCGCCTCGAACTCACATACGCTCTCTCTCCCCAATTATTTACCTGCCGGGGGGGAGCAAGCGGCTGTACACAGGCTACTTCTTGGCGGTCTACCAACTTACTTTTCACTTTGCTCTATATCTAAAACACTGCCTACGCAGCACTTCAATTTTTTTACGCCTTCTTACGCCTTTTGGTACTATATACTGTACATGTATATTTTTTCGAGTGGGAAGAACAGTAAACAATGTTCTAGAATCTAGGTTTGTATTTGAACATGCCTCTGTTTTCCTGTTTATGGGGGAAACCCCGGGAACGAGGTCAGGTCACCTTTTGAACTTGAGTTTTTTTCTGACGTGTGTATTTTTACTCTGCAGATGGCAACAGGTTTTGTCAACGTCCATGCAATTCTTACAACAGGTTAGTACTATGTATTTTATCTAAAGATTGAAAGTACGTGGGTAATTATACTAGGAAAGAGGAACGAGCTTAAGTTAACTTAACGAGGTTAAGTTAACTTAACCGTCGATATAACTCTCGAAGGTTTGCACGCGTGGCAATAAATGTTAACACCAGGCTTTATAAGACGTTCTCAAACTCGTTAACAATGCATGAGCTAATTAGCCAGTAAAAGGAAAATATTTGGTCATGTGTATGAGTTTTGAAACTCAGTAAAGGTCGCGTAGGCTGAATCTTTAATTAAGAAATCAGATAAACCGTTAAAGAACCGTTAAAATACTCATTAATAATTCATGACGAAAACACAAAAGAAATCAATATCGTAGCAGTGGTTGTAAATCGGATACAGCATCGTCCTGATTTACATAAATTTAGCTTCGATTTTCCTGGCTAAAACAGACCGTATCCCCAAAATAGTTGGTAAACTTCATTACTTAGATGCATTTGTATTTTAAGAAGAGTTTGAGATGAATATATAAAATCCCCATAGGTGTGATGGGCACTTTAAAGTGCCAATAAAACGAAAATTAAGTTTGTCTCATTTGAAATGACGCTTAAAATTATAGAGTCACATCTGCACGTGTGACGTCAAAATGTTTAATTTGCATATCAAACAAACTAAAATATCTCAAGAACGAAGCAAGGAAACGAAAAACTGCAAAATATGTTACTCTACCATTATAAGTGTTCTTTGAAATAAGACAAACTTAATATTCGTTTCATAGGCACTTTAAAGGGTATTGGCAATAAAAATTAAGTTTATCTCATTTGAAAGAACTCGTCAAGTGGTATAAGAAGACCTTGTACAATTTTCCCGTATCTGTTTTGGTTTGGGAAATATTTTGACTAAAGACAGTGTGCTGTCCGCCATCTTGGAATTATTTTCAATATGCAAAATTATGCATGTGAAGACATAACCAGGGTAAAGTGAAATTTTTATCTTGACATCATGAGCTAGAAACTCGATTTTTTGTTGCGCTGTTTCCATTTTAAATTGACCCACAACATTTAAAAAGCCTTCCGTGGAAGTATGGTCACCCACGGAGTAGTTTCATCAGGTTTACCCTGGTTGTGACGTCACCAATTTCCTAGTTAATTAGACCCAATATTACAATAAGATGGCGGACAGCACGCTTTCTTTGGTCGAAATATTTCCAAAACCAAAACAAATACGGAAAAATTGTAAAAGGTCTTCTTATACCATTTGACGAGTTCTTTCAAATGAGACAAACTTATTTTTTATTGCCAATACCCTTTAAAACAAAAAATACTCATATCAATCTTATCAAACTTTAGGTTCAAGACTCCTTGAAAGATCTACAGCAAGAGGTCGAGAAACCTTTGAATGTCTAGTGAAACCGACATGACTGGGAGCTTGGCATGTGTGGACCACACTCCACGTTTAGTCGTGTTTAGACAGCAGTAACAAAAAAATATTCAACGCAGGATTCTGCCTTAAGCTTCTCAAAGCCTCGGGCGAAGCCAGGTCGCATGTCTTCAAAGAAATTGTTGGATGTTTTAGGACCGTGACTTTTCCTCTCGCTTAATCTTTCACTGCATGTAATAGCCTTGTGGACGTTTTAGCGCACTGCATGGCTAACCTGTTGAATCTCGCTGGTTCGAGATCTGACTTTTTTAAGCCAGCTGTGCAGGCCGACATAGTTCTTGGCTACGCAGTGAATCTTAGCTGGGTGAAATACTAGTATTTATATTCAGTTGCCCCTTGATAAAGACCGTAATTTGGGAAAAGCAGCCGCCCTCTAAGGAACGTCTGCGGCTCGACTACGAAAATTCCATATTATGTCGGCGATGCGTCTTAAATCCAGGTGTGTCCTGATTGATTATTCTGTGGTTATGATTATTTTTGAACTTACTAGTGCACAGCTTGGCGTTGAGCTTACACTAATATCAACGTCCATGCTGCTTCTGTCTTAAATTCTAAAGCGAAAGCCTAATTTGTGCCAACAGAAAAAAACATATATACATGTTTTCATTCCGCAGCGGGTTCGGTTTGCAATAAATTGCTAGATTTTTTATCGAAATCGAACGATTTTCCAGATATTTTTACGATCTGGTTGAGCGAAATTTGAAAAGCACGTCGCTACGTTACGCCAACTTAAAATGTCGACAGGAAATCACGAGTAAGATTTCGGTATAAGAAGTCTTGCAAATTATCGCAAATTGAACTTGTGGGAGGAATAGCTATTGGGTTTTCTTTGCTGACAAAAAGCCTAGCTTTTTCTTTGAAATTCAAGACAGAAACCGGTCAAACGACATTAGCGTTGGTCTAAGGGGTGACCTGAGCCGTGCGCCAATGGTTTAATCATGGATTGTAAAAGGACTGGATAGGAAACTAAAAATTGTGATGTCGCGCATGGCGTGAGTATGCTTGTTTTGCTGAGGTTTTTAAGTGAAAGGTTTTTCATATTCTCACATTCATCTGACTATGTTGACGCTGGTTGACGTTTCAAATGATTTTATCGCCTTACAAACCCGCCTAAGCCATAATCGAGTATTCGAGGTAAACGTTGTTGATCTTTGTTTAAATGTTTTCTGTGTTGTTTCATAGAAACTGGCCTCGCAAAATAGTACTTTGTTTGTTTTTCTTGGAATTTGCGATACATATTTTAATTAGCAAACCTTGATATTTCCTTTAAGATGCGTAATAATAGACGGATAGTCTATCGTATTGTGGCTTTGTTGTATTTACAGGCAGTTAATTTATTATTTTATACGTATTAATCCTAAACTTTGAATATAGTACTAGTAGGTTGTCATGCTCACGTCATCAAGTTCTGCTAAATTCTTTTGCAATCCTATCCAGTCTTTTTACTATCCATGGTTTAATTTATTCGTATGATCACAGGATAACCAATAGGCGAGTTTCAGGGTGTTGCGCGGGCATCGTTTTTCAAAGGAATTGGTGGGCTCTTGGCGGGCTCCCCACAAAGTAAGCAGTGGCAAACAGACGTGCTAGCGAGCCAACAACAGCAGAATAACAGTGTTAAACATCCAGAAACTGTATCTACACTTTGTTTATCTTGAACAGTATGTTTACTTTGAGGGAGCTTGCCAGTTTCTTTGAAAAATGATGCTCGCGCAACACCCTGAAACTCGCCTATTGGAAAGATGCACTGACGTGGTGACGTCATCAGTATTGAGTTTTTCTAGTGTCGAGCCGCAGATGACGCTCCTTTGGGGGAGGGGCGAGTCCAAAGTGACGAGGCTGCTGCCATAGGCTAGATAGATTCGCTTTTCCATTATGGGTCACGTGTACACATTGTTCGTTGGCACTATTTATTTATCAAGATAGCTGCATAAAGTGCCTGTGAAGTGGGATTCGGCTAAAAGGGATGACTCAAAGCGACCCGTCCAGTCCTTTCGCGGCTTTTCCAAAATATGTCGTGAAATATGTTTTTCCAAAAAGCTAGGGGGGAAACCAGATATCTGATTAGGGTTAGGGTTTATTTGTGGTTAGGGTGTCGAGGAGATTGCTAGAATCTTTAAGAGACTCACTGAAACTTGACGACAAGGTTGGAAACACATATTTGCATGACGACATGTTTTGGAAAAGGCCGGGAAACAACTCATCCCTTTTAACCGAAACCCCGAATACTGGCAACGCATTCTGGTAGTTGTACTCACCCAACGCCATCGTACGTCAACGTGCAAATGGTCTGTTCCTTACTTCATGTGTGAATATGAATTTAAAGGAACTAAATTATTATTTTAGATGAATGTATATTGAATAAATTGAGTAAATAAAGTACATTAATTTGAGGAAAGGTCTTTTTTTCTTCTTATTTTCTTGCTGGCCAGGTAAAGGTGTTACTTAGGGATGACGAACTATTATTTTTCTGGAAGGGGGGGGGGATATTGAAAACAATATTGAAAAAATTGTTTGCAGATGCTGATAAGATCAAATAAATTGTTTGCAAACATAAGTAAAAAACAAAGTGTTTGCAGAGCAATGATGAAAGCCCCATGATTTAATATTTGTTACCAACTTATCTCCGTTCCTCAGTAGCGTAGCCAAGGGAGAGGGGGTGGTCGCCCCCCAATGGTCTCCAAGACCGTTCTCGTGAAAAGTTTAAATCCGTAGATTTGTAGGGGGGGGGGGGAGGTTACATTGTTTTACGGCCAAGTGAGTAGACTAGTAATGTGTTCGTATTGTAATTTATAACATATACATGCCTGCTAAATATATAAGGTCTATACAAAATGGAAGCCATTTAATTGTTTGCTAAAAAATCCCTTTGAAAACCTCCAATAAGGGGTAGACCATTTGACTTTTGAGGGGGGGGGGGGGGTGTGATTTCAGAAAATAATAATCCTGCAAGGTGGTTTGGGACGGGGGAAAAAAGCATGCATTGAATCACAAAGAGAAAAAATATAATATCCTACATCAAGCCCGGTGAGGGTGCTAATCTCGACACGCGTGGAACCCACTTACACGCGAGTTTGAAAAGGCATGCGAGATGATTTGAACAAAAATGTTTATATATATACAATATATATATATATATATATATATATATATATATATATATATATATATATATATATATATATATATATATATGTGGACTTCGGTCCACTTGCGCGGTAAGGATTGTTTGGCACTGGAAACGATGAAGCAAATCAAACTCCATTCTCGTACCCAGACTCGAACTTCGCGCCCCCCACACCCAGTTTTAAACGTACTCATGGAAGACCAACTGGCGAAACGAAAGAATATGGGCTTGAAAGCTGTTGTTTTGAGAGACGATCGCAACATGATTCATATTAGCTTATAGTATTATATTTTTGAATTTAAATATGGTGTATTGCTGTTATTTGATTTGTCAAATTATATCAAACGTACGTTTATGGCAAACAGAGTGTAGATTTGAAATTCAATACTTTGTTGAAATTGTTTGAATTATTTTCATTGTTTCGTAAAGCCAATCAGAACGCTCGTATTTCCAGAGATTCCCAGAGCCACTTCACGCATCAGCGCGTGGGTCTGGGTACGAGAATGATCAAAGTCGAAACAGACTTGGGAAAGCAGCTTTGCAAATAGATATATTAAAGTTAAAATATATCGCTTTTTAAAGAACATACACGTAATCAACTTTTACGTATATAAAGAAGAATAATGTATTGAATTAAAGGAAACCGTCAACTCGAAATGGGGAAAAACAATACTGATGAAAAACCGACCAAGAAAAAGACCGAAAAGTTAATAAGTAAAAACATAGGGCTCAGTAGTCACAAACATTTAATAGCAACTCTGTTTAGTAGCAACCCTGTTTAGGTTTCTGTGTTTATATTCTGCCACTGTTTATAATTCTGTTAAGCTGTTTTGTATTTTTGTTGGGTGTTTTTGCTTTCCCGTTGTATTTGCTTTTAGCTGCTGACTGATTTGCTTTTAGCTGCTGACTGTCGTCGTCTTATATTCTTTTATAAAATAACTTTCTTATGGTAAACCACTCATGGTGTTTGTTTATAGTTTGTTTATAACTTGAAATAAAAGATAGGAAAAGAAGTAATTTTTGGTCTGTAAAATGTACAAAAGTTAAAAACAGTTACAACATTTGAGATTTCAGAATGAATAAACATTGCTTTTGTACTGTATCTCTGACAACTGACAAGCAGACAGTGATTTGAGTTGTTTTTAATACATCTAAAAATTGCAATTGTTTTTAAAATATTTCAGCTACATCACAGAATAATAATACAACCAGAAGTCCAACTCGCGTTGGAACCTTTGAAGTTTGTATCCTCGCGCATGTTCCCTCGCGCATCTCGATTCCTCGCCATCCTACGTCATCCTACGCAGTCCTGGCAAGTTCCCCCGGCAGTTTGGACCTTCAAAAGAAGGTTAAAACTGCCGGGGGAACTTGCCAGGATGGCGTAGGAATGGCGTCGGATGGCGTAAAATGTCGCGCTTGCGCATTGAAGAAATGCGGACAAGTTTTCACTCGAGTTGGACTTCTGGTTGTATTACTATTCTGTGGCTGCATGCTGTTTTTGTAAACATAGAACTGTAAGAGATTTAATACGAAATTTTACAAAATTGTTGATATCTTCTCCAATGGTGGTAACGTCATGGTTGTCACGCGAAAACAGTCTGGATCAAATCCAGGCATCGATGTGCAACTTTGTCATCGAAAATCTTTTTTCCGAATGTTGCCTGAAATTTTTTGTGTTGTTTTCCCTTTGTTTTTCAGTACATTTTTAAAAGATTAAAATAAACAGTTTTCAATTTGAAATATTCTTAACTACTTAATAACCGAGAGTGAGGTCTTTACGATAAAATATTAAACCGAGGTCTTGCTGTATTGACCGAGCGATGGCGAGGTTAATACGCTCAAGAGTCAAGACCGAGGTTTAATATTTTACCGTTATTGAGTAGTTTATTATATGCCATTTTCTATTTCAGAATCAATCTTGTATTTTTTGGTCTTCGCTTCCTTTAACTTCGTCAAAACACCGAACTAGCTTTATTTCCTTCTGTTTCTTTCTCGTCTGGATACTAGAACTTACTTTTATAATATTCATCATCGTCAATTTCATCTATTTTCGCCTTTTTTCGGCAGTAAAAGTTACTTATTAGGATATTTTGCTTGTTTCCAATCGTAGGGAATTAACAATTTTCATAATGCCCGCGGGCATTACGGAGAAATCTCGCCCCGTCAGCAACCAATCACAGTGCGTGATTCTACCGGAAGTAATCCGGTGCAATATAATAAACATCATCTAAAACTATATTTGAGTCGTAGAGCAGTGGCTATTCCCAGGCCCTAATATATATCAAAGAGCGCGAGGGGTTGTTGCATTTACGTATTTCTAGTAGTTTATTATTTTAACAATACACCTGGGTCAGGTGTTCATTCGTTCTACTGGAAAGTGCAGAGGTCTCTATAACGCGAGAGCAAAGAGGTGGGAGTGGGCCGAGGAAGATCAGATCGAAGGCTGAATGTGGTGCAGGACTATCCTGAATTGTCAATTTAAGGTGTCTAGAATTCAGGATGATCCTGATGCCTAGGGGACTTCTCTGTCCCACATGCGGGATGTTAAACTAAAAAGCACATAACAAAAAAACAGTAGGAGGTTGTGATCAGGGTCTGAGAGGTGGAGCTTTCTCCCTGGGGGGTTGTCAAGGCCGTATCCAGAAGGGTTTAGACGCCGGTACACCGGTTTGGGATCCCAAACTAGGTCCCAAAAAATCATAAATGACATTAATTCAAAAGAACATGAAATTAACATAAAACTAACTACAATCATTATAAACTGTGTACTACAAACTGAGTTCTCTTTCCAGTCATCCCCGAGCCCGGGCGTAGGGCCGAAGGCCCGGAGCCCGGGTGAGGGTGCTAATCTCGCACGCGTGGAGTACACGCGAAATTACACGCAAGTGGGAAAGAAATTCTGCGAGATGTTTACATATATATATCTATATATATGTTATCAAATCCACAACTTGCGCAGTTCGAATAGCAGGGTACTGGTAACTAACCTGTTTAATTATTCAAATTATTTAAATTTACGTCAGCAAATTATAATTTATAAGTTCGGTTGGATTACGAAATTGTTTTTCAACGATCGTGACGAAAGAAATCTTTGCCAGAAAAAATGGTTTCAGCTAAAATGTACATTAATATTACTATGAAAAAAGACCAAAGAAAGAAGGCTAACAAGGGATGTAGCAGCGAGAAAAAGACAACGATAAATACGACTTAAAACCACTGGAAAAAGCCTAAACATTAATACGATGCCGACCGAAAACGATGCCGACCGAAATGTAACTGAAAGAAGAAGGATGTGTCTGAAACTGTTCAAAGCTGGTAAAGAATTTTGCCTTGGTGTATTCTACATAACTCGAGAGGGAACGATGAAGAAATTTTGAAACAAACGGCTTTTTAGATCATGAAGATAACTCAATGATGCCTTGTCATATGAAAAAAGTAAGAAATCGCGAACGAGAAATACAATCCGAAAAGACTAGACTGAATTGGCAGTGTTTGTAATCACAAAAGCAGAAGAAAGTTTAACGGTAGGAGATTCGTATTTAACAGTTTAGCTGAGTTAAAACGGAAGAAATCTTGAAAATAAAAATTAATATAAATAATCTATTGTCTAGAATTGTCTTTCAACGCTAAGACGTTGACATTTTGTGATTTGTGTCTTTTCTTGGCCACTGTTTATATATATTTTTGAATGAAAATTTGTCATTTGGTTCATCTCGTTGTGTTGTTTTTTTAATATTGACTTTGCATGTTCTTTCGGTGTGTCAATACACGACTACAGATGAACTGTAAATTTTCTCGATGTTTTCTGATCTGTGTTCATTAATACAACAAAAAACAGACATTAGGGGGGGGGGGGGGGGGGTTGTAAAAAATGCATATAAAGCGGGCGAGGGGTTGTTGCGTTCATGTATTTCTAGTTTAAAGCAGCTAAGTTAGGCACTCACCAATGCCAGTAGTAAAAGAAAACGTAATAAATCGTCGTAATGTCTGCTACGCCAGTCATGATCTCATAATACGATAAGATGAAGTACTTGCCTTCCGTTTCTTGTGATATGCTGACCACAAGGAACGCATGTTCTGGAGAGAAAAGTCTATCGAGCATTCGAGCATGGAAAGATGTAAATTTTTTATTGTAAGTATTTTAATATTCTTGCTACTGTATAAAAAAATTCAAAAGTTTATTAATTAAGCTGTGTAGACTAGTGAAAAGCTGCATTAAAAATAACCCATGAGAATGTTGAAATTCGCCCCTGGAAATGCCATTTCCGAGACTCTAGTTTTCCAAATTTTCCCGGGGAGCATGCCCCCGATGGTACACTCACTGATTGTAATCTCCAGATACGGCCTTGGTCGTGGTTAGATTTAGGGTTACCGGGGTTGTCGTTAGGGTTAGGATCAGGTTTAGAGGTGGGGGTCAGGGTCGTGGGTTTCATTTTCTTTAATATTCAGGATTATCTGGGATTCTAGACCATTTCACAATTCAGGATAATCATGTAAACAAATACAATAGATAAAAGTGATTAAGGTCAGTAGCAGTAAGGTTTAGAAGAGAGTAAGGTTTAGAAGACAGGTCGGGATGAAGAACATTTTAAACATTGATTTCCAGGGAAAAGTTATTGACGTCGTAAGCATTAACTAATAATTACAGCCTCAATGCAGTGATTAGAAAGTTGAGTTTTAAACTGATTAACTGAGGTAGAATCTGGTATTGAGCAACGTAGACTACTCCAAAGTTTAAATATACGGTTCAAGTATTAACTAGCTTAAAAACTTTAGTACAGCACTTAGAAATTAGTACATCTAGTACTAATATAGTTAAATAATTTAGTTATTGACTGAGGTGCCCAAACTTCACTTGTGTGGGCCAGGTACAGATGCACTAGCAAATATGCAATAGGTGACTAGCAAAATATACCCACACCCTACGTCTATGCAATATCTTCATACAACATGAATCCTGATTCCATGTTTAAATTGCTTTAGAGCATGTTGGGAAGGCTCTTCAACTCTGCAGTGCTAGGACTGTAGTTGATGTCAAACACTCTATTCTAATTTCTCCATACATTTTGGTGCCATTCGCACATATACTTGGCTGCTGATGTTATAATGGCCAATATTCATTAAAGTATTACTGTATAGTATATATAGTACATATAGTATATAGTGTATAGTATATTACTCATATATGAGGAACATGACTGGTTCAAAGTTGTTTCTATGATGACTTTTTTACTCAATCTACGCATCAAAATTTATACAGTATCAAAATGAACATCAAGATATGGATAACGTACTTGTCACAAAATTACATACTCAAAGGTTCAAAGCACTTTGAATACCCTGGCTATCTATTACTCTATTAAAGTCTAAACACATTGGTCACAGACAAAAGTCAAAACACAATCTAATTCTCCAATAGAAAACGCAATTCGCAATACACAAAACACGAAATTATTTGCATTGTCAACAATAGAATTAATGAGGAAATGACGTCACATCAAGTAGTTCCAGTCTCAATGTTGACCAGATAGCATTTAAGGCAATTTCCAGCGAATAGGACGTTTGCCAATGTTCAAAAAGATATATCTCGGAAACAAAACGACCAAATCAAAAACTGTAAAAGTAACTTTACAACTGTTTTTACGCCCTCTAAACAGGGAACTAAAAACTGTGTGGGATTTATATGCACTTGAAAACGAAGTAACTGCAGACAAAACACATTTCAAAATTACGCTTGCTGCTGACAAGATTTCGTGATGTAAATTACATGCTAAATTTAATGTTTCTTTCAACTTTTTGTTGTTTTTACAAATCAAATGAGTGGATATATATTGACCTATATTGTTTCAATATCGTACATGAAAACCCATGCTAAATTATGCAAGAAAACTTTACTTTTCCATCAGTTACTTCGCCTCGTTGACTATTCGCTCATAGAAAACTCGGACTCGTTGTCTAATTGTTAAATATTATACATATGATACATTAGATAATTATATCATTAGATAAGTCAAAAGGCCCAAAAGTCAAAAAGCTCAGAAAATATATAATATACCTGGTGTCTTCACAAACTTATCTATATGACGTCTAATTATAACTTATTATACATAATTATATATTATTTATATTGATAAATAATAAAAAAACGATTTGGTGCCAAAGTGCCTAGGATTAGATAATTTCCTACCATTACAGCAGGTAAAGTCATTTAACATACACAGATGTTTAACCCATAAATGTTTGTTTACACTGTACTTTTCAGAATTCCCAGTTCATATAGTAAAGTTGAGCAATGGACAGTAGAAGTTTCTATTGAATTATATATATATAATTATATAGTTTCTATTGAATTATATATATATAATTATATATATATATATATATATATATATATATATATATATATATATATATATATAGCATGTTCTATGGATTTAGGGTGAAGGAAAATTCGAGTGTAGAATATATACATTTTAAGACCAAACCGGGAGCAGTTGCGAAAAATGCAACTACACAGGCTCTCCGGCAGGAATTGAACCCACGACGTTGCGATTCTAGTGCAATGCTCTGACCACTGAGCCACGGAGGCCGTTGCCGAGAGCTTGATCGCGAGTTCTGTATATATAATAAGGTGGTAATGCCAGGAGAGAATTGGGTATATTGTAAATGATATTGGGCATTTCACTCGATTACATAGCATGTTCTATGGATTTAGGGTGAAGGAAAATTCGAAAATTCAATTCCTGCCGGAGGGCCTGTGTAGTTGCATTTTTCGCAACTGCTCCCGGTTTGGTCTTAAAATGTATATATTCTACACTCGAATTTTCCTTCACCCTAAATCCATAGAACATGCTATGTAATCGAGTGAAATGCCCAATATCATTTACAATATACCCAATTCTCTCCTGGCATTACCACCTTATTATATATACAGAACTCGCGATCAAGCTCTCGGCAACGGCCTCCGTGGCTCGGTGGTCAGAGCATTGCACTAGAATCGCAACGTCGTGGGTTCAATTCCTGCCGGAGCGCCTGTGTAGTTGCATTTTTTGCAACTGCTCCCGGTTTGGTCTTAAAATGTATATATATATATATATATATATATATATATAATACCCCAACTGTAAATTGTCCAGTCAGAAAGCTTGATTTGTACCATGTGACCAGTCAATTAATTAATCATCGAATTACCCCCTCAAAAGTAACAATGAGACGACAACAGAATGGAAACAGACAATGAAAAGCGGACAAACGTTAAGCTAAGCGAACTTTATTAACATTATTTCAGCTTTTTTTGGAAAGATTAGTATGTTTCGGTATAATTTATGGACCTTTCGCTCGGGGAATTCGATGAAATATTACCCCTCGGGATGATATATCCCTCCGGCTTCGCCCTCGGGATATATCATACCTCGGGGTAATACTTCATCGAATTCCCCTCGCTCCAGGTCTATAAATGATAAATATATAAATATACACAATTCCTCTTTAATATCTTCCAGGCATAGAGTGATGGACACCCATTGTACTGGTATCCTTCCCAGATTGTTCAATTACAGTTGGCTAACCCACAAGTGGCCAGGAAATTGGCAAGGTATCCTGAAAAGACACAAACACTTGTTGAACAAATGTATCAGGTATATATATATATATATATATATATATATATATATATATATATATATATATATATATATATATATAGTTTATAGGTATATATATAGTTCAGGTATATATATATATATATATATATATATATATATATATATATATATATATATATAATTTAGTTTATTTACTAAACTAAACTAAACTAAACTAAACTAAACTAAACTAAAAGGGATAATTATACATGTAAAAATAAAATGAAATAACCAAAATTGAATGATCAAGGAATGGAGAAAACTGCATAAACATCATCTTCACTTATTATAGGGAAGAAAATGGCACACTGAAAAGCAATTTCATACAACGTCAATGAAGATTAGAGAGGGGTCTGTTTATGTCAATGATGTTGTGAAATACAACGAAAATGAAGTAATACTCTATGGGAGGCTAAAAGCGTTTTTGGCAGAGGTACGCAAATTTTTGAATAAGCTCCACCATCTAATACCATGCCTTCTGTATTTCTTACAATTTATGGCCAGATTGCAACAATATTGTAGGAACACTTCTATATTGCTATGCCAGTAACAGCTGCGTAGATTAATTATAACTCTTAAATTTCTTAAACTCATCAATAATTCATGAGCTATATATTTAACCAATCAAGAAAACTATTTGATCAGGTGAATGAGTTTTGAAACCCGGTAAACGTCGCGCTAACTGAATTCATAATTGTAATAAATTAAATCAGATAATATATTATCTGACGATTGAGGAGCTATTTCATAAACTCGTGTACCGTGTTTTACCAAGGGTTGCAAACACCGGAGAACAGCAAAAATCACTTGGCCTATTACCTCGTAATTTTCAATGTTCTCTTGTGTTTGTAAAACACTTGAAAACAATAAAAATCACTCCGCCTGCAGCCTCGTGATTTCATTATTCTCTCATGTTTTACAAACACTCAAGAACAATGAAAATTACTCGGTTAACAGCCTCGTGATTTTCACTGTCCTCTTCGGTTTGTAACCCCTGGTAAAACACTCCCACTTGTTTATGAAATATTACATAATAACATATGTTCCAATTATAGAAAATAGAAAATGCACTAGAGTACATGTGTGAAATCACAGCTGTTGAAAGATGCAATGGACTTCTTGCCATCACATCAACAACAAAGAAAATTCACAATAAAGACATTGGCATTACAGCGAAACATATTACGTTGGAGAAAATGGAAGACAATGTGATGTTATTGACAGATGAGGTTAATATGATTATACTGTATAACTAACCACAACAACAACAACATACAATTCACATAGTTTTTTTCTTTCCCGAAGTCCCTTTGAAATTGATGTGTGTAATACTTAACAGGAAACTGATGAAATTAATCGCCCACATCCATCCAAGGTTGCTGCTGAGGGTAAACCAACATTAACTTTGCCCTTTGTTCTCTTCACCGATGAAACAAGTGGGAACAAGACAAAGAAATGGAACCAACTAGAGACCTATTCCATAGTCTTCCTAGAAAAGAAACGACAAAATTCAGCAATATTAATTTCATTTGTGCCTCAAATTTGGTCAATTCAACCAATTTGGGGAAAGCTATTGCTGAAGATCTGAAAAGTAAATACAAATTTAAGGTGATTTTAATTAAGAAATGCAAGCTATTTTATATGTGTCATGGTTAATTCGTCAATACACTGACAGTACATATACACCGTAAGTACGGCTAAATAGCTTGCACTTCTTGACTAAAAGCAACATGTGTACTACATGAAATCTCATACCCAGAATGTTTGATTTATTTATGGCTTTTTTGAAGATTTAGAGCATGGTATGTTGATGTATGATGCTTCAACCAAGAAAAATGTCTTCGTCCAGTGTCCAGTTCTTTGTGTTGTGTGTGGTAATCTGAGGGCTTCTGAAGTTTCACATCATCTGGGTAGTTCAGCAAATCTTCTCTGTCGAAAATGTGATGTAAGTATGTAGTGCACTACATCAAAATGTATGGGCTACACTGCTACAGTGAACTAATTATGTCCAAAAGGTTGTAAACTGCCAATATTTTACACTATCAGGCTATACTACATGTACTGTAGCTACTGAAATGCCAGTCGTCTAACTTGATACATGTATCAGCAGTTTACAGCCTTTTAATGATAAATAATTGGATCTCTCTACTACTGATCCCCTTCCTCCATCCCTCTCTCCCTCTCATGAAATCATGCAGTACATTATATCAATTTTAAAAAGGTTAATTTATTAGGCTACAATTAAAATACTATAGGCTGAAAATATTGGATTACTTGGAACAAACCATCAAACTAAACTGGCAGTTGAAGACATTAATACAGCAATGTAAGCTACAGTAGCTAATAACTAAGTTATTGCATTTATAGCTGACTATACACTTAACCCTTTCACTCCCAACTTTCTGGGAGCTCTCCCATTGACGAGTAAAATCGTCTGGCATTAGACAGAGTAAAATAATAAAGTACAGAAAATTCCGTATTCGGAAGTGAAACGGTTAAAGTCTAGTATTCTACTGCTCTCATTTTGATCCTGTCATTAAAATGTACTTTGAGAAATGTGCTTTTCTAAAAATAAATTATGGATACATGCATTTAAAACATATGAAATAATATAAATAACTTTATTTATAGCACTGAAAACGAGAAGAAAACAATTCGACGAAGAATGGAAATAACTGAGCGAGGAGGACAGTTTGACATCTTAGCCACATTTCATTCAGTGAGGTAAGAATGACTGGCTGACTACTTAAGAACAAATATGTTATATGTATCCAAACCTTCTTACGATAAATGCTCAGACTATTTTTAGACTATCCTTCTCGGTTTGGAAAAGTACCTTCTAGCCAAATAGTGAAGTCATTGAATACTGATGGGAAAAGAAACTTAAAGCAAAAATTGAAAGTTTTGACTTTTCAGCTTTTGAGCAAAAGGTTCCAGGAAGCATAGTCAGTGAGAACATATGGGTGATGGGCTGGTCGTGATAAAAAAAACTTTGGGCTCAAGTGGCAGTATTCATTTTAGAGGATTTAATACCAGAACAAGAACTATAAATCTGGAACATTTTAAGCCATGTAAGATATAAATCTGTTTTACGTTAAATCTAAAAAGACATATAGCGGTAATTTATCCCCAAGGCTATAGCAATACATTCAAGATATTAATATTACAAACCATTGTTTTAATCAGATTATCCATGTTGGTTACGAGCAGTCCCTTCCAAGTGTTAAATTAAGAAATTATAAACGAGAAACAGATATTGACTCCGTTTGGTTACGTATAATAAAAATAGAAATATAATTATGACATTATTTCATTCTTTCTGTTTATTACAGATTTTTGCTGTTGCCTATAACTCTAATGTCGTTATAAATAATGAAAATACTGTGTGTCAGTTAGTCAGACAATTACTTGATCAGACAAAAGTTGTTCGCCCTAACCTTTTGAAGAAACCTAAACTTCATCTATTAATTCACTTGGCAGATGACATTAGGGATTTTGGACCACCAGTTGGATTTTCAACAGAAAGGTGCAGTACTACAGTACAGTATAATATACCTAGGTTTTAAGCTATCATTCCCCAATTTGCTAAAAAGGAATCATTATCAACATTCAATTTCTTCTCTTGAAATGGTTATTTACTTCCATCCTTCATTCTTGCGGTATATACATTATTACTGAATTTATAATACTATACAATAAAATATGCATACTTCGTTATGTCTGAAGGGTTTTATCTTTTTATCAATGTTTGTTTGCCTAATAATGAAACCTAAATTTGGCTAAACATTTTCATATTGAATTTATACCCAAATTATTGTCGAGATCTTATAAGGTCTTGTAAGATCTTGTACGTACCATCTTGTATGATATAATAAATCTTGATTTAATAAATCTTATGATAAAAATCTTGTAAGATCTTATATTAATAACATTTACTCATGATTTTACCATAGATCTGAAGCCTTCAATTCTATAATACGGCAGATGAATGTGTTTTCCAACAGACATACATCCAGCAAGGACATAACTGAAAATTTTGCAAACCATCAGTTAATTAAATTTGTTGTTTCTGGTGGCTTCTGTGGACCAGGTTACAGTTATCGTACAAAATATATTAATTGCTTGAACCATCATGATAATAAACTTGACTATACACTTGCCTCTTGTGACATGTTTCAAGCAATTAGGTTCTTCACTTCAGAGTACCCAGAAGTGGTGAACACTAGATTTTCAGGAATACCACTGTACCAGTTTCCAAAAATTCCAGTATCAACACCATTAAGAAATTTTAATCTTAATCCTGAATTTTTATGCATGTACAAAATCTTCTTGAAACGCAAATTTTGCCCTCAATTCACAGGAAACATGTAACGAGACGGTTTGATATTGTTTTTGTCAAGTTTTAGCAATAATTATGACGTTTCACTGTATCTAAGTGTAGTGTGTTTTTGGTAGCCATGTTGGATGACAAATCTGTGTCATCCAACATGGTGGCAAAAAAACGAAATGTATTTTGATCATGCTAAATGTGATTTATTCCTTCTAAAAGTTGGTATGTACGATATCAAACCGTTTTCTACCTGTTTCTTGAGGTTTGATTGTAAAAATTTGCTTTTGAAGAAGATTTTGGACGTGCCTAAAAAATTCATTTTAGTCACGTGACCAGCTACACTATTGCCGTTTTTTCTAAGACAATGTAAGTTTGAAAATCAGAGAGAGCATCAAAAGGTCGCTAAGAGATGGTGCGGTCGAAAGAGCCTATTCTTGCGAGTTCCATTTCCTACAATCGCAGAAAGGCAAATCAACAAAGTGAGCCGATATGTGTTGTACGGCGACTGCCTGTGCGCCTTTAATATGCCTTTGACTTGGACATGTCAAAAATTATTGTAAGGCGCATTTAAAAAGTGAATTTGCGCGGTATAAATACATGTTATTATTATTATTATTATTATTATTATTATTATTATTATTATTATTATTATTATTATTATTATTATTATTATTACTATTATTATTATTATTATTATTATTATTATTATTATTATTATTATTATTATTATTATTATTATCTACGTCAAGAAGTTCTCGACGAATTTTTTTGTTTTTAAAAAAGTTGTTTGGGAAGTATAGTGTTTCAATTAACTTTATAGTCTTTATAGTTCAGCGCTTTAATAAGAAACGTTCATTATTTATACTAACAAAACGTTGACGGAGGGGAGAGGATCGGCCTTCTCCATAACCCCCTCCCCCCAAGTTGGGTTATATTTACAGCAACTAGAGGTTGCAGAATGCCCGGTTGCAAAAAAAGAATGCCCAGTCTTTCAGATATTGAACTTTTTCTACCTAACAGTCACTTAAATCGCAACAAATCACAACAAATGACAAAAAATTACATAAAAAAATGACATAAAAATGACATAAAGATGACAACAAATAACAACAAATTACACAAAAAATGACATAAAAATGACAACAAATGAAAACAAATGACAACAAATCGCAACAAATCGCAACAAATGACAACAAATGACAAAAAATCGCAACAAATGACAACAAATCGCAACAAATGACAACAAATTACAAAAAATGACAACAAATGACAACATATCGCAACAAATCGCAACAAGTGACAACAGATCGCAAAAAATGACACCAAAGCACAACAAATGACAACAAATCGCAACAAATGACAACAAATCGCAACAAATACCAACAAATCGCAACAAATGACTACAATTGACAACAAATCGTAACAAATCGCAACAAATGACAATAAATCGCAACAAATCGCAACAAATGACAACAAATGACAACAAATCGCAACAAATCGCAACAAATGACAACATATGACAACAAATGACAACAAATCGCAACAAATGACAACAAATCGCAACAAATGACAACAAATCGCAACAAATGCCACAAATCAATCAATCAATAATCTTTATTTAAACACGGTATCACTTCATTAATACATGCTCTTCCAGTGAGTCATGTACAATTTTTAAGAATAATTACAAATATAAAAAAAAAATCTTTTATAATAATACCTGATAACTATAATAACCTAACTACGATTTAAATATTTTTCAAAAGATCTCACATTGTCTTGACTTCTTATATCTCTCGATAGGCCATTCCAGAGAACCGCTCCCTGATAATGAAAGCTGTTTTGCCAGCTTCAGAATATGGTCTTGGGACATAAACATTATACTCTGAGTTTCTCAAGTTATGAGAATGTACAGAAGTTATGTTTTCAAACATGTTAGTTAAATAACTTGGTGCCCTGTTAATCATTATTTTATACATCATCAGAGCTAGTTGTTTCGATCTCCTCATTTCAAGATTATCCCATTTAAGCTCATCCAGCAACTCAGTAGATTGTAAATTGTCAGTTATAACTTATTATTATTAGTTAATATTAATAGTTATATTATTGTCTATTCTCTGGAATAGCCTGTGCATGTACAGCCTGAATATATATGCACTTGTAATTCAGTCTGTAAAAACTCGCAAGATAGCTTGTCGACTCCCCGCTGATCTTCAGATCTGAGAAGTAGATTTGAGTGGTTCAATACACATATGATTCATATTTTTTTTATTTAATACATGGATCGCGAATGTCGACTGCGCATCAGAATGATGCGTTCTGAGTCGGGATAAAACTTAATTAACTTTATAACATCAGGCTAAAGCTGCAGTTTTCATTTGCATTTTCATTTACATTTCTGAACTCATTGTACTGAATTCCTCAGCCTAATGTTATAAATTGAAATAAGTTTTATCCCGACTCAGAACGCGTCATTCTGATGCGCAGTCGACATTCGCGATCCATGTATTGGTTATTTGATTTCACGAGGATTGCAAAAGAACCAACACGCCTGGGTCAGACGTTTGCTCGGGCTACTGGCAAAGTGCGGATGTGCTTGGGTAGTTTGGGTAAAAGATACTGATTGTAGTGTTATTGCAGCAATCACAAAATCAAAGCCTGAATCGAATGCCTTTCTCCTGTGCGGAGGCTCTATATACCGCGCTAGCAAAGGTACGTGTGAGTGCAGGGCCAAGGAAGATCAGATCTAAGGCTGAATGCGTTGCATACTTCACACGGCCAACAACTCACTGGAAGTATGAATTGATTTGGACAATCAAAATCTATTTCTCAGATCTGAGAAGCTCAGCGAGGGTCGACAAGCTATCGTGCGAATTTTCATAGACTGGATTACAGGACACAGGTTGATATATTCAGGCTTTACACAGGCTATCTCTGGCAGGGCGTTTAATGTATAGGGAGTTTGTTGAATGCTTTCTTGACCAAAAGGAGGGAGGTATTTATTGGAGGGGGTTTTATTCGATAGGGGGCTATTATAAACAATAAAACATGATATATGCGGTATTTTACAAGTGTGCATGACAGCATTAGTCAGAATTATCATTCACATTTGTGGGGTTTTTTGGGGGGGAGGGTTGTGCAAAGTTTGTTTGTTGGTTGATACAGTATTGCATATTACAGATTTTTTTACTGAAATTGTCTTTGGGTACTTTTGTTTATTCAGTATAAATCTAGTAAACAGGCAGTTCGACAGTCTGTTTTGAGCATTTTATGCTCTTATGACTTATTTTATATCGATGGTGTATTGTACGTCCATACATTTTCTGTTCTGATGAGCCCATCACGCTTTCAAGAATGAACCTACGCAGTCTCTGTACTATTTCATGTTATCTCCTGCCTCTACGTGTCATGTGATAGAATCTCCATCAAACTTCAACTCACAGGTAAGTCTCGTTTAATGTTTCAATTCACCTTGCAAAAGTTTGAAAGATATCGATTTATCAAAGCTATACAAATGTTAATACGATCATAATGCACATATTTATCGCTTTAGTCTTTTGTTCAAGTTCACAAAAGGCATATTTTAAGGTTTATAACCACAACTAAAATAACTTAGCTCAAAATATCCTTAAAAACTGCGCCTCCCACGGCCATGGCAGTTCACGGCTAAAATTTGGTCAAGCGACTTTAAAACTCGAATGTAAAATTGCCTGTATAGCTGATCTGTTGCAGGCCCTGTTTGTATTTCCCATTTAATCTTTGTGGGCCAAGTTCTGTTTGTCCAAAACACCTTTGAGTTTAAAAGTGTTTCTTTCGAACAGCTAGCTTGCAAATAAAATTTGAAGCTTCGAGGCTAAAAACAGGAAGTAGTTATGTAAATTTTAATAATATTGTCTATATTCTATCTGAATTAGATTTCTTACTGAAGAATCACGAAAGTATCACACGGTGTGATAATTCCGTTATTTCTATTTGAGAAGTCTAATAATTCAGATAGAATATAGAGAAAGCCCATGTTTCTCGAGGGATAAACACGAATTTTCAATTCTTGTTGAGCCTTTTACAACAGACTTGTTACGGCGTTGTCTCGACAGATTTTTCCCACTCTGTTTCAACAAGCTTGCTACAAAGTTGCCAAAACAGCCTGATACACCTTGTCGGCGGCAGTTGTTGCGTATCTGCTATAACAAGCAGGGGCGAATCTAGACTATCAACGGTATCGTATGATGCAGTCAGATTTTCACTTAATAATTTAATTTAATTAAAATAAATTAAAGTTAGTTCTGTTCTACGACCAGCGAGACGAACTCGCACTTTTCTGCAGGAAATTCTCGGTAGCCCGCAAAAATTGCCCGTAAGCGCATCCTCATCAGCCTGCGTTTCCTTGCCAGTGAAGCATCGCGCAAAAGGCGCTCTCGTCTCGATTCTTTAATGGCGATGTGTTACCGATGAGGTTACGATTGATACAGTTGTGCTAAATATAGTAACTGTAGCGACTGTATCTGATACAGTTGACTGTATCAAGCCAATGATTTTGGTTTTGCCAACTTGATTTTGATCACGTTTTGCTGCAGTTTCCACCCTTCCGATACAGTTGACTGTATCGGAGCAGTCTCCGACGATCTAAATATGATTACGGCGTGATGTGATTTAGTATTATGCAACTTTACGAGCGGCAAGCGCCTCTAACTCACCATGGCGTCCAACAGTGTTCTACAACAGCTGTTGTGTGTATTGAATAGTAAGTCTTGAATAGTAAGACAACCAGAAGTCCGACTGGAGTGAAAACTTGTCCGCATTTCTTCAATGCGCATGCGCGATATTTTACGCCATCCGACGCCATCCTACGTATAATCCTGGCAAGTTCCCCCGGCAGTTTTAACCTTGTGAAGGTCCAAACTGCCGGGGGAACTTGCCAGGATTGCGTGGGATGGCGTAGGATGGCGAGGAATCAAGATGCTCGAGGCGACATGCGCGAGGACATAAACTTCAAAGGTTCCGACACGAGTCGGACTTCTGGTTGTCTTACCATTCTGTGCCTGCGCGCAGTGTCTACGCGGAAACGGAATAGGTTTCCTGTAGAGACTGCGAATCGGAATGCAAAAGCTTGTTCTTGTCATGTGGGTTTCCCCCAAAATGTGGGGAAAGAACCTGATTAGTTATTTTTCAAATTATGCAAAATTTATTCTAAGGAATGCCAATCTGCCCAAGACAAAAGCAAGATGGCGTGTATCGATGCTGCTACACTTCAAGGAGAAGCTTTTAAAAGTGTTTTTAAAATCAGGTTCTTTCCCCACATTCTTGGGGAAACCCATGTGACCAGAACAAGCTTTTGCGTTCCGATTCGCAGTCTCTTCAGCAAACCTATTTCAGTTTCCTCGTAGAAGTTGTTCAACGAACAACTTGAACAACTTGTTCACGCCTGTTGGAACAACGAAAAACAACTTGTTCATTTGGCAACGTTGTTCATGCATGACGCAACATGTTGTTATGGCATGATGAAATAATAACGATGAACAACAACATGAACATGGTTGATATATCAACACGTTCTTCGGTTGTTACAACATGCGTGAACAACCGTTGTTGTTTTATCAAGTTGTAACAATTTGTTGAAACAATTATGAACAATGTTGTTCATTTATCAATGTTGTTCACATAGTCAACAATTAGTTGTTGCAGCGTTTTTTGCTTGTTCGAACGTGCGTGAACAACCGTTGTTGTTTTATCAAGTTGTAACAACTTGTTGAAACAATTATGAACAATGTTGTTCATTCATCAATGTTGTTCACATAGTCAACAATTAGTTGTCACAGCATTGTTCAGGCAACAATGTGGTAACATCTATGTGTTCACTCGTAACATTACCTTGGGTTATTTTGGACATGAACTTACAGCTCTTTCTCGTTTTACCGGTTCAAATTATTATATTCTGAATTCATCGGAAACGACAATAAGCTTCGATGAATGTTTAGGATCTATTATTTTGAGTCTGACCACACGTGTGGCGTGTGCTGTTAGTACGTTGCCTCACACCATGCAGTGTAGCCATAAGTTAAGCCCGGTTAGACGGGTTTAATACTTGGATGGGTGGCAACCTGGGAATGACCCCCTTGTCGAGCTAGGAACTCATGTAAGTAGAGTTGCAGTTGATCTCTCTTGTACTTCGAGGGTTTTTCGCCTGGTTCTCCGGTTTTCTTCCCTTCGTAAAATCAACTACTACATCCTAGCTGTGATCCATGGTCTGAACGGTGTCCTTTGGCGACAGCCTGGATTGCCTTTGATACGCCTTCGACACGGCCACGTTGATCTGCGTCCTTCGCAATTCCGCCGCTGGCTGTAAGTAAGGAAGTTTAGCCCCCAGTCCTTTTAGCCTTTAGCCCTATCCAGTGGACTCTGATAAACCTTCTAACACTCAAGGTTTAAGCCATAGAGATCATAAATACAACTAGAGGGGGTACTGGGAGAAACCTCCAGTCAAACTCGGGTAAGCAGTTGAATTAAGGCTGCCCGAGAGCTCTCGGATAGTAGGAAAAGTTCTGGGACGGAGCAGTTTTACATTCGGGTTTGCAATTTTGCTCCCCCCAACATCCAAGATGGCGGCCCTCAAGTGGTTACCCGATTTTGGCCCAAATGTCCCTTTTAGTTGTATTTATGATCTGTGTGGTTTAATCGGTGTCTATGTAGTACAGAACTGGTTAATAAAACATTAGTTCTTTATTACATTTATAGACACTGATTAAACTTTGTATATTTTCATTTTCCAGTTTCTGTTTGAATTATTAAACGTTTTAGTAGTCATTTTGCGGCGTATATGTATATATACCTGATACAGAACGGCCACATATTATTTCAAAAGGTCAATAATTAATGAAACAAAGGAAAGTAGTACGATGTGCGTGGATCTGATTTTAAAAAAGTCTTCATGATTTACATAAACTTTAGTTTCGATTTTCTCGTTTAAGGGGGTGTTTATATGGAGAGGGCTGGCTAGCCCGAGTAAGAGGGTAGACTGCCCTCAACACTGCCCTCACAGCAGGCTGCTTTTATCTCACTATTTGATTATGACGTCATACATGTACATCGACCATAATTAGAAATATTCCTTGCAACGGAGGTGTTCCTAGCACCGGTCAACCAGCATCAACTTACAAAATCTCTGACGTTCCACTGCCCTCTATATTACCCTATTTTTCTTCATTCCGCCCGCCGTTATTTCAAATTTTCGGAACGCGCTTGGGTTTCCTTGGTCCACGCCTGCGATACGCTAATGATATCTACCGCAATCAGAGTGTATGAATATAAATGAAGGAACGCCGAACAATTACAAAGAAGGAACTATACAGGTCAGTCTGACGTGCTCGCTTGGCTAAGCAGAAGAAATTTCAATTGAGATGTCGATCGACGTACATACTGACTGGAGGATTGCGCAACAATGCCGATTTGCGACGGCGAAAAAACCCCAGAAAATACACAGTGCCACATTTTAGTAGCCCGTAGTAAATGAAGTTTTGTTTAACTTTCCATATAACTTCCCGAAATGACGTGACATAATCTACTAAAATACAAAATTGAAACCAACTGTTTTACTTATAGGGTTATGAAACAAAAATCAGTCTGCTTTATTTGAAAGAACATTTAACATAACAAAGTAACGTGTTTTGCAGAGTCAACAACGTGAAGTATCTCAACAACAAAGCAAGGAAACGAAAAACTGCGAAAGATGTAATGCTATGTCATGTTAAGGCCTTCGTTAAGGTTTGCAGACTAATTTCGGTAAACATCTCTTAACTAGTCAGAATGTATGTCACAAAAATAAAATAGATACTGTTAGAAAGCTATTAATTTTTAGAATACAATGTTGTATTTGATTTTGCGATAAACACAAGCCAACAAAATATTTTTCAAGTAAAACCAGAGGGTTTCACTCGGGGCGACTTAACAACAAAGCGTTTGATTTTGTTCAAAAAAATTTCCGCTGTTTAATTCCAAGATAAATTTCCAGCAAAACGGTGCAGTGTTTTTTTTTTATTTATTGCCTGGTTTCGATTTAATGACTTATTTTGTCCGAATGTTGGTCGAAAAACAGCATTTCCAACTTTGGTAGTAAAATCAGCAAAACTCGACATATCAAAAACGCTGACACGGTTTTGCTGGAAATGAATCTCGGCATTAAACTGCAAAAAAAGATTTTGATCAAAATGAAACGCTTTTTACCTGAGTCGCCCCGAGTGAAGCCCTCTGGTTTTAATTTAAAAATTCGCAACAATTCAATTGGTTTGTGTTTATCACAAAATCAAAGACAACATCGTATTCTACAAATTAATAGCTTTCTAGCGATATCTATTTTATTTTCGTGGTATAAATTCTGACGAATTATATAAGAGCGCTTTACAGAAATAATCCTGCAAACCTTAACGAAGACATTAAGTGTTCTTTCAAATAGGATAGACTTCATTTCTGCTTCATCTGAGGCACCTTAAGCCTAATGTCAAGTAGGTTTAACAATTCGTTTACCATGAAACATCCGCGACATAGAAACAGTTTATTGTAAACATTTAATTGATCATAACATATTATTAATAGCACACTTAGTTAAACGCAATAAGCTAGTTCAAATGCAATGCGATTCGGAATAACTCTTTCAAAGAGCCAAATTTTATGGTTTGAAGACTTAGTTAATCAAATAATAATACCGACTATAGCCATGGATTGTAAAAGGACTGGATAGGAAACACTAATAGTCATGTGCGGTGTTTTAAGCCTTCTGATTGGTTAAACCGCATTTACTCAGTTTGCAAAAGGTTGAAATCTAGAAGAAAATTGTGATGTCACGAATGGTGTGAGTATGCTTGTTCTACTGAGATTTTTAAGTGAACTTTTCTTCAAATTCTTCGTATTCTCACATCCAGATGGCTATGTTGACGTTTCAAATGATTTTATCGCCTTACAAACCTACCTAAGCCATAATCGAGTGTTAAAGGTAAATGTTGTTGATCTTTGTTTGGTTGTTTTCTGTGTTATTTCAAAAAAACTGGCGTCGAAAATAGTACTTTGTTTTTCTAGGAATTTGCTATGTATATTTATATTAAAATGAGTAACAATAGACGAGCATTTTATCGTAGTTGTAGCTTTGTTGTATTTACAGGCAGTTCAATTATTATTTGAAGCTGTATCAACCCTAAACTTTGAATATAGCATAGGGGGATTTTTAAGTTTGTCAATTTTAACCAGGTCTACATGCCCATGCCATCAAGTTCTTTTTACTATCCATGTTAGGCTATAACCAAGCGTGCTGTCATCACGGAAAAATATCAGACCGAGGTATATGATAAAATACCGAGGTCTAATATTTTCCCATAAAATCCAAGGAGTCGAGGTAAATAAGAGGTTTATTACATGGCTTAGAAATTTCCTTTTTCTAAGGTTCTTGTTCTTGTTATTGCTTTTGATATAGTTAAACTCATTTTCAGATTGCGGTGTGCCCCGACAAATCAAATTTTATATTTTGATTCGCCCCAGCTCATGCTATTTACGTCCGAAAACAAATGAAAAATTGTGATAAATATTGGTATGGCCTGTATATTACTCGCCGGCCTGAGTTCCCCCATGGATCAATTTTCAGCCCTCAGTGAGAGTGCAACCGTTTATATATATATATATATATATATATATATATATATATATATATATATATATAAAGATATATAAAGATATATAAAGATATATAAAGATAGATAAAAATAGATAAAGATAGATAGATAGCTTAGCTCTCAACTTATTGATCGCGCCTTCATTAGAGCAAATTAATTATGAAGGATGTCTGCTTTGAGAAAGACGTAAGTCAACAGGTCGACTAGACATGCAATGAATAATACACGTAAATTCTTGCTCGCCATTCAAACATTCAGAGAATCAATATTTTGTATATATTCTTTGGGTCCAGAATTAGTTTCTCAGTTGAGGTCATAGACCCAAGTTCTCGATGGATCAAAAAAGACGTCTACTTAACAAGCTTTAAACATATCGCAAAGCATTCTCTCGATGGAAATTGCTTCACCAGCGCCACGAAAGAAAAGCTGTTCGATCGTCTTTGGATCGACGGAACGGAGAGAAGGAAGCGTGAGAAGGAGTTTTCCAAACCTTGCTTGATCGCTACTGGTCACGTGGGTCTGGCAGTATTCATTCAGCATTGTTTGCGCTTGGTCCTGGAGCTTCTCTATATCATGAGGTGCACGCAGTCCTCGGAGATCTAAAAGAAAATTATCTTAACTTCAAAAAAAAAAGTGCCTGTGCAACGAAATTTTACCACAGTTTTTTTTTTTTATGATTGCATTTGAAAGAACACTTAAAATGACAAGGTAACATCCTTCATAGAATTTCATTCTTGAGATATTCGGATTTGTTTGATATACAAATGTCATACATATGACCTCACACTGCATAAGGACTTTTTAGGAAAGCATGATTTTCCTATCGGAGTATACCTATCGGAGGAACTTAAAAATTTGCTCTTACATGTACGTAGCCATGACTGGTCACTAAACGTGCGTAGCCGTGTGTAAAAGATTTGGACCATCCCAAAATTGATGCTCTTTCAAAAAGTTATTTTGCAGTGTGATATCATAAGTATGACATTTGCATATAAAGTAAACCTGAATATCTCAAGAATGAAGCAATGAAACTAAATTCTACGAAAGATGTCATTTTACGTGTTCTTCAAATGCAATCATAAAAAACTGGGGTGAATTTCGTTGCATAGGCACTTTAAGAAACAAACAAACGAAGAGAATACGGAAGCGCTATTAAAGTTTAGACAATACGTGATATGAAGATTGAAGTGAATTTGAGGCGGTAAATCTATAGTTAGGCAGTGTTTATATAAAGAGGGACCAGTCCGAGATCTCGGGTGGTCAATAGCGATACATCTCTGTCATATAAACCGAAACAAGTTTTACAACAGATTTGACTCTGCTTTTCCTCTTGCTCTTCATTTCGGTCGTTCTGTTCTTCCTCCTGCTTCCTTTTTGTTCTTTCTGCTGCGCGTTCTCTTGCTCTAGCTTTTTCTCCTGCTCTTCCTCCTGCTCTTCCTCCTGCTCTTTCTCATGTTCCTCGTCTGGTTCTTCTGCCTTCTCTTCCTCATACCCTTTCTCCTGCTCTTCCTTTTGTTCTTCCTTTTCTTTTTCCTCCTCCTTCACCTTCAGTTTTTCCTTCTGCTCTTCTTCCTGCTCTTACACCTGCTTTTTCTCACGCTCATTCACTTATTCTTCTTTTTTCTCCTCCTCTTTCTCATGTTCTTACTCCTGCTTTTCCTCCTGTATTTTCTCCTACTCTTTCTACTTGTTCTTCTTCTTTCTGCTCTCTCCTGCCCTCTTCCCTGTTCTTTCTCCTGTCCTTTCCCCTGCTCCTTCTCTTATTTCTCTACTTTTTTTTCTTTCTGCTCTTTTTCCTGTTCTCTCTCCTGCTTTTCAACCTACTCTTCCTCCTGCTCTTTCTTCTGCTCCTTTTCCTGCTCTTCCTCCTCTTCCTGCTCTTCCTCCTTCTGCTTTTTTGCTGATTTTCTACTTGTTCTTCCTCGTGTTCTTTTTGTAACTTTATCTCTTGAATTTTTTCCTGCTTTTCATCCTTTCTTATTTTCTCTTCCTGCTTCTCTTTTTCCAATTAGTATTGACTCTTGCCATTTTTTACTCTTCCTTTTCCTATTTTTTTCTCGATTTTCTACTGCTCTTCCTCAAATTTTTTATCCTGCCCTTTTTTATGCTTTTCCCTCTACTTTTCTCGCCGCTCTTTTTACTGGTCTTCCTCAAACGTTTCCTCTTGTCTTTTTTTCTGCTTTTCTATTGTTACTGATCTTTTTGTAATCTTCCTTGCGGTTTTCCGCCCAATTCTTAGTTTTCTGTTCTTTCTGTACTCTCCTATGTGCCTTTTTGTTTATTCCTATCCCTTCCTTTTTTTTACTCCTCCCTTCTCAATTCAATTTCTGTTGTCAGCATGCCTTTTCTATCATATTTTAATTTATTTATCTTTGCGAATCGCTTACCTGATTTGAACAGAACAACAGCTTTCAAACAAGCGTATTCAACAGAGTTAATATGAAGTTGATGAAACCGAGCCACGACGTTTTGTAAAACTCGAATTTCCGCCATGACTTTGGCGGAACTTGCTTGGCTGGTAGTGAGGCCAGCTGCCGCAAACAATGTTGGGATGTCTACCGGCAAAGAAAACTGCACCACATTCAATAAAAACAGTTCGCTCCAACCTTCCTCGAGTAGAATGGCTTGGTCGCGAAATGGTAAATCCATGAACATTGGAATGTGGCGAGCCCAGCTTACAGACATGTAAAGTAGCTGAATGGCTGACTCGTACAGAGCAATTGGATTATTGACTGGCACGGCTAACTGAGGCCAGACGTTTGGCTGCAAGTTTTGTTCGTCGCCGTAACCCATGTAACCCATGTTGTTGGTGGTGGTGGTCGTGGTAGTAGTAGTGGTGGTGGTAGTGCTGCTGTTGTTATTGTTGTTGTTATTGTTCTTGTTGGGAATGTTGTCATAATTGTTGGTGTTGGTGTTGGTATTTGTGTTGTTATAGTTGTTATTGTTGTTCCTCTTTTTGTTGCTGGTGTCGTTGTCAAAGTGATCAAAATATTCACTGTAATCACCGACATCCAAACTCTGGTTATCTTCATGATCACCTGTGTTGAGGCTGTTGTTATTGCCCATACACTTCTTTGTTGTATATTTCTTACTTCTCTTGTTAGCTTCGTCGGTTAGGTCTTCCACGCTTTTATAACCTTTATCGCTGCTGCCATTTCTCAACGTCAACTCTTTAACTTCGAAATTCTTCAAGTCGTCAGCCTGATGGTGGCCACTGTTTGAAAAGTCATTCAACTCTCCCGGTGCTGGAGACCTTGGGGAGGAGGGCAGGGAGCTTTCGTCGGAACTTTGTTCTTCTTTTTCGCGTTTGATCTTCGCGTTCCTTCGCTTAGTTTTAGAGCTCAAGGTTTTCATAGAGACTGTGAAGCGACCAGACGAGTTACTTTTGGAAAGTGATCTTGGAGCTCGTTCATGTTGGACAGCTAATAGAAGTTTAAAAAGAAAATATATTAAGTGCCTATGATGCAAATACTGTGGTTCAAATGTGATCACATGTGAACCTGATCACATGTGGTTCATGTGATCACATATGATTTTGGAAAATGACATATGGAATTTTTATAAGGGAACTCTTTAAATAATTAATTTAAACTAATTTATTAATTTATAACTAATTAATTTAAACTAAATTGAAACTAAACTAATCTTATTTATCGAAATATAGTAAGGTTAGATATACTGCCGAAACAGAGAACGCAGGATTCTAACGTTTCGAGTGAAAGCCCTTCGTCAGAGAGAAACGTCAAGAGTGTAACGAGCTTGTAGACGAAGGCTCCTACGTTCTCTTCCGCGGCAGTATATATCTAACCTTACTATATTTCAATTGTTGTTTCAGCACTGCCTACGCAGCATGCTACTTTTAGTCTTATTTGTACTGGATAGCTCTATCAGTTATATCTAACTGTTCTCCCTAAGGGTCCGGTAAGGGGCATCCCTTATTTGTCCAGTGTTACTACAGGGGGAAACCGGAGTACCCGGAAAACATCTGCGGTGTTTGTTAGAGTCAAACTGGAAGCACTCTTCTCACATGCGACCAATGTGATATTTTAATCATATAACTGAACTGAGCAGGTATCGAACCCATGTCGCAGAGGTGAAAGGCACGTACGCTAGCCACTGTACCATCAACATTGAATAATGTTATTTATTATATGGCAGCAGCGCTGGGAGGTCCGAATACGGAAATCCTGTAATTTGATTGGTTCATAAGCGGTCGGATATTTCCCGTATCCGCCCGCTCAGAGCGGAATCTGCCGTTCGGGACCGTAAGTTAATTTTATAAACAAAATGGCAGTCATGTCAGTATATCGGCAACAAGATGGATTATAATTTCAGAACTACTCATTGTTGAAATGTATCGTGCAGGTATGTTGTTAGAAATTTTATGAGCTTTCATTTGATGTATAGTTCGAGTTTCCACGTTTTGTGAACGTTTTTAAAATGTCCAAAACGTTCGTAACATTCTTCGTAATAATATAACATTTACCTCTCACAAGTATTAGAATTTCAATTGATTTTTTTATTCAACAACTTAACGTACGATCTTGCGCAATATGTCAAAGAAAAGCAATTGAAAAATACTATTTGGGGTAGAAAGTTTAGGATTCTGGCTCAACGGAAAGTACTTTAAAAATGGGAAAATGTCTGCCATTTTCGTTTAGTTCGCAAGAAAGATAGATCGAGTTTTCACAGAACGTTCACAACATTTATGGCCATATAATAAACTACTTATTGACCTCGCTTGTTCGGTCTGTACTAGTGAAATATCGGACCTCTGTTTTTTTGCACAGACCTCAACTCGCTGCGCTCGTCTCGGTCCGTACTAAAAAAACATCGGTCCGATATTTCACTAGTACAGACCTCACGCTCGGTCAATAAGTAGTTAGTATTTTTGCAATTATCAAATAAATATCAGTTTAAACTTATTTTGTACGTGTATGTGTCTCCCACAACACAAAGTAGCAAAGTAGCAGTTACTAGTAGAACAGCATTTTTTTTTATTGGCTCCCTGCTCGAGCCGAACATCGTATAAGCGTTCGTATTGGCTGGTCTTTTATTGGCCAATGATTCCCCTCCAAATATAGCCTCAGCAAAGTCTTTGCAACGCAACCTTGTACCAAGGGCCTTATCTGCTTTCAAAATGGCGAGAGGTCACGTGAATTTAAAATACTTCAAGATTCGGGGAGTATTTTGTCGCGTGGGTAATTTGAACTTGGCCCATCGTAAGCGGTAAGGGGTAAACGCTTGATTTGACTCTAAGCGTAGATTCGTAGAAGATATTTGTTGCAAGTCTTGTAGAGATAAATCCGAGCGGTAAATCATTATTTATAATATATTTAAAAAAACTGCGTTAATTTACGACATTTGCTGGATATTTCATATTTGTTGCCGTCAATCGTAACTAGAATGATGCATTTGTGTTGAATATTTCTTCTCCACACGTTTGGGATTTGTGTAAATTTAATTGTTGTTATAATTTGTGTCGATTTATATAATTTCAAACAGCAATAAATCAGCACTGAGACTTTGATATTTATAAACTTTATAAATTTGCGACTTGCAACTCTTGTGCGACTTGCTCAAATTAAAAGAAGCCTCTGCAGAGTGGAGATAAAGGGCATGGTGGCAATGATAAGCTGTGCAACATCCCCTATGGCATGTAGCGATAAATCCACTTATAGGGATCCAACGCAATATAATAGACCACTTTCATAAAGGCCACCGCTTTAAATATTCTTTTATGTGCATCTAAATGATCTTTCTAGCCTCGTTATGAAGCAAGGATTCTTTTGAATTGAAGACACACAAACGAGGCTAGAAAGGCTTATTAAAATGCACATAAAAAATATTCAAATTAGTCGCTATTATGAAAGTGGTCTATCATGAATACTAAAACTACAGTTGTTGATTACCATAGAACCTAATTTACCGCTCAACAGTTCAGATCATTAATTAGGTAAATTAGGTTCATAATTATTTTTGTTTCATTAAAAATGGGTCCTTTTTGGCATGGAATCCTTGTCAACGCATCAAATAAGTGTTGCATGCATATATATTTAACAATTGCGCGCGTGGGACCAGGTGGTTTGGTGTTGTGTGGTGTACATATCAATAACTGTATTCCCTGACAAGTATGCCTTGTTATAAAAGCGCTCATGACTTGGCATCTTATAAAGACTGCCTGAAATATATATACCGCAGACTACATACAGAGGACTGTAGAAAATGGTAAAACAAGCTTAACATCGAAACCACTAGTAAACAAAAAATTGGGTGAAGGAGAACTTCGAGTGTAGAATATATGCATTTTAAGACCAAACCGGGACCTGCTGTTGCGAAAATACCACATCAAGGACTTTGTCCTATAGGAATCGAACACGCGTCCCTGCTATTCTAGTGCAGTGCTCTGACCATGCATTGAGCTACAAAGACCGTTGCCAAGAGCTTAGTAATGAGTTCTGTATATATATATAGAGAGAGAGATACTAGAAATACATAAATGCAATAACCTCTCGCCCGCTTTGACATGCATTTTTTGTAAATACTCCCTGATTAGAAACGTTAATGCAACACACACACACACACACACACACACACACATCCCCTTGCGCTCTTTTTTATTGGGGACCTGGAAGTAGCTACTCCTGTCAGAACGATGGAAATATAGTCTTAATTCAGGTAGAATATTTGAAATAAAAAACCAAGAACTCTATTTCTTTAAAGAAAAAGATAACAAAGAGCAAAGAAAAATTTAAGATGATATTTCGCAAAAAACATTGAGTTGAACAGAATAGCACGTCGCATCCAAGGTTTGAACTCGACCTTGTTTGCGTGCAAACCGACGATGTTACCACGAGGCTACTGAAGCAGGCGTCAGAATTTCGTCAAACTATTAGAAAACTTTTAATAAAATAAAAGTTGGGGGTCACTGAAGTTGTTTCCGAATTAAAGTAGTTTAAACGCAAATTAGCAGCCATTTTGAAACGTCATTGTTGCAACCACAGTTACGCACTTTTTTTGTTACAACTGCCGATTCTGAATATATATGCTGTTCTATACAAATCAGTTAGTTCCGTTTTTTAACAAATAATCAATGTACATGATTTTGGATCTAGAACGTGTGTTTTCCACTTTTCAAGAAACTGTATGGAGCCACCTTAAAACTTAATGTACATTCATGCCGTTGGCAATCTTCAGGCAATAGCGGAATCCATTAGTTCTTTGAACTGTTAATCGGAACAGCAGGGAATTTTGTCTGCGCATACGTCGCACGAGCTGTCGTGGGGAGTTTGGGGACTTCAAAAACATAAACAAAGATGGCGGGAAATGTTCTTCCCCCACAACGCTTATTTCCCCCAGAAAAAGGTGTATAGTTTGTAAAACGGCTTATGAAAGGACACTGGAAACAGTCAGAAGCAGCCTCCCAGAACATGAATATTTTAGTGAATCGTACGATATTAAATTGGGTGACAACGACTTGAGTACGTTGTGGTCAACATCAGTGGCGGATTAAGGGGGGGGGGGGGCTGACTGGGCTACAGCCAGGGGCCCGCGGCCTCACGCATCCTAGGGGGGCCCGGGGCCGCTGATGTCTTATTAAAAAAAGAAAGCCCCAGGCCCCTACGTGCAGTGCAAGATGGGGCTTGGGGGGACCCAATCAGAAATACAGCCAGGGGCCTCAGGTACCTTTAATCCGCCTCTGGTCAACATGCCGTGGCTTCAAATACACGCAGATTAATTGAGCTCAAAACCCCATTTGTACAATTTTTAAAACAAAAAAGTGGCTAAAATGTCTTCTTTCACCTATCAGAAGAACGTCAGTGTCTCCACTAATTGGACAACATGGTTTAAAACTCTGGTTGACCGACTGATTGTTAGTAAATCTTGATCATACCTTCTCCACATTTTCAAAATTTTGCCACAGACGATCACAAAACGCGATGAGCCCGCGATATTTTTTAACAGCGCAGACAAAATTCCTGCTGCTTCGCCCCGGTATTAAAAATTGGCATCAAAGCGGAGTTGGATATATCGTAATATTTGTCGTTTCACTCGATAAACGAATACTGTTTGAGTGATGTTGTTAAATTCTTAAATATGCAAATAAATAACGGAGTTTGTCTGGTACCAGCACGTTGTTTGACATCAAAGAAGGTTCTTATTGTGCTTCGTTTCCCCCTGCTAGTCCCACGTCAAGCAAGTGGGATGCTCTCTGCAATAAATATTTGCAGTGTGATAATATTTTTAAAATCCATATCGCTGGGCTTGAGGTATACCCTATTGTTTCAAGTTCGGTGACACTGAGCGCTCCCTCGCTATAAACGTCATTGTTGTGTACCTGCAATTGTTGTAATATATTATTCATGCTTAGATGTCTATATTCAGCCGCAGCCCCTCTATTTCATCTTTGCTCAGCGCAAAGATTACGAATTTTGTAATTTTTCTCGATTGTATTGAACATGACTTGAAACTTCATACTTTCAAACGGCAATGTAGGCTATTAATATAATATTTATATATCATTATATAAATATTCAATTTATTGAAATGCAGTAAGTACTTCCCAATCGAGACTTATATATAGACAACAATTAACTCCAAGATGTTTATTTTCAGACTGTGTGCTAGATTTCTTAAATTTTCAGCTGGCTTTGGTTTTTGCTCACTGCCAATTGGGATGAACTTTAATAGAAATATCAGTAAAACGACTAATCTTAATTGTGCGTTGAGCTGTTGCCCTTCCTAGATGAATGCGCTGTCTATGGGTTGACCTATAAATTAAAGTGAAAATGTGGTAAACTTCCGTGATTACTTTCGATAACAAACTACTGACGTTTCGAGCAGAGCTTCTACATGATGGAAGGCTATGTTCGAAATGTCAGCAGTTTACCACCTTTTCACTTTGCTCTATTTAAAAACTGCCTACGCATCACTATATATATATATATATATATATATATATATATATATATATATATATATATATATATATATATATATATATCGATACTTGTCATATTGTTACCCAATTGTACCACAGTCGATCTTTAAGTGTATATAATTGTTCATAATAGTAAGAATGTTACATGGTCTTTCCTCTCTAGTCTGATAAAGTTTCGTTGATCATTATGCGTGCTCGCTCCATTTAACAAATTGCGTCCTTTTGGATGAAAGAGCGTGTCCTTGGGAATAAACCATCAAAAGTGTAAACTGTTTGAGGCCGTTTATACACAGCCACAGGCGATATTTGCTGCGATTTTTGTCGTTCTAATAATGCATGCGATCAAATAGATTGACTTGCGAATGTACTAAACCAAATGGTCGTCATTGCACTCATTGATGTATCACGATGTCATCCAATACTTTCGCTTAACCCTCCACTTAATCACATGCGTTAAGAAAAGAAAAAAAATCAGAAAAAAAAGATGTAAACGGACCTTTATACTGCTTACATAATACATTAAAGCTTGTTTACGGTTGATTCTTACGAAGTTGATATGCTTTCCAAAAATTCATAAATTATATGCTTAGTTAATGGTTTTCAGATGCTCTTATATAGGTTCATCGTAACCCTTTTCGCGCATCGTTGTCATTAGGACAACTTTAATTATACAAACAGCGAAACAGAGAACGTAGGAGTCTAACGTTTAGAACGAAGGTCCTTCGTCAGAGAGAAACGTCACGTTTCTCTTTGATGTTCCTCTCTGACGAAGGGCCTTCGCTCGAAACGTTAGACTCCTACTTTCTCTGTTTCGCGTATACTTTAATTATAACATTTTATCTGTCTAACGCCTGAATATTTTGCTTATCAAGAACAAAGCAAGGCAAGTCATACATGTATGAAGAAGTTAAAACACACTTCAATCGCAGCAAAGATCTTAAACTTCAAAATCTTTTTAAGTGGCACACTGTGTGTCTATGGGCTCCGTACTTTTAAGATATTGGGTTCACTACAGTTCAAACTATTTCTAAAACGAAATGCTCCAAAGCCAAATGTCCTTCCAACACATCCCTCTTTTAATTAATACTTAGTCAAGTACTCGTTATAGTAATGCCACTGCACAGAAAGGCTATACGTTGGCTTACCGTCTGGATTCATCTCAACCTGGAAGCACTTTTTCAAGCGACATGCTTGACACTGGTTTCTTCGGGTCACATCCACGACACAGTCGCCAAAGTTCTTACAATTGTAGTTCAAGCCCCTTCGGACACTCCTTTTGAAGAAGCCACGGCAACCGTCGCAGGTCAACACGCCATAATGTTTGCCAGAAGAACGATCGCCACAAACTTTGCAAAGAGTGCGTCTTTTATGATCTGTGGGTTTTGAGAAAGAAAAAAACAGACAGACAAAATGAGTTCGCTGACGCCGTTCTAGAGCCGGGACTATATAATTACATATACGCGCCATGCCGCGGACAAATGCTTCTCGCAAAATGTTTCTGTAAGAAATTGTACAAAGTCTTGGTGTGTATAAAAAGTATAGTGCTGCGTAGACAGTGTTTAGCAAAGCCAAAATTAGGTGGTAAGCTGCCGAGATTTTTAGGAACAAAATACTGACGTTTCGAACAAGGCCCTTTATCAGAGTGAAATGTAATGAAATAAAATAAAACAAAACAGGACTTATTTCATCAAGATTTACTCTGAAGAAGGCCCCCGCGCGAAACGTCAGTAGTTTCGTTCGAAATCGGTCGTTTACCACCTTTTCGTTCCGTGTATATATTGATTCTGTGGCCTTTTCTCATTAAACCTCGAAATAATACAGAAAAATCTTTGACAACAACAATCACAACACTGCGAAGTCAAATGCCATGACGCGGCAGCTGGTAGCACGGTTGACTCCAGTTTACTCACAATCTGAATCGATTCACGCTCATTCCTTTCGCTATAGAAAACATGATTGTCAACCATTTTTAAACGCAGAATAGTCTACAAACCAAAGGCTAGTTTTGAGAGATCCGAAAGCTATCCCATTACGAGTATAGTATCACATATACTACGCGAAGAGAATAGATCGTTTTGCCAAAACTCTAGATCAAGTACTTCACGTTGAATCAAATGCCGCCGAACAAACACTATCCCTTACTTTTTCTCTTAGTAATCATTCGGACCACGAAAACACATTGAAATACACAATATTAACTAATCGTAACGTTAACAGGACAAAATAAGTAAAACGTTCATGGCCTTTGAGAAGCGCTAGATACTCTAAAGAGTTGAGGGAAACACACTGAAAAGATCATGCAAAATTAAGCGATTAAGCGTTGGCATTTTTCGAAATTACGCCTAAACGAACGGTCGAGATATGTCCAAATAACAATACTGTTCTAACTATATGGTTTGCTATGTATATTGAGCTTTCTACCAAAAATCTTTCCAATACATCAAATAGTTTAAAATCCAATGAAGCGCGGACTGAATTATTATCTTTCTTGCAGACGTCAACGTATGTATGTATGTATGTATGAAGCAGCGAAACATATACAGTACCTCGATCAGGCGAACGACTCTCCTCGCCACTCATGTCGGTATGTGGTTGTGTTGAAATCGAAAACTTCTTCTCGTTTCTAGTTACTTGATGCTTGAGCTGTATAATGCGTTCTCGCAGATCCACGGGTCAAGCTAAAGAGTTCTGCTTCGTTTTCGATAAAACGATATGCAGACGGTTTCGTAGCAGTACCTGCTCCATAACAGGTATAACTAGAGCTATTCAGTGTAATGATTGGCCGACATCCTTGCTATCGGTCAAGTAATATACTCTGATTGGCCAAGGCTTTTGATCTTTGGTTGGAAAGAGCGGGGTCATTTAGGAGTCTATTATTTGCCACACGCTATAGCGCAGCAGCGGACAAATACATAATATTTGGCATTTTATTCGATTAAACTGAATGTTGTAAGGATTTTTGGTAATGAGAAAATCCTAAACACGCAGTTTAAAATCGAGTAAAGTATGCCAAATATTACTTGTAATATACCCAATTCTTCTCGCAGGCATTACCATTATATATGATAACTCGTTACTATGTGCTATTAATTGACAACGGCCTTCGTAGCTCAGTGGTCGGCACATGCAATATAGAATCGCAAGGTTCGATACCTACTCGGAAGGCCTTGCATGATGTTGCATTTTTGCAACCGGTCTCGGTGTGGTTTTAAAATGTATGTATTCTTACACTCGAAATTTTCCTTCGCCTCATCACCAGAAATTTTGGTCATTTGTCGCTGCTCTGTGTCGCCTAATAATAAAATTATGTATTCTAATGCGTTTGATTCTATTGTATGCTAGTGTATTCTCATTATTCGGGTCATTGAGTTCTTTAGAATTTGCCTAAATTGTGCATATATGTATATGTAAACAACCTGTAAACGGATATAAGAACTGTGAAATCAAGCAAGTTCAAACGCTTCTGGAAGTACTATGCTAGGGACAAATCAGGATCTTTATGTGCTCAGGAAGTAGACTGACGCATGCCGAATGCATTGCGATCTGGAGACTTCGCCTCGCCCGTAACGTTGTTGGTCAATTTGGCCAATTTCTAGCACCTGTTTACAAAGATTACAATGGCTAACACTATAGATAGTAGTAAATATTACTTGTAATATACCCAATTCTTTTCCAAGCATTACCATTATATATAATAACTCGTTACTATGTGCTATCGGCAACGGCCTTCGTAGCTCAGTGATCAGCGCGTGCACTTTAGAATCGCAGGGTTCGATTCCTAGTCGGAAAATATTGGTGTTGTATTTCGTAACTGGTCCCGCTGTGGTTTTAAAATGTGATTATCCTTGTACTCCATCCGAAATTTTCCTTCAACATGCAAAATCAATCAAGTCAATCAATCAAAATCTGATAATCAAAGCGCAGAACGCGACTAAAAGTGCTCTAGGCCCTATAGAGATATAGTTACATATAGATTACGCATGCGTAGTTATGCAAAAGTTGATTATCCCTAACCCCCGAGATATTAGTTCATTTCCATGTTAAAAAAAGCAAACCGTCCACATGAGACCGAGATAACTTGTGGGACAGAGATAATCAACTTTTGTAACTTTCTCTGCGACTCGCAACGAAATTTTTCGTTGCGATACCAGTTGCAAACATGGGGTGTCACACGAGGAAATCCTTCTTGCAACTTGCAATACAACACCATTGCGTTGCAAGTTGCAAGGAAAATTGCCTTGTGTGACATGGCCTTTAAACTGCGAAGTTACTCAGCGTGTAAATAATGCTTGCTATGTCGTTAAATAAACTGTGAAAATGATCGCAAACAAAGTTCTAGTCATTCAATTTGTTTTTGAATATCAAACTTAGTTTCTTCAATATCTAGACAAGACGATTTCGAATAATTATTGACTAGAGTATCTAGACTGTTGTCTAGATATTGAAGAAACTAGTGTGTTTCGAAATATCAAATAGCCTAAGTACTATCATTCGACCTTCAGCTCCCAATTTGACCTGTAGCTTAGTTAGTAGAGCATTGGACTGATAAACCGAACGTCGCGGGTTCGAATCCCGGCCGGGACAAGTAGAGTTTTCTCTATTTGTCCGGCCGGTTCGTCACTCGGAGTAATGCCGGTTTGCCAGTGTTCATTTGTAATCTTTTCAGACCCTGATCGTAGGTTGTCCAGTATGTCCTTACTGAATGCAGCCTTCATATTTTTGTATTTCATTGCAACTCTTTTGTAACCTTCTCGGATTTGTCGCTGTTCCTCCTTACTCGTACCTTTTTGTATTTATCTTTTGTCATCTGTGTAACTTCTTTCTCCGGAGGCGTCAATTGTATAGGCTTGAAGTCGACAAATAGAGTCGCAAGCTCTCCCCTTACCAGCTCAAAGAAAGTGACTTGATCAGAAACCCACTCCTTGTTTTCTCCTTCTTTTTGAGTTTTGTATTGCTTCACTATACGCAATCTCGTAAGGAACGGATCAGGCTCTGCAAACTCCGGTGGAAAACAAAACAAAATTGGGTTTTAGTCCTCTGGTTCCCTGTTTCCTATAACTTTTTACTGTCGTCAACGATCTTAGCTTGTTCGAAGACCAGGGAAAATATTTGTTTACCGATAAAGAATGGCCCACTCTTAGCTTTTTTCTGAATCGTCAACGGGACGATTTGACGAGTGTTTCATATGTCCACGTCGGTACTCGGCAGTGATCTGCTCAACCGCTCAGGTAAGGAATAAATTGTACTTTCTGTCAGGAATTTTGGCTAAACTACATCGATCTTGTATTCTCTAACATAATTTTAAAGTTCTGAGACGAAACTGCGAAGAATTACGAGACGAGTCAGTCGATGGGTGTTTGTTTGGCGACGAAGTGAGAATAATGATAGTTTTAGCTTGTAAATGGCTGGAGTTTTTGCTGTTATGAATTATTTCATGTGTTCAATAAGTATTTGGGGTCTGTCGTGTATAATTATGTGTTACAGAATCAGATTGGAGACATTCAAGCTGATTCAAGCTTGAATCTCAAGTCAATCCACTCCACTCCACTCCACTCAGCGTGGATTGACTTCAGCCATCTCTTTCGAGCAGATCGAATACTTTCAATCTTCTTCCTGTAAACATAACGTGGAGAAACAACATACGCGATTTGACTTGAACACTCAATCCGCTTCATGTAAACAGGGCCTTAGTTAATTACTTAACTAACTAGTGAAACCCTTGTTCTGGAAAAAATATGTCAATGATATCATATCGACGGTATCCAAGAATAAAGTCGAAACTCTTTTAATCCAGTTAAATTCAACCGAGTCTTCGATTCAATTCACCGGAAAACGCCAAACAAAAAGTTTGCCTTTTTGGAATTTGATTGTTAAGAAAGTAGACCACGGGAATTGGAAACTGGGGTATATACCAAAAACCGACACACGCTGACAAGTACCTCTCATTTGACTCAATGATCACATGTGGCATAAGAAATCCGTTTCTAGAACTTTGTTTTTGAGAGGCCAGGGCATACCATCAAGTTTCGAGTCAAGGGGAAGTGAGGGACAGTACTATGTATTTGACGTTTTGAAGGCAAATGAGGTTATGGTTTGCGGTTCCGGATATTCTAGGATTAACGCAACCAATAAGAATAATCTTAGGTAGTTTTAAAGGTAAAAGTTGGGCAGAAACCTTTCTTAACGTTCGGTCATATTTTTGCAAAACCTTAGAATCATATTGCAAAAAAAAAAAGATATTTATACCATTCTGTGCAATAACTGTAATTAGGAGTACATTAGCTGACTAAAGTTCTCATGCGCCGAACCTATATAAGTGCGAATCAGCATAAACAAAATATTTAGTTTATTATCATTAGATTCGGCGCATGAGAAAAGACACTTTTGAAACAGGCCTTTGGTACGCCATTAAAAAGGTACCAAAAAGCTGTTTTCATTTCAAAAAAAATTGCGCTTTATCGGAGCACGCGTGCCCAACCTGTCATGAGATCGCGTGCGATGATTAAAAAAATTATCACCACCAATCCACGATATCAAAAACGTTCCTTCGGGGCTTGACGCATTGTTCAACAGTTCAGATAATGCATTATTTTGTTTCTTTTGTTAAAAATGGGCCCTTTTAATTGATCGTTATAGACGACCTTTTTCCTCAGTCCTGGTGACACTAACACTATATATATAGCTATACAGTTATAAGCTTCTAGGACAGCGTCGGCCAAGGTTGAAATCCAAATATTACCAGGGTTAAGTCACGTTGGCCTGAAAAACAGAGAAAAATCTTCTCGACGTTTCGAGCGAAGGCCCTTCGTCAGGAGAAATTAGTAAACAACTCACATGTGGTCACGCGTATTTATAGCACGCGTATTTGAGAAAGAAGAACTGAATCAAATTTATTCTATATTTTCTTTTGTTTTCAAGGTGCGCCAAGCACCTTGCCAGTCCAATATTGTAATGACTTAGTAGAGTCGCAGTCTTATAGTACATGTTTAAAAGGAATTGAAGCGCCACTCAAACTCTGCATATTTATCACTAATAATTGCAAGCCAAATAAGGTTATAAGAAGATAACAACGCAGCTGTATTATATATAGCAGTACGTTTGTTAAACGGTATTGAAGTTGCATTGAAGATGGATCCGAAGAGTTAGTACTAAATATGGAAAGGTAACAGAGGGAAGATCCGGAAGAGTTATAAGTGAGGCGGAACTAATGGGAGAACCGGAAATAATAGCAGGGACAGCCGGCCCGGTAAATACGACACAGATGGGAAAGGCCGGAACAGATAACACAGCTGAACAAGTGGGAGAGCCAAAACATATGGGAGAGCCAGAAACTATGGAAGAGTCAGAAACTATGAAAGAGCCAGAAACTATGGGAGAGCCAGAAACTATGGAAGAGCCAGAAACTATTCGAGAGCCAGAAACTATGGAAGAGCCAGAAACTATGGAAGAGCCAGAAACTATGGGGGGAGCCAGAAACGATTGGAGAGCCAGAAACTATTGGAGAGCCAAAAAAATCGGAAGAGTCGACACATATTTATTGTGATGTGATCCATGTTGAAACATCGATATCGCCAGAACTGCCTCGCAGAAACGGAGAACGTTCTGCAAATATTTCTCCATACGCCATAAATCCTTCTTCACAAAAAGCATCTGTTGTTACAAGAAACCAGAAAAGATGTATGCAAAAAACATTCTCCACGAAAGAAGTAGCACTGATGATTGCGGTCGCATTTTTTGCCATTTTATCAATGGTTTTTATCCTGTTGTACTTTACAACAGAACAGAAACACAAGGACTGCCTCGTAAGCAACAGTAAAAATAGAAATTCTACCAATGAAGGCCAAAATCCGTGTAAGAATATCAACAGTGGTATACCGGGTGATGAAAACAATTATGGTAAGCAAAATCGGTCTTTACGCTAATTATGTATTATTGGCAAGGATTTGTTTACCTGTCTTTACGTGGTCAGTTTCAGCTACATTTTCAGTAGTTTTGTTGGTTCTTTATAGTTTTCTTTGAAAAATCGTTATTTATGTACTTTTAAAATACGTTAAAAAACTGAGCCATATAATAAAAACGAAAACACATTAAACTGAATGTCGAGATTTTCAGTAACAGGATACTGACGTCATCACCAAGCGGAGCCCTTCATCACAGTTCCCTTTACATTTCGCTCTGATAAAGAAAGAACTCCACTCGAAACGTCAGTATTTCGCTACTAAATTTCGGCAGTTTACCATATTTTCACTTTGCTATATCCAAATTACTGCCGTGTGCCGCACCTATTTTTTTAGATATGATAAAACCTTATTCGTTTCGCTTGGTCAGTCTTTCCAGAAAAATTATCTTCGTCTTTGGCTTTCCGCACAGACTTTGTATCTTTCTTCTGTTTAACAACCCGTTTACACTTGAGCAAAAAATTCCGAATTCGTGACAAATCCGAAAACGTTTTAAATTTGATACCGAATTCGTTTTGAAAAGATAATGAATCTGGAGTAGCTAAAAACTTTCCGTTCTGGCCACGTATCCAGCTACTTTTGAATCCGAAACAATATACGTGATGCGAATACTTACTGATCATTCGGGCGTCACATCAGTATCGTCTAGCCGGTTAGTTGGAGATGATCCGCTTAATCTGAAACTTAATCTGAAAGAACTGTGGAAGCCCCTTTCAAATAGAATTTATATTGCTAAAAGGTAGAGCATTGCCGACAGTATTAAGATTTAAGAAGGGAGTACTGACGTTTTTAAGCAAGAAATATTTATCAGAAGTATAGAACCAGCACTATAATAAGTATAGTTGAAAGAGTCTGATTATAATTCAGAGCAATTCTGTATATAACAACTGTTTAATTATTCAGCTGAGAGCTCTTATACGGTGTCTTGACAATACGTGCGACAACTGGAATTTTAATGTTTTTGAAAAATAACTAATTGACAAATAACTTCTTAGTAATATCATGCGTTCGGTATACATCAATACACAAATACTGCAGACTGAATCGATCTATATAAAGTCTATACCGTGATCCCCGAGCCCGGGCGTAGGGCCGAAGGCCCGGAGCCCGGGTGAGGGTGCTAATCTCGACATGCGTGGAGTCCACTTTACACGCGTGTAGAAAAAGCAAGGGAGACAAAATCTGGAAATAGTTTATTGTTTGGTACGGTGTCACGCGGTAAGAATATTTGGGCATTGGTGACTAGCTTTGAAGCAAACTTATAGTTATTTCCATATTTTGCGAAACAAAATTGTTTCAAATGGTTTCGTTTTAAACGGAAAGAAGCAGAACAACGAATAAACGAAGGATACAAACAGCCAGTTTAATATATCTTGAAGAGAAACCAGAAAACCTGAAGAAACCAAACGTATGGTAAACGGCAAAAACTCGATCTGAATTGTAGTGTTTGTGGTCACAGGTACTGTTGTTGACGGTAATCAGCATTTATTCATTAATATATTCTGTAAACGCCAAGAACGGCAAGACTTTTAAATAGAACCCTTTTAGACATTCGTCAGTTACTGTAAACTTAATCTAACAACTATCATATAAAGTTTTATACCTTGTCCTTTAATATGTTGTTTTCAAGTTTTTGCTTAACCTATTACAGGTAAGCAGTATACAGCTTCACGTTTTCGTGCTTTCCCTTTGCTATTGTGGACGTGATGTTTTTCATTGACTTAATTGCAAGCACTTATCATAAATACTCATAGGCTTTGTCCATTTTCTTTTGTCCTGTATTATACAGACTGAAATTACGTTGTCTGTTGTTTTATCTCCTACGTTTTTGAGCTGTTAACTTTTAATCCTGCCTTTGCAAAACATAAAAGTAATTCCTTTGGAAACCTCCTGTATGGCTAAAAACAATATATTTTTACAACCAGAATTTAATATGAAATCTGTAAGTTTTCCTTTGATATGTTCAACTTTCATTTTAGTCATCTTAATCATAAATTCTGTAATTATCCTGAGGATTAATTCATTTGCTTTTGCTGTATATCAGGAGTGCTTATTTTAATTGGAAGGTGGGGTGGGTGGGGTGTATTTCAAAAAGCATATAAAAGCAGGCGAGGGGTTGTTGCATTTTTGTATTTCTAGTTTAGGATTTATATGTGATTTATCTGTATACTGTCTATTTGAATTATGCGTCTATTCATACATGCACAAAGGCCAGTATTGCTGACTTCACCAAAGAGTAATATCACTAGTACTCTTTTCGTGAAAGGACTCTAATTTTGTACGTATATTAATGGGCAAATAAAAATATAAAAATTCGATGTTTTGATTAAATGCTTCCCAGGCCAGGGCGCCGACAGAAGCACTATGAACATTAAATAATATTAGCAATATATCTTCGCTAATTCACGGCCGAGACATAAGAATATACCATTTATCGCTTAAAATTTGTCATATTCTTCTCGTCTTATCTTCTAAGTTTCAGCCATTTCTGAGCAATGGTAAGGGAATTCTAGCTAACATAAATGAGCTAACTTGATAGGCTGTATATTAAACGGTGATTAACGGTTAAAAAGTCTGCCAATCACATATTCCCATTTTTCGATTGAAACTTTTAAAAATATAGCGTAAAATATATATTCTGAAAAATAATGCCATCTGAAAACTCAAGTTATGAGTTAAAACAAGTGGAACTATTTACTACTGTGAAATTGTAATATTTCGTCTATTTCAATGACATCTAATTAAACATATGGAAGAGTTGTAAACACAAATTTAATAATTTCTATAGTTTTTTTTCGAATAAGAGAGCTGAATTTTCCACTGCATAAACTTAAAGTCACTACGTTCCCTAATAAACTATTTTAACATTATGGAAATGTGGGAGCATTTCTCACCATCATGCGAGAGCTGAATTCAACTCATCTCTTGTTCAGAGATGGCCGAAGGCGGGAAGAACAAGTGCCTGATCCTCAGGTTAAGCTGCATGATGGCTACTAATCATAACTACAACTTACAACCGTAGAGGTTTGTTTTCTTTTTATATGTTTCTTAACCTCTAAATACACTTAAAAAGTATGTTGGTATGAGGTCTAGAGTACAGTACGCAAAAAAGAAGTTTGAACATTAGCCATGTTGCATTAATTGCTGTAATTTGTTATATGTCTTTTGCATCTTATTCTGCACTGTGACTGTGAGTAATCCCCGAGCTCGGTGGTAGGGTCGAAGGCCGGGAGCCCGGTGATGGTGCTAATCTCGACACGCGTGGAGTAAGCAATAGTAAAACTTGAAAACCAAGGAAGAAACTGACTATACGGTCAGGAAAGTCGGAGATTTTCATATAAAAAGAGAAAAAAATGCTTTTCATATGGCCGTGTATATTATAGTAATAGTAATAACAAAGTAATTCTAAATTTGTTGACTGTTGGCATTTTGATGTACGTTCTTATTTCTTGTAATAGATACTATGTCATGTACGGCTTTGAAACAAATGGACCACACGCTTACAAGTGGATTCTACATTATCATGAATCCAAAAGTTTTCAGTTCTCCATGCCTCAAAGTTTACTGTGATATGACATCCGAAGACGGAGTCGGAGTGACAGTAATCGGACATGACAGTGAAACGCCAACTAAAGTTGATGGCTATGAAAGTCCAGGAAACTACAGCAAAAAAATAAAATACGACATGGCAATGGATCAAATTGCTGCAATTATCAATACGTCCAAAACATGCAAACAGTTTATCCAATATGAGTGCTTTGGCAGCGCGATGAGGTTGCAACATAATCCGCCGTATGCTTCGTGGGTATCCCGTCAAGGTGCGCAGATGAAGTACTGGGGAGGAGCTGCAGTGAACAGCGAAAAATGTGCTTGTGGCATGACCAATTCCTGTGCGGATAGAGGAGCCTGTAACTGTGACGCGGATGACTCTGTGCTCCGTCGAGATAGCGGGTTTCTGACAGACAAAGACACACTGCCTGTTACAGAACTCAGATTTGGAGATACTGGGCGAAATAGGTTAAACTATAATGAGTATGGTTATCATACCCTTGAAAAATTGCAGTGCTGGGGGCAGAACGATTAAAAACAGTAGAGAGTAATACAAATACAACATAAAACAATTCAGAATTATCCTTTAAGAAGAAACCTGTAGCAATGTTTAGTTTAGCTGCACTTTTTGCTTACCGAGAATCGTTTTGGCTTTCTAAATTTTTATGAACTCTCATGATCAGCTCCCCTCTTTTTGTAAAAATTGGTCCCATGCCCTTTTAGAACTTGCATGAAATACCCGGCTAGCGAAAACCTGGCCTTTGATTGGTCAATTTCGCGCCTCAGTGTATGTATGATCCATTTTCTCGAGGGGCACTCGCAGTCCATTTATATGCAGCTTAGTGTATGGATACCACTGCATGTTGTATTTGTATATGTTCTTTGACTTTCTTAGTTTTCGGGAAGATGTTTTAACTGTCTGTTTTCAGCTTGCTTCATTCAACGACAAACACGGTAACGAAAAAGGCTTGGGATTATCCACGAAACCTTTGTTTCACAACAGAATTTGAACATGTATTCCAAAGTCTTTGAATTTTTTACTTTAAAAGAGAATTCGATTTCGGTGTAAACTTTTTCTCAAATTCTATTTTTGCTCCAAAAAAGTTATCAGCGTTACTCGCCAATGCTTCGGGTTACTTCTTAAACCGTCGGAAGACCTAACAATGTCGCGTCGTTTAACTGGTGACACTTCTGCAATACAAAAGTAACGGGAACCCGCCCTCCAGTCATATATAGATCAGTGGTGATATCACGTTGTTTTATACTTTTATTATACATTAAGCAGTTATAATCACCAAAGTCAAAGTGACTATTGGTAGATATTTACCGAGCCGCAAAAAAAAACCCGAGTAAAATTGAAAAAATTATATAAACTGTTTGCATCTTTACACTGCACGATTCTGTTGATTTGCAGATGACGGCAAACAACAGTCTTCGTGAGTAAATAACTTCAAAACATTATTTAAATCCCATGGTCGTTTGTGATTAGGGTTAGAGTTTTTGTTTGGGTTCGATTATCTAAACCAGTCAGTGATCTTACTTCAGCTACGTCATGACTCATTAATTTGTTTTCAATGTTCAATATTTGCTTCACACTTAACGATGCACTTTCACAACCCCAGAGAGTTAGAAAGAGCAACCAGGATTAAAAATAATAAACATAGAGAGATTTAAACGAGTGTTTGTAAATAGGTGCCTTTTTAACATTCATTGAGTGTTTTATAATATAAAACATTGTAGTCATGACAAATAATCTTTAGCATTTTGTAAAGCTCCTGCGTCTCTCTATAAGTTACGCATTTTTTCAATAAATGTGTCAAACTTACGTTGTTGTACTGTAGCTTCTTTTCAGTCTGGATAGTCAAATGCCATAGTATTTTCACTTATTCATTCTCCGATTCTCTGATTTCCTTGTCAATGTGGTGGTTGTAGTACTTTCCAGAAAATGTTTTCTTTCTTGACATCCTTCAAAAATTCTTCCTCTGTCTCGATAAGTTAAGTGCCTAGGCTACATTTCTCAATTTCTACAACATCTTCCCAAACTCTGCAGTCCTCTCCCTCCTTCAACCCTCTTCCAATATATATATATATAACCTACCCACGTCATTTTTTTGGTGGAAGAACCTATAGATAGTAAGTAACTTCCTTGTCTTTCTGTCAATTTCCTTTAGTTCTTCTTTTGTCCATTCGATTATCCCTGCTCCATACCTTATAATTGCTAGAGCTCGGGAGTTGATTGCCTTGATGATATTTCCTGCATTCAACTTGGATTTGAGGATCTTTCTCATTCCCTTGAAGTACTCATTTCTGAGTATTTCTTTCGTTTCAGCACATTTCAGCTAGTCGCATTCTAAAATCCCTAGGTATATGTATTCCTTCATTTTCCTCCAATGCTTTAATGATTTCTCCATTGGGAAGATCAATCAACACCCTCATTCTCAACCATCCTCCCACTTCTCAATTCCACCATTGCATATTTCTGAATTCCAAATTCCATGCCGATATCCTCACTAATAACCCTTACTGTCTGGATTAGAGAATCCGGTTCCGCCACATTCTTGTCATAGAGGTTAAGGTCATCCATGAACAAAAGGCGGTTAATACGTTATCTGTCTTTTCCAAGCTGATATCCTGCCCACGTAGTATTCAGAACCATAGTCATATAGGTATCAATGCTAACACAAACCGTAATGGTGACAGACTGTCTCCTTGGAATATCCCCCCCTGATTTTTACTTCTCCCAGTGTTTCCTCCTAGATGTCAGCTCGACTCTCCAAGTTTTCAATGATTTATCCAATACTTTTCTTACGTTGTTAGCAACTCCAAACCAATCCATACATTGCTTGATCCATGAATGTGGAACCACATCGTAAGCCTTTTTGTAATCAATCCAGGATACAGCAAGGTTAGTTGGTCCCTTTCTACAGTTCTTGAGGATATCTTATCGAACATAAGCTGATCTTTTGTTCCTCTGAATCCTCTATGACCTCTTTTTGTGCTGCTGGTAGAATTATATTCTCTTCCAGTTGATTGTACACACTTTATCCAATTATCCCTGTCAAAAGCTTCAGAGACAAGCACGTTTTTGGGTGGTAGTTTGATACTAGACCACCTTTGCTTCGATCTTTCAGTATTAGGCTTGTTGGACCTTTTGTCATCCACTCAGGTACAACACTCATCTCCAAACAAACGTTTAATTGTTCTAAGATTCTTTCATGGAGGTTTGCAAAGTTCTTTATCCAGTAGCCGTATACGCCACATCTGGTCCACTACTTTTCCAGTTAGGAGTCTTCTTTATCTGTTTTTTACATCCTCTGTTTTTACTTTGATGTCATTCTGCCTTTCAATATGTTTGGGCTTTTCCTCAATATCTTTCATCAACTCAGCTTTTTCATTCTGCTTTACATCTTGTCCCCATATTCTATTCCAACATCAGATAGATGGAGTTGCTATGGGCTCTCCACTTGGTCCGCTGCTTGCAAATATTTTTCTTTCGCACCATGAAAAGATATGGTTAGATAATTGCCCCGCAGAATTTAAACCGGCTTTTTACAGGCGTTATGTTGACGATTCTTTTATTCTATTTCGATCCAGAGATCATATCAAACCCTTTCTTGACTATTTGAATTCACAACACCGTAACATCAAATTTACATGTGAAGTTGAAGCCAATAAAACCTTGTCATTCCTTGACATAAATATAAGTCGTTCCAACAACTCTTTTATTACTTCCGTTTACCGCAAGCCGACTTTTACCGGATTGTTTACTAATTTTGAAAGCTTCTTGCCTACGATTTACAAAAAGGGGCTCATTTACACTCTTTTATTTCGATACTTCAACTTATGTTCGTCATATACTATTTTTCATGAAGAACTTGCAAAATTTAAAACTTTCTTACTTAAAAATGGATACCCTGAACGGTTTCTAGATCAATGTATTCGCACTTTTTTGAATAAGATTTTTTCACCTCCGATCAAACCTCTCACGGCGCCTAAGTTACAGATTTCGTTTGTTTTTCCTTTCACTGGTGATCACGGCTTACAAATCCGCATACAACTTCGAAGATTAATTTCATCAGCCTATCCACACATTAACCTTCGAATTATATTTCGACCTGTATGCCGTCTCTCAAACTTTTTTCGATTTAAGGACCGGATTCCTATGCAATTAAGATCTCATGTGGTTTACAAATTTACGTGCCAAGGATGTAACTCCTTGTATATTGGCGAAACATGCCGAAATTTACACATTAGGGCTTCTGAGCATATGGGCATTTCACCTTACACCGGAAAAGTTTCTCAATCAACCTTATCTAGTATTTCCACCCACGTGAGTCAAACTGGTCATCCTATCTCGTTTGATGACTTTTCTATTTTATCATCTGGTAATTCAGAATTTAATGTCCTTCTCCGAGAAAGTTTACTCATATCAAAAATAAATCCATCACTTAATGCTAATATTAGATCCTTTCTTTAATGTTATTCTGACTTCTCACCTTCGCGGGTGACTCTTCACTTCTGAGGTCTCCCTCATCTATTATTCTCCTATCACATCTATTTTTGTAATTGCGTAGGTATAAAGCTGAGACATTTTTGTAAATATTTATCACTCTGATGATGTCGCTGGTTAGTGACGGAACGTTAGTTCTTTATTAAAAAATTTTTTATCATGCTTACTTACGACTTTTGATTTTATTATGGCTTTGTTACGAATTATTTGCTGGGCAATAATTTTTATAACAAGATTACGATTCCCGCCTGGTACCTCGATTGCTACAGTTATACGCTCTTCCTCTTTTTCTCAAACAAAAGTTTCTGATTTGTTTCAAATAGCCGATTTCGGTAAAATGTGTCATTTCTAGCAACGTACTTTCTAATTTATGCTTTTATTGCCTTCACCCACTGTTTAAATTCCTCAATTGCTGCTGAGATTCCCTTATTCTTTACAAAATACTTTTTTCTCAAGTCTTATTTTACACCATATACCTTCCAATTTATCTATCCTTCATTGTTCTAATCTGGTGATGTCACTCTCTATATCCTTAATTTGTTTCTTCATCCTCTTCGTTTCTTTCCAGTTCTTTTCTCCTTCCTTCCAATAAGATCGGCCACAATGTTTGCTCCAGCTAATATAAGGAGATTCGTTTCGTTTAAATCTTTTGTTTTAATTTTTTCTATGATGTCATTAACTGTTTTTGTTTTCTTCCTCACTTTTTGCCTATATTCATACCTCAGATTAACTGGTTCAAAGTTGTCCGGCATTTTCTATTTCTTTTTTAACGTTTGTAAGATGTGTTTTTCTTCCTCATCTAATTATAATTCCTCATTTATATTATCCAAACCTTAAGTGCCATGTTGCGCAGTTTCATTCAACTCTATTTGTTCAACTTCTATTTGCTCTACTCTATTCTCATCTTCTTTATCAATAATGCGTTGTATTTCTTCAATTTCCACCGTTGTTAACGACCCTCTTTTCTTCATACATCTTACTTGCCCAGCCAGCTGTTGTTCTGTGGCTCTAAACAATCCTCTTTCATTTCAAATACCCAGGATTCTCTTTCTGAATCCTCACTTCGTTCACTCCCTTAGTAACACTCCATACGAAGTTTGTTGAACTCCTTTGTCCATTCCCGTATTTCTTTGGTGTGCACAGGGCCTTCAGCAAAAGTGTCTTCAGCCCCTTCAGTGTGGTTAGTTTGTAAATTTGTGTTTTACATGATAGGCTACCAGGGCCATAATCGTATGCATGGGAACAACAGTCCACCCAGAGTTGCCGTTTTTATTTTTATTTTTATTGTTGTTGTTGTTGTTGTTTTCTCCGTTGTTGTTGTTGTCGTTGTTGTTGTCGTTGTCGTCGTTGTTGTTGTTGTTGTTGTTGTTGTTGTTGTTGTTGTTGTTGTTGTTGTTGTTGTTGTTGTTGTTGTTGTTGCCGTTGTTGTTGTTGTTGTTGTTGTTGCCGTTGTTGCCGTTGTTGTTGTTGTTGTTGCCGTTGTTGCTGTTGTTGTTGTTGTTGTTGTTGTTGTTGTTGTTGTTGCCGTTGTTGCTGTTGTTATTGTCATTTCCTTATATTTGTTCTTATTTGTTGTGTTGTTTTGTGTTGTACTGTTTGCCAGTGCTTTGTTTTTACGATAAACCATCGATATGAAAGGTGTATGGGTCCACTGGGGTTATAACAATCGGTTAAACAGAATATTGAGTGCGGTTATGACTAAATGAGAACGAAATTTAAATTCCGGCTTAAGGTTGCAAGTACTTTGTTTTGATTTTAGGAACGGCATCTAGAGGAACTTTTTGTACCGCTTAGATTTCGGTACTCGCTGCGTTTGTACCTTTTGAAAAGGAACATATTCAGGCGGAACGTTTCGTTCTCATTTGAATTGGGAAATATTTTGTTCCAATATTCAAAAATAGGAACTGGCTTAAATTCAGAACAAATTGTTCTGCATGAGCTAGACCGCTTTGAATAGGACCTCTTTGGTCCTTATTTTAAAGGTCATTTCGTTCCCTTTATTCGTTCTCATAGGAACAACTAGTTCCGCACGAGCTAGACCGCTTTAAATTTGTCCGCTTTGTTCAGTATTTTAAAGGTTATTTCGTTCCGTTTGTTTGTTCCCAAAGCAACAAGTATAGAAGTTAATATATTCCAAACCACCGGCTACTTTAGCTCGGTAGCCGGTCGTTTCGGTAGCCGTTCAATTTAACAAGGTTTTAACTGGTAGCCGGGTAGACGGTGGTTATGAATACTAATTAATTTAAGATAAATCTAATTTACATAAGTTTCTAATGACTATTCTGACCCACCGGCTACCTTAGCTCAGTAGCCGGTCGTTTCCATATGGTAGCCGGTCGATAGCCGTTCAATTTAACAAGGTTTTAACTGGTAGCCGGGTAGACGGTGGTTATGGATACTAATTAAGTTATATATCTAATTCACATACATATTCTCCCGAATTAAATATAACGTCTTTTCTCAAAGAAAAACAACAATTTTGACAGTGGGAACACTTTGTTCAGATTCAGTAATCTGAAGTAAAAGTTAGGTGGAGAGTTACACTTACGGAAGTCGAGTAGGTCAGAAATGCTTGTGACGTAGCCGAGTCGGCCCGACTGACCCATCTGCCAGGTGTCTTCGAGGTAGTCGAGAAAATCCGTTAGAAATTTAGAAGAGCACAGAAAATAGTCGATAAGTTGCACGGTGGACAACACGGTCGACTTCTCCTCGCCCGATTCTCCGCAACAAAACTTGACAAATTTAAGAACTCGCGTGAACGAAATTTCTGCTTGTTTTGAAGTTTTCCCTCCCCTTGTTGTACTTTGTAACCATAGCGAAAGAGAACGAGCGAATTCGTTATCCGATGAGCAACACGGCAGTGTCAGTTTGCTTTTCGTCGACGTAACTTCAATTACAGGCTTGACATTGTCGGTGAGTATAGTCGGTTTTTCATCGAAGTACGCGTACCAAGGATGTTTTACTTTGACGTGCTTTCGACAGCCTCTTCGACTAGCAAATCCTGGATGGTCGCAGTTAGGAACCGGACAATGATTAAGGCCTTCTTCGTCCCTGTTAAAATCTTGTTAAACTGAACGGCTACCGACCGGCTACCATATGGAAACGACCGGCTATGGAGCTAAGGTAGCCGGTGGGTCAGAATAGTAATTAGAAACTTATGTAAATTAGATTTAACTTAAATTAATTAGTATTCATAACCACCGTCTACCCGGCTACCAGTTAAAACCTTGTTAAATTGAACGCCTACCGACCGGCTACCATATGGAAACGACCGGCTACGGAGCTAAGGTAGCCGGTGGGTCAGAATAGTAATTAGAAACTTATGTAAATTAGATTTAACTTAAATTAATTAGTATTCATAACCACCGGCTACCTGGCTACCAGTTCAAACCTTGTTAAATTGAACGGCTACCGACCGGCTACCATATGGAAACGACCGGCTACCGAGCTAAGGTAGCCGGTGGGTCAGAATAGTAATTAGAAACTTATGTAAATTAAATTTAACTTAAATTAATTAGTATTCATAACCACCGTCTACCCGGCTATCAGTTAAAACATTGTTAAATTAAATGGCTACCGACCGGCTACCATATGAAAACGACCGGCTACCATATGGAAACGACTGGCTACCGAGCTAAGGTAGCCGGTGGGTGAGAATAGTAATTAGAAACTTATGTAAATTAGATTTAACTTAAGTTAATTAGTATTCATAACCACCGTCTACCCGGCTACCAGTTAAAACCTTGTTAAATTGAACGCCTACCGACCGGCTACCATATGGAAACGACCGGCTACCATATGGAAACGACCGGCTACCGAGCTAAGGTAGTCGGTGGGTCAGAATAGTAATTAGAAACTTATGTACATTAGATTTAACTTAAATTAATTAATATTCATAACCACCGTCTACCCGGCTACCAGTTAAAACCTTGTTAAATTGAACGCCTACCGACCGGCTACCATATGGAAACGACTGGCTACCATATGTAAACGACCCGGCTACGGAGCCGGTGAATCAGAATACATAAACGTCTTCATTGGAAATAGGACTAACTACTATTTATATCAATTTAGACTTTGAATACGAATGTGTAAACGTGTTATCGTTTAAAAAATGATCATATTATCATCTGAAGTCCCACAAAAACTCGCTGCCTAAAATTTCTACTATGAATCAGACATGTGGGGTCGTGGTATGGAAAATTACGATTACCTGACCCCCATACAATGGAACCATGAACCCTAACCCTAATCACAAACCAGGGAAGTTTGTGGTATGAAGAATCACGATTACCTCACCACCATACAGTGGAACCATGAACCCTAACCCTAACCCTGATTACAAACCGGGGAAGTTTGTGGCATGGAAAATTACGATTACCTCACCACCACACAATGGAACCATGAACCCTAACCCTAATCAGAAACCGGGGAAGTTTGTGGTATGGAAAATTACTATTACCTGACCCGCATACAATGGAACCATGAACCCTAACCCTAATCACTAACCGGGGAAGTTTGTGGTTTGGAAAATTACGATTACCTCACCACCATACAGTGGACCCATGAACCCTAACCCTAATCACAAACCGGGGAAGTTTGTGGTGTGGAAAATTACGATTACCTGACCCCCATACAATGGAACCATGAACCCTAACCCTAATCAGAAACCGGGGAAGTTTGTGGTTTGGAAAATTACGATTACCTCACCACCATACAATGGAACCATGAACCCTAACCCTAATCACAAACCGGGGAAGTTTGTGGTGTGGAAAATTACGATTACCTGACCCCCATACAATGGAACCATGAACCCTAACCCTAATCAGAAACCGGGGAAGTTTGTGGTTTGGAAAATTACGATTACCTCACCACCATACAATGGAACTATGAACCCTAATCACAAATCGAGAACGTTTATCGCACGGTTTTGTGATTAGGGTTAGGGTTCATGGTTCCATTGTATGGTGGTAAGGTAATCGTAATTTTCCATACCACAAACTTCCTGGTTTGTGATTAGGGTTAGGGTTCATGGTTTCATTGTATGGGGGTCAGGTTATCGTAATTTTCCATACCAGAAACTTCACCGGTTTGTAATTAGGGTTAGAGTTCATGATTCCATTGTATGGGGGTCAAGTAATCGTAATTTTCCAAACCACAAACTTCCCCGGTTTGTGATTAGGGTTAGGGTTCATGGTTCCATTGTATGGTGGTGAGGTAATCGTAATTTTCCATACAACAAACTCTCCCGGTTTGTGATTAGAGTTAGAGTTCATTGTTCCATTGTATCGTGGTGAGTTAATCGTAATTTTTCATACCACAAACTTCCCCAGTTTGTGATTAGGGTTAGGGTGAATGGTTCCATTGTATGGTGGTGAGGTAATCGTAATTTTCCATATATAGGTATATAGATATATAGATATATAGATATATAGATATATAGATATATAGATATATAGATATATAGATATATAGATATATAGATATATAGATATATAGATATATAGATATATAGATATATAGATATATAGATATATAGATATATAGATATATAGATATATAGATATATAGATATATAGATATATAGATATATAGATATATAGATATATAGATATATAGATATATAGATATATAGATATATAGATATATAGATATATAGATATATAGATATATAGATATATAGATATATAGATATATAGATATATAGATATATAGATATATAGATATATAGATATATAGATATATAGATATAGCTATATAGATATTCATTTATATATTCATTTATATAATTAGCATAACCATATCGCCAAAGGGAACGAAATTTTCGACTTTTGTTGCCGTTGTTGTTGTTGTTGTTGTTGTCGTTGTTGTTGTTGTTGTTGTTGTTGTTGTTGTTGTTGTTGTTGTTGTTGTTGTTGTTGTTGTTGTTGTTGCCGTTGTTGTTGCCGTTGTTGTGTTGTTGTTGTTGTTGTTGTTGTTGTTGTTGTTGTTGTTGTTGTTGTTGTTGTTGTTGTTGTTGTTGTTGTTGTTGTTGTTGTTGTTGTTGTCGTTGTCGTTGTCGTTGTTGTCGATGTTGCCGTCGTTGCCGTCGTTGCCGTCGTTGCCGTCGTTGCCGTCGTTGCCGTCGTTGCCGTCGTTGCCGTCGTTGCCGTTGTTGCCGGTGTTGTCATTTCCTTATATTTGTTCTTATTTGTGGTGTTGTTTTGTGTTGTAGTGTTCTCCAGTGCTTTGATTTTACGCTAAACCGTCGATAAGAAAGGTGTATGGGTCCATTGGGGTTATAATTATCGGTTAAACAGAATATTGGGTGCGGTTATGACTAAATGAGAACAAAATTTAAATTCCGGCTTATGGTTGGGAGTACTTTGTTTTGGTTTTAGGAACGGCGTATAGAGGAACTTTTTGTACCGCTTAGATTTCGGTACTCGCTGCGTTTATTCCTTTTGAAAAGGAACATATTCAAGCGGAACGTTTTGTTCTCATTTGAATTTGGGACGGTTTTGTTCCGATATTCAAAAATAGGAACGGGCCTAAATTAAGAACAAATTGTTCCCCATGAGCTAGACCGCTTTAAATATGACCTATTTGTTCCTTACCTTAAAGGTTATTTCGTTCCTTTATTCGTACTCATAGGAAGAACTTGTTCCGCATGAGCTAGACCGCTTTAAATTGGTCCTCTTTGTTCTGTATTTTAAAGGTTATTTCGTTCCGTTTGTTTCTTCTCACAGCAACAAGTAAAGAAGTTAATATATTCCAAACCACTGGCTACCATAGCTCGGTTAGCCGATCAATTTAACAAGGCTTTTAACTAGTAGCCATATGGATATCGATTAAGTTACTAATCTAATTGGCATAATATATGAAATCCAGATTTTACTGCGTCTAAACTGAATTTTGAAGCGGAATTCTTTAAAGAATGAGGCATGCATACACATACAAATACTACAGGATATACCACATCTCCATGCATCGTTGTCTTAAAAAATAAAACAGCGAAGAGAATGATCGATGAGTTCTAATATGCATTTGTATGCATGTGTACGCCTCGTTGTTTTAAAAAATTCCGCTTCAAAAACCACTCGACCCTTCTCTTCGCTGTTCTATTTTGTATGAGAACGATGTACAGATGTGATATACCCTGTAGTATTGTATGCACGTGTATGCTTCGTTCTATAAAAAATCCCGCAAATAGAAATCCAGATTTTACTGCGTTTAAACTGAATTTTGAAGCCGGAGTTTTTATAGAACAACGTACCCATACATCTGCATCCATCGTTGTCTTAAAAAATAAAACAACGAAGGGAGTGGTCGATTAGTTATAATATGTAGTATCCACATATCTCATTCAAATTAAAAAAAAATAAAACCGGGTTTTCTTCAAGAACGGGGAATTAATATAGTAATTTTTGTCCACGATAACATGTCTTAGAATTGGTACTCTATATGATCGTAAGTTAGAATATATTTCGTCTATAAAAAGTTAATGTATACATATATATATATATATTCCAAACCAGCGGCTACCATAGCTCGGTAGCCGGGATTATTTATGTGGTAGCCGGTCGGTAACCGGTCAACTTAACAAGGTTTTTAACTAGTAGCCGGGTAGCCGGTGGTTATGAATATCAATTAAATTAGATAATTTCATATGGTTATAATATATTCCAAACCACCGGCCACCAGAGCTATATAAAACATGGAAGACATGTGAACCATTCTGCAGGAAAACGGCCTGGGACGAGGTTGAAAGACAATTCCTTAGAAGGTTCGAGTAACCTTTTATATGAAGGATAAAGCACGAGGGAGAGGTTTTTATTTAACTGTGAAGACCGAGCGCGAAGCGCGAGGTCTTTACAGTTAAATAAAAACCGACTCCCGAGGGCTTTAACTTGTTTATATACTAACCACACCCTATTATTTTGTTTTTTGGAGGTTTCTACATTAGAAATTCAAGCTAATACATAGTTTGTTTTTGAAAGAGAGCAATTAGGGATTTGAAAATTCAATTGTGTTATTACGATTTTGAAATCAATTATTTTTAACTGTTGTGTGCATGAACGAATTCACACAAAATAGGCGTGCATCAAAACTTGATCGTGCTTCGCAGGTGTTGTTTGAATAGCAAGGAACCGTGATGGACGAGAGTGACGACGAGATTTATATCACTCAGAATTCGTTCATTTCGACTGAGATAGGAGAAAGTGATGTTATATCGGGCGACGGTGTTTATCTGGAGGAGAGATTTGATCGTTTGTTAGACGATGTTGAGATAAAGGAGCGAGTTCGGCAGTCTGTTCCTTTAGCTACCCGTTACAAAGACGAATGGGCGGTAAGAGCATTCGAAGCGTGGCGTGCAAATAGAGCGAAGATGGCACAAAGTGACAATTCTATTCGCTGCTTTCCGATGCCTCTACAACATATGTCGGCAGCGGAGCTCAATGATTCCATGTCATACTTTGTTTTTGAAGTTAAAAAGCAGGATGGCACCGAATATCCTGCGAATTCACTGCATGCATGGCTTGATTTGTGCCATTCAACGCTATCTAAAAAGTCAATGTAGCCAAAATTTTCGATTCTTTAACGATGATTTCTTCAGCAAATTACGCACATCTTTGGATACAGTCATGAAAGAGCGTTCGGCGGCTGGTATTGGGGTTCACAGCAAAAGAGCTGAAATAATTACGGTTGGTGAAGAGGATCAGTTATGGTCGAAGAATATTCTAGGAGACGGAAATGGCCAACAGTTGGTAGAGACGTTAATCTATTTGTTGGGACTTCGCTTTGCGTTACGAGGAGGGAAAGAACATCGGCGTCTTCGTTGGACGAGTTCGCAAATTGCTTTGAAGTACGATGATCAGGGCAAGAAATATCTTGAATACAGCGAGGATGTTAGTAAAACCAACTCTGGTGGGCTTAAAGAAAGAAAAACTAAACCGAACGTTACTCGGGCATATGAACATACTGATTCGACGAGATGCATAGTGCGTTTATACGAAAAATATTGTAGCCTTTGGTAAGAGCTTGTTTTGTTTGATTGTACTATACAGTTTTTTATCGTTTTGATGTAATTAAAGGGCATATGAAATGTAAATTTGGTTTTACAATTGTTCGATGTTTTTAGTACTTTAAAATGCCCTCTTTTCAATGAAGCACTTTATTTTTCACTTCAACTTCGTTATAACAGTCAAAATAGCATTCGAAATTCACTATTCTAACTTGTCCGCGCCCAATTCACACAGGAGACCTGGGCCCGAGCTATGACGTAGGAAGGTGTACCTCTCAACAAAGGCAACACGATATTTCACAAGTAAGAGAGCACACAAGGAGCATACTTTAGTTTGATTTGTGTATTGTTTTCTCCAATTTTCCTGGCCATGCCTGGAAAAGGAGGAAAGTACTGCGTTGCTGGCTTTAGTCATCGAAGGTCTTGTCGGAATTCGATTCGATCGAAAGGTATTTCGATGCATATGTTTCCACGTAATGAAAAGCAACGTACTTCATGGACGAAATTCGTGAGAAAACATCGACCGAATTGGAATACAACAGCGACATCTGCGCTGTGTTCTGCCCATTTTTGTGGAAGTGATTTTACGCAAAGTCTTGGTATTTACGTTCCACCAGCGCCTGATCGCTCTCCTAGCAGTATCTCGTGTATAAGAGGTTCCTGAAGTCCGAGGCAATACCTACAATTGACGACTACGATATTGCTTCGCAAACATTCCCCAATACGACAACACCAGCTCCAACGACACCACACATATCTCTACCTTCGAAGTTTCGTGCTAAGAGACAGCTTCTGAGAGAAACTACTCGCGATTCAAACGAGCGAGCCAAAATTGTCAACGTCAACGAAATCGAAGAGAGCCATACAGCAGTTGAGAATGATAGTACCCACGATCACGAAGTCGGAGATGAAAAAAACGAGGAACATACCCTGCCAACAGAGTCCGCGTCTGTCTTCCCTCTTGATGAAACATCAATAAATGGTGTAAACGAGCTTCAGAACTGTAAGCATAAATTAAAAACTGCTCAGCAGAAATGCTCAAACTATAGAAAGACAATAAAACGTCTGCAAGGTAATCCAAAGATGACCAAAACAACAACATGTTGGTGGAGCACTTTTATGACATTTGGCATGTATCAAAAAGCATTACCAAAAAGTTGACCAAGTTGGCTAAAGAGAAAGGTTATGAGGCTGTTGCTGAGTGGATAAAGCCAATTCGGAATCATTTATATTGGTGCGCCTGCTCCACAAAATCTGGCTATGGAGGACTTCTACTGGCAAAATGGAAATCCTATGCAAGGCATATCACAAACATCCACACCAACCACCCAGACCCACTGTTTGAACAATGTGTTCATGACAAATTGCCCAAAAGAAACTGGATTAAAATGGGTAAATGAAAATTTAAAAGAAAACACGATGCTGTCAAAGGACATAAACGTGGACAATGCACAACATAGTTGTGCAGACTGTCATTTCGAACTTTTTTTGTATTATTTTATAGTACAGTACATACAAAATAGTGTGCTTTGTAACATTGAAACAGAGAATGAGTGCTTTGTGTTTATAATATAACTTGATGCAATCACAACCCTCACAGGGCCTTCATTACAGATTCACATATATGTTTCAAATATTTCTCATACATTATTGTGTTTTTATCAAGTTATATATTGTAAACATGGTTGAATAAGACGACAAAATGTTTTCAATGATAAATCACTATCAGGTTACAGTATGTGATGGTTTTTTAGTTGAAAGCATGTGGTTGTCCTTTCATGTTGTATATACTACAGGGCAAGGAAAAAACTTTAGTCTGATTGCCCGGGGCAATTTAATTTTGGGTTTGGGTAAATGGAAGTATGGTAGTCCAATGGGCAAGTAAAATAAATAGCCCAGTGCTCCTAGACACATAAAATTTAGGTGGGGTGAGTGAAAGTTAAACATCCCAATCCACTTGGCAACTAGATTAGAATCTTTTCCATGCCCAATATAGTTGAAGCTTTTTATGTGAAGTATTTATTCATTTATTATTATTACATGTATATAGTACTAGTGTAGATATTACAAGCCAAAGTTTGCATTAGTAAACACACTTTAGTAAAGTTTTCATAGTAAAACACACTTTAGTAGTTCAAGAAATGGTGTTAATTAAATATATATAAATAGTAAAAAAAATATATATATATACATGGTACATTGCCACACTCTGAATACAGCCGCTTCAACCTTGAAGATATGGACGAAGCAGAGTGTTTACGTGAATTCCGAGTTCGTAAACTGGATATAACTCGCTTGGCTGATGCACTTGGCCTCCCACTCAGTCTCAGATCTCCACAGAGAACGAAAACAGACCGAATAGAAGGACTCTGTATTCTTTTAAAGAGACTGGCGTATCCATGTAGGTACAGTGATCTCATTCATCGTTTTGGTCGTGCGGTTCCAGAGCTGAGCATGATATATGGCACTGTAGAGAACTGGATATATCAGCATCATCACAGAAGAGTAACAGAATGGAATGCCGACTTGCTAAATCACGATGCTCTTCAGCAATACGCTGATGCCATAGCACAGAAAGGAGCTTCTTTGACGAACTGCTTTGGCTTTGTTAACGGTACTGTCCGCCCAATTTGTCGTCCTGGCGAAAATCAGAAAATTGTCTACGACGGCCACAAGCGAATACACGCCTTGAAGTTTCAGTCCTTGACAGTTCCAAATGGAATCATTGCTCATCTTTTTGGTCCTGTAGGTACGTGTAAAAATTATAGTAGAACGCTGAATAATAATTTGATAGTAGGACACAAACCATGGGCATGGCAAGGCTATTATTTTTACATTTAATTATTTTCACATTGTTACATATGTTACATCACATTTAACATTGTATTATGACTTTAAATTTGTACAGGTATTGTTGTCAAAATTATGCTCAAAATTATCCCACTATATTGGTCAAAAGTCATCACTATTTTGGCCCTTAATTTTATGTGTAGAAAAAAAATCATTAAATAAAAAAATTAGGGATATTCCAGACAGTTATATATTTGTGTAAACATATCTTGATCATTCAGTAATTTCTCCTCAATGTTTGGCTCTCGTGTTTTAGCACTTACTGTATTATACATATAGTTTCCATGTAGTACTGCTGCAAGTCCTCAGAAGAGTAATGGAAACCAATACTCGGAATGCAAAGCTACAATTTTTACAGCTCTTTTGCTGTAGCAGTGTTCTGGCTTCGAATGACAATCTCAATCTAACTCTTACATAGTTTCTTATGACTATAATTATGGGCCGCACCCCAGCCATCATCAAATTACATAAACAATAAGCCAATTTACTGCAGCCTATGTGTGAGGTTTTAATAACAACAATTACCTATTATTGTCTCTGTTTGTCCATTGTCTTTAATTAATAGAATAAAGTTAATAATGTTAATTTTACATTGAATTAGTACTCGACAATATATGTTTGATTCTTTTAGCCAATGATTTAATATTTTAACCAACAATTTTATGGGTGTACAAGTACAGTATTATGAATTTATGGGTGTACATGTACAGTACTGTAAATCTTACTATCCACAGTATTAAAGCAATACATTTCACCCATTTTTTGTATTTTTTGCACACAGGGGAGAAAACATGACTCCGCAATGCTAAGAGATTCTGGTCTGCTTGGGGAGCTTGAAAGGCATGCATTTTCTCCAACAGGAAACACCATGTGCATTTATGGTGACCCTGCATACCCTCTCAGGATCCACCTACAAGCACCATTCCGCAACATACCTCTCACGCCGCAGATGGTAGAGTTTAACAAGTCAATGAGTGCTGTACGGACATCTGTGGAGTGGATTTTTGGGGATGTTGTTGGCACATTCAAGTTCCTGGATTTTAAGAAAGATCTTAAAATTTGCTTAAGCGCAGTGGGGAAACACTATATTGTTAGAACACTGTTGCGAAATGCTTTAACATGCATGTATGGCAACAGTACATCTAAATTCTTTGGTATTGATCCACCATCAGTGGAAGAATATTTTGGCTAAATCAATGATTACGTATCTTACCCTTATTCTAGCTGTTGATACATCAAATTATACTACTATAATTGGTTATAATGTAAATACTAGGAAATGAGAAATAAGAATGCAAATAACATTATTTATTGAATTGATTGAAACTTTATTTACAATGTTATAATGTATTGATTTATATCAATTATATTTATCAAGTTAAATTTTTAAAAATGGCATTTTCATTTTAATGTCAAAAAATACAATACAATGTATATTGTATATTGCTGTACAATAAATAAAATTAATATTGTATTAATAATAAAAAATTGAAATTTATTGAAGTAATAAGTTATTTTTTTTGTCCAAACAATGCTAGAAGCATCTGACTTTGCTGTTGCTGCTGCTGTGCAAGGAATGCCTGAAGTTGCATAAATTGTTGTTGTTGTTGTTGTTGTTGTTGTTGTTGTTGTTGTTGTTGTTGTTGTTGTTGCTGTTATTGTTATTGTTATTGTTATTGTTATTGTTATTGTTATTGTTATTGTTATTGTTGCTGTTGCTGTTGTTGTACTAACATCTGCATGAAGGCATCATGCTGCTTTGCTTTTGACTCAACCTCTTTCTCCTTTAAATCAATTTCTTCATTAGCTCTTTCCCTTAGAAATGCCACAAGCTCAGTTCCATTTGATCTTCTTCTCTTAGAACTCTTTGGGCTAGATCCTTGTTGACTCTCTACTCTCTTCTTTGTTCCAGCAAATGATTCCATGGGCTTTAGCCGAATATCTTCTGCTGCTTTTTTTTTCTTTCTCCAACTTCTTTCTAATGTTCTCATCCTCTTGATGCACCATTTCAAGATTTTCATCCATTCTTTCTTTTATCTCTTCTAACAGTGTGTCCAACTCAGTCATTTCTGGACTAATGCCACTTTCTCGTTCCTCTTTATTATTTTTCTTTTTACATTTTTCAACGGTGATCATAAGGTGGTCACGCACTGACCTCTTGTCAACTCTAAAACATGGATCCTGGAGCTTGTTTAGATTATCTGCTACCGTTTGCCAGGCTTGTGCCCTCTGTACAGTTCTTTCTTTTGACTTGTAAGGCTCTACTTGCATAACCTCTCTGCACAAGAGGATGTTTTTGTATTGACTCCACTCCATTTTACTTCAACAAATACATAATTTTATAAAATTTGACGCGGTTTTGTAATAGTTTAGACGTTTAGGATCAGTGGTTTTAAACGGAACTGTAATATCCACAAATTTTTATATGCTGCGAAATGCACCAAGCAAAAATACTTTCATGCAATTTTTTGTGTTTGCTTCGCTAAAACAAAATAAATTTCGGTGTTTTCCAAAATCAAAACTCGTATTTTTGTCATTTTGTAACTTTTTTAAGCTAATACAAATTATAAAATATGTACAGAAAATGGTTTACAACTATAAGATCTGTAACAAACGTTTACGGTGTACTGTGAACTTTATACTGAAATGCGTAAAAACTAAAATATAGAATGGAAACTAAGATCAACATTACACTAAAAGTATTAAATAGATATTCCACTTACGGTTTTCTGGAAGGACCGGCAGAAACAAGTTGCAAGGTCATATTTTTAAACTATTTTTCAAAGTTTTTCTTTACGTTTGCTCCAAAACGTAAAACAACACAAAGCTACGTCCTCGACGACACCTTGGCTACGTTGCGTTGAGATTACGTCACATTTATGGGACGTAAATAACTTCCGGTTCACGTCCAGTACGTCAAAGTTCTCGATGCTTAAGGTCCCTAATAAGTTATCAAGTACGATAAAGCGATTTTGTGACGCTGGAGGAATTACTGGTTTTAAAACAAACCACAGTTTACGGGCTACAGCGGCAACAAGATTATACGACGCAAAAGTTGACGAACAACTAATATGTGAAAAAACAGGTTAGTCAGTTTTGACGAATCATTCGGATGCTGATTAATATTTTGGAAATTTTTAAGACTTATACTTCGTCTTTTATTGAAGGACACCGAAGTTTGGCTGTACGAGCATACAAAAGAACAAGCAAAGAACTTGAGGAAATCGTTTCGTCCGTATTGTATGGAAATTCAACACCGTCAAAAAAGATGGCAGTTCAAGTAAAGCAGAACAAACCTGAAGAATCTGTTAAAGAGGAGGAAACGAAGTTGCATGAAGATATGAGTACCAAAATAACAGATAAGAAAAGAACTCCTCATAATATTACTATTAACTTCAACCTGTCGTGACAAACTTGATTTTTACTTTGTGCGTAGAATAGTTGTATGTATTTGATTGAAGTTTTGTGTATGCTTGGGCGGGTGATTTTGTTTGAGATACTTAATTTAAATGCGTTTTGTTAATTATGCTAATTTTTAACGTAAAGTTACCCCAGGTTATTATTTTTCCGTAATAACCTTCAACCCCGCATTTCCCCGGGAGAAATCAAATACCACCGCCTGCTTTTAAATTGGAGGTTATTACGGAGAAGTTAAAAACCGACGAAAAACAAAAGAATAGGGTGTGGCAAGTTTGTAAGGTATATTCTCCCAGAAGTCTTAGCAAAACTATTGATGAATAATATGCAAATGCCATGTGCTCGGCGGCAACTTATGAACTATTACCATTTGAATTGTGTCTATTGTCGTATTGAAAAGTGGCTATTCTTTTTCTTTTGAATATGGCTTGTGGCAATTCTAGCATTGGAATTATATTGACAAAATCTTCGACTTGCGATATCCAAGAGTGGCTTAAAGAACGCGAATTCTACGAGACAGTGTTATCAAAGTTCAAAGGTACGAAGCCCCTAATAAAAGCATTTGTTGGGCAACACTGCAGTTTCCAGTATATAAATACATTGATTTTTATAGCATAATGTGGTACTGATAAGTGCGTAAATTACGTTGAATAATTTGGCGTAAAAACCTGTTGTTGAAGCATCAGTTAATAACTTAAAAACGCAAACCGCCGGCCATGCTGCCGACGGTTTTACAATTCTCGTGTTCATTTCTAGATGAGGAAATTAATGGAGAAGGTTTCTTTACTCTTGAAATGTGGATGTTGGAAAGTCTTGTGCAAGGCTTGAAGAAACTCAAGAACATGGCAAGAAATGGAGGAAATGAAGAGGCGGAGCTGATCCCACCTATATTAATACTTAGAGTTCATTAATACGAGGTCGTTACAGTTCTGTGATTCAGAAGAAAAGAGTCCAGCTAATTTATGCAATACGGGATAAAATTTTCATTCGATGATCAGAAAATACCCAAACTTTGATGTGAAAAACCGCAACAACGACAAAGAATTGCGGAAGATGACATATATTATTCAAAAGTTAGTTCCTTACTCTAGTCGAATCAGATTGAAACGAGCACGTTTCACGTACATTTATATTTTGACAATTTGCATACCAATATTACATATTTAAATTCCGTCGTTATTTACCTATGTTGGGTTTGAAGACTAAATTTTGATATAAAAAACCGCAGTGATTTTAATACCTATGAAATGTTGTTTAAGATATTTTAATGTCGGTTGTGGTACACAATCTGAATGAGATCGAAACGATTAGAATATTTCAAAATTGAAAGTGCCGTATTTATAGGGGACAGTGGGGTGCGGTGACCAAAATTGATAGGCAAGCGAACCCCTCTAGGGGGGTCTGGGGGCATGATCCCCCAGAAAATTTTTGAATTTGAAAACCCCAGGAGTGCATTTCCAGTGACTTCCGAAAGAATTTTTCCAAAAATAATAATCTGTAAGGCCTGGCTATAGGCTAGTAGTTTTGAACATACAGTTATTTCACTGCATTCATGAATTAAAAATTACAGAACAGCTATATTTGGGTCATCAAAAATAGATGCATAATATTATGACTGGTGACTTTGAGGTAACTACAATAATTAGAGATAGAGTATTATTATTAGCAATTATATTTTACAAATGTTATAAATTTATAATGCGTCTGCACATTATGATGTGAATGTACAGACATGCATGCAGTCATTACGTACATGGCTATACCGCGTACATGGCTATACCGGATTACATGCATTGCAATAATCATGAAAAAGTAACAAAGCGGAACTAATATTCTATATTTACTTAAACATAAATTCCATCCGCCTTTTAATGCACAGAAAAACGTGTTTTACATCTTCTAGATTATCTGAGAATAAACAGTGATGTTTAGTCTCGTGTGTTTTCAGTGATGAATTTATTTCGGCAACAGAATTGCACAATCAGTCATATAGTCATCCGCCACATGTTACGTTTGCGCGCATTTGATTATTTCTGTAGACTTTAGTTCATGCAATTTGCATGCTACAAATAAATGAATTACGGAAATTATAACTAGTTTTAAATGAACATTACCTTTTGGTTGCTGCGCAATTCACCAACAATATCGCCATTCACCAACGACTTGCCCTTCATAAGTTTATTTCTCAATTTTGAATGATGTACAACGTGTATGGTTTAAAATAACCCGCCTTGGTGCCTATAATTCCCCTGTTTGAAATTGAAAACCCGACTCGTGCTGTCTTGCGTGCGTGCCATTCCTAAGCTAAGGGCCCGGAGGCAAGTGTTCATCATCGCACGTGTGTGTTGGCCAATCAGCTATCAAGCGGTGTCCCTTAGAAGCGCCGCTTGCGTTTGCTCAATATTCGTCCAATTGGAGGCTCCCAAACCTAAATTAGCGCATGCGCAATCGTTGATTTTAAGCTCTGAAGGCAAGCGGCGCTTGCCTTGCATGGTTAATAATCAAGAAATAATTAGAACTCTTAAGCAGGGTGTATCAAGATAAGTCTTCTTAATCCACTTGACTCTTTCTAGACAAAACATCTAGAACAATCGCAAACGTCACTAACAAGTGTTATGCAAGCAGGACATTAACTCGCGCACTAAGGCAGAAGATTTAGTTTGATAATTGATATTGTTTAGAAGAGAACTTAAGACTGATTTTTGTTCAGAGATTGGTCCAGAAATTTTTCATTCAGTAAAAATGTTTAGGCAAGCGGCGCTTGCCTACGCTTACATGACCGCACGCCACTGATAGGGGACTATATTTTCATTCTCCTTTGTTAAAGCCTTATGCAACTAACAGAAGACATTTGATTAAAATATTTCCAAGTCAGTACGTGTTAGGCGCATGCGTGTCTATTTCTCGCCATGATTTAGGGAATTCTGGAGTGAAGAAACCAGAATGGTAATTTTGAATTCATTGTTGTTCGGTTTATTGTTCATTTGTCATGCAACAAGAGCATCCCTTGAAAAATACTGTTTAGTCGCATCGTAGCACAAAAATGTCCTTCCTTTATTATGAAATGTTGTGTATGTTTATTTGTGATTAAATATGCACATATTTGGTAGAGGATTGCAAAGACTCGTTGAGATTCACCTTGATTACTCAGAAGCATGGTTTGGAAAGGGTGGACAGGATCCTAGTTGATAACAGTGATTTTTTACTGATTAAGCTTTCCTGTATAAATATTAAATAATAATAATAAACAAAATGTGATTTTTATTTCAGATATTTGATCAAAATGGCAAGCCTGTCTCTCCTGGAACACCCAATAATTCCTCAAACCTCACACCAACCCTTCCTGTAGGATCTCAGTCTGGTTCAAATATGGAAATTACGTAATTTAACGATAACCTGAATTATTAATTTTCAAGACTGATATAACTCAAACAACATAGTGAATGATATGACAAATCAGATATTTTTGCACAGTTCATCTTCGTAGATATCTTTCAATATTTTTGGGGGGAAGGTGCTACAGTAACCAATGGCAGCACATGGACATTCATGCTCATTACACATGAACAGTCCAGGAGCGGATTTAACGTACGTCAAACCCGTCGAGCAACTAAGGTAAAAAATCCGAACAATAAATAATCCGGAAAACCATGGTTTCAAATTCAAAATTTAAAACAAATCCGGATAATATTTCTAGGCTTAATATATTCTGTCATTCTGGCCAATCACCACTCGTAATATTAAATTTAAACCAATCCTGAGCGAAATACGTCAAGAAAACGAAGTCCGTCGAACCGTGTTATGGCAGCCAATCAGCGCTCGTAATTTTCGACCGAGGCCAATGAAAAGCCAAGTACGTCGAAACTGCTTGGCAAGGTATTTCGACGTACTTGGCATTTGATTGGTCGAGTCGTAAAATAACGAGTTGTGATTGGCTGGGCTGAGCATAGTTTGCTGCACCGGCTCTAGCTTCGACCACCTTCGACGTATGCGCCTTGAATTTATCCGTGGAATAGCTTCAAAAGCGTGATTGAACGGTGTGCTACAGTAGGCGCTCTAAAGAGCAATGATGAAAACAAACTTCACCAAATCTTTCATGATTTGACGAAGAAAACACAATCCTATTCCATTCTCTTTGGTCACAGTGCTCTGGACGAGAGCCTATAGCGCAGATTGGGAAGACTTATATACTGTCATTTTGCAACGGAGACATATATTTCTAAATATGCCAAGTATGGTAGAATAACTTTATCTCTACCATATCTCTGCGCGAATCATTAGTAATTACATTCTGATTTACATGTTCAGTTGTAAGCTAATATTTTCGCGTCGATACCGAACTATAGGACAAATAGTTTATACCGTGTTTATACGGCGTTGACTTGATTGCTGTATGGTTTCATCATAATCCATTAATAGCTTTCTTGAATGTTCTGTGATTGGGAATTCGCGGTTAGTGACCGTCAAACTTGACTTAGTTATTTTTACGTAAGAACAAAGAAGAATAACGATTGCGCTTTTTAGTATACATTAATTTATGATATGATATGATTCGCTTCGCCTTGAACGTTAACAAGCTAGTCAACTATTTGAGTAATCTGACCACTTGTCTGCTAAGTGTTTAATATCAAATAACAAGTTGTCAACGTTCTCCGTACCTGATCCTTGTTGATAATATTGAATTTTTTCACACTTCTGAATTCTGTATCAGTAGTAAATTTTTATATAGATCCGAAACATCTGGCATAATAATTCCTTGATCGAAGATCTGTGAGCACTGCGTTCTTACCATGTGTAAATAGCTGATTGAGTACTCAATATCAAAAGATTTCCCAAAGCCATATCCAACTACCTTACTACCCTATTGTCCTCGTAAGTTAGGTAGGGAACTTTTTTACGTACGTCAAAATTATTAAATTTATTCAGGTTTTTCCCTGTATTTGTGTAATGAATCTACAGATGTATGTGGCCCACGTTGCCATTTAATATTTAACATTGCCTATACTCATTTATACCTACTCTAAAACTTACATAATATTCCATAAAAATGGTAAAATGTGCCGCTAAAAACATGTTTTAAAACTTTTAAAAGTTTGTTCATATGTGCTGTCAGAATGCTGTTAATGCCATTTTCAAGACCCAATTTTCAAAAAATTTCAGGGGGGGGCATGCCCCCGGACCCCCTAGAAATCCGGGTTTGACGTAGGTATATAAATTCCTGCATCCGCCCCTGAACACTACACCAAGGCCCAAAGAGAGCCAGAATGGGCTCTGGGTCATAATTTGTGTGCGGGCCCTCGCCAATATTTTTAGTTTCAATATAGCGTTATCTTGAAGTGAATAAACAAAACACAAACCATTGCATTTGCATTATTATTTTTTGTGGGCCCCTTCTAGGCCCGGGACCCACGCCAATTACGGCTATTTCTCGACTATACCAGTTGAAACCAGAAAGACAAGTTAGACAACCAAATTTTCTAATCTGTTGTCTGATATACATATGTTTTATTTAATTATTAGAGCCCTTGCAATGTTTTGTCAGACATATCCAGATCAAGAGGAAGAACAGGAGAGAAGGGAGTAAAAGACAACTGGGCTGAGGCTTTTGAAATCCCATCAAGGGTTTGTACCATATTTCAGCAGGATACCAGTGCAAATTATACTGTACTTCACACTCTCCGGTCGAAATGTATGAAATACTTATGACTTACAGCATGACGTAGTCCAACCGGGGCCTGCCTTATATATGGTTGATGGGACGGGGTTCCCGCACCTTTTCGTTTCACCCCAGTGCTTTTAGTTGTGGGTCCTTCTCCAGTTGTTATACTGTAAGTCATAAGTATTCCATACATTTCTCCCTTCGGGTGCTCGTATAATCAGAATTATACGGGCATGCTGCTTTGTGCCGCTGGTGTAATTCAAATTATACTACAAATATTTATCCTAGATGCTATTTGATACCGAATGATCAACTTCTCTTTATTGTGTTTTTCTAGTTTCAGTTAATCTGGAATCTGGAATACAATTGAAAATATTTAATTCCACCCAAAGGAATGAATTGGTAAGGGATATCTGTACCCTTATTTCAGTTCCGACAAGGTACCCCACTGAGTATGAGAGAACAGTTATTGCGAAGAAGCTTGTGCGTGCATTTCCTTTCCTGAAGGATCGCAAAATCACAGATTCATCAACTGAATGGGTAAGTGAATTGTTCTACAAACTTTAAACAAAGTATAAACAACTCCCGGATTACGCACCCGACAGGTGGCAATTTGAAATGGTAACTGTCAATTCGGTAATGAGTCAGTGAACTGCATGAAATATCCTTCATCCAGAACTTTTTTTTACTCTCAATTATCGATATAAATTAAAAAATAGAAGCATTGCTTTATATTTATTATTCAATATAACCAAAACATAAACCTTTTTGCAAGTCAATACAATAGAAATTTAGAATTTTAACAGTATTTCTATGACTTTCGCCAGACAGCCTTAATTTTCACTGTCTGGCTAAAGTCATCGGCAAAAACAAAGTTTTAAATTAAAGTGGTTGCCTCTTTAATTTGTCATTAGGAAATGTTTAGACCAGCTCTTATACTGTTACTGTCTCACTGAGCAAAAAATATACAGTACTGTTGATATCAATTATCTGCATTCAACCGTTCCTAAGTTGTCTCTGTTAATGGTTCCCACTCTGATCCAAAACCAGTGATTTCCGGAGTACCCCAAGGAACAAACCTAGCACCTGTCTTATTTTTACTTTATATAAATGACATTTCTGATAGCATTAAATCACAAATTCGTTTATTCGCCGACGACAGTATTATATATAAAGAGATTAATAACTTCCAGGATCACCTCATTTTACAAGAGGACCTTGATAACTTAACTAAATGGGCCAACGAATGGCAACTCAATTTTAATTTCTCCAAATGCTATCATTTAGGCATTGCAAACAAACGTGCACCTCAGTCTTTCAATTATGTTATGAATAATCAAACCATTAATAGAGTAGCCGCAACCAAATACCTAGGTGTTACTATAAGCCAGAATTTAAGTTGGAATCAGCATTGTGACAATATATGTAAAAAGGCAAATAGTACTCTTGGCCTACTTAGGAGAATCCTTAGTGATTGTAGCTTGAAAGTTAAGTCAAGGGCTTATACTAGTCTTGTGCGTCCCCAACTAGAATATGCCTGCTTTGTATGGAATCCTTACACTAAAAGGAATATTAATAACATCGAGATGATACAGCGCAGGGCTGCTAGATTTACTCATAGCGACTACTGTAGAGCTAGCCATATCTCTCCTATGATTGATCATTTAGGCTGGGACTCACTTGAGCAACGTAGATTACTGTATCAAGCCACCATGTTTTATAAGATCCAGCAAGGTCTTGTAGGTATTAGTTTCCCTAAGGAGGTGTGCCTTTTAAGTAGAGTTTCCAGGTTGCCTAACACCTCTCCTTTTCGTCTGATCCAATGCAGTATTAACATATATAAGTATTCATTTTATCCTAGAACAATAGTTACGTGGAATCAGATTCCATATAGTAATCTCTCGTTTGTATCTAGTATTCCAAGCTTCAAAACCTCCGCTATGCCTACAATTAAGTCCCTCTGTCATCCATCTTATTGATTGATTTTGTATTTTAGTTTCTTACATATTACTTGTATATTTAAATCATTTATTAGTTGTTGGGTTTTTTTCTCCTTTTTCTTTGTTTTGATATATATCATATGTACTATATTATAATATATAATTTTAGTTATGTACCTGTAAACCTCCTAGTATAGTGTAATAACACTGATTTAGGAGTATTTCATTAAAGCATTAAAGCATAAACAACAATAACATAAAATGAATATTTGTATATTATATTGTTATTTTAGGGCTCTTGGGAGCAAATGATTAAGCACAGAATGAAACGGTTACAGAAATCGACGGTGAAGAGAAGTCTCAATACAACAATTGACACATCTGAAGCTCCCCCCAAAAAGGCCAAAGTAAACGAGGAAGTGTGGTTTACCATTCCCAAAATGCCAGAGGACCAGACAAAGGAAATGCTTGAAGAAAAAGTAAAACAGCTCAAAAAGATCTGCAAATCAACCAGACCTGACCATTCAACTGTCCAGACCTTGATGATTGAAACCTTTCCCATAAGGAGGAAAGCAGTCATAGAGGGAACTGAATGCCTAGATTCATTGCTCAAAAGCTATCCTCCTCTAACAAAGCCTATGCATGTAAGTGTAAACATAAAAATCATTAGAATATTACATGGGTGTGTTAAATGTCATTTCAATTTTGTAGTCTGAGGATAGTTGAAATAACTTCTACAATACACAGCCATGTTGCACAACAAATTATCATAATGATTCAAATGATTCAAATGATGTCACTTGTTTCGTTTGGCATATAAAGAGCTTCTTTGGGTGTAAAAAAGAAGTAAATTTCTGCCATTTCGTGACACCAGACTTGCTGATGTTGTGCATTTTGGCAAAGTTAATGGCTATAACAGTGCTAGTCTAACTGTCATCCCATTTGTTTTTACAATGCCTTGTTGCCTTCCAACAAGTAAAAATTTGAGATTATTTCACCTACAGTAAATAAAGTCAACTTAGCGTGCGCGTTTTCTTTATTGGATTGTTTCAGCTTAAAATTGAAATGTGCAGAATTCTAAACAATAACAGCATCACAAGGACAATGAAAGAACATCTGGTGGATACATGGGTTCCAAAGATTATCCAGCATTGTAAGAAGGTCGAAAAGGGTCCCATTGTGGAGTTGATGAACAGTATGGACAAGGCATTGTCAAGTGGTGAAGTTGGTGAAAAGGGTAAACTGAAAATTGTATTGTAATACTTGATGCACCTGCTGTTTATTGTGTATAAAATTTAAATATTGGTTTTTACCGTGAAAGCTGTATACAGTACTACAGCTGTGTAATAACGTTTTAAGACATGGGGCTGGTAAAACAATAAATTTGGTAAATATCTTTTGTTAAACACCTGGGCATGTATTATAGCTAGACAATAATTAATTGATAAATATGTATTCTGTCTTCCCAGGGGAGGCTAGAACTTTGCATTTAACAATAGAATGTCAAATGTTCTTTTTTAGAATGTCAAAAAAGAGCTGCAATTGTGATGTTGTCAAAGCATCTGTTAAAGAGAGGAGGAGGAAGAAAAGGCAGCAGTGAAGAATTGTCCCCGAGCCCGGGCGTAGGGCCGAAGGCCCGGAGCCCGGGTGAGGGTGCTAATCTCGACACGCGTGGAGTTCACTTACACGCGAAATTACACGCAAGTGGGAAAGAAATTCTGCGAGATGTTTGTATATATATATATCAACAAATCCGCAACTTTCGCAGTTCGGATAGCAGGGTACTTGTAACTGTTACAACGAAGACCGAAAACGACACTGTGTCCTGAAACTGGCCAAAGCCTGTAAAGAATTCTGCTCTGGTGTATTCTACTTAACTCGGGGGAAAACGATAAAAAAATCAGTTTGAAACAAACGGCTTTTTAGGTCTTGAAGAGAACTGAATGACCTGGTCACAGAAAAAGTAAGAAATCGAACGAGAAAAACAATCTGAATTCTGAAAAGAGTATAGACTGAATTGGCAGTGTTTGTGGTGACAAAAGCAGAAGAGAGTTTAACGGTAGGAGATTCGAATTTACCAGTTTAGCTGAGTCTTGAAAAATCATGCAATATAAATAATATTCTTGTCTACAGTTGTCTTTGGACGCTAGGACGTGGTATTGTGTCTTTTCTTGGCCACTATTATCTACTTTGAATGAAAATTTGTTATTTGGTTCATCTCGTTGTCTCTTTTTTAATATTGACTTTGTATGCTCTTTCGGTGTGTCAATACAGATGGACTTTGCCAATGAATTTTCTTGGATGTTATACTGGTTTGTTTCTCTCTTTCTGTTCAAAATTTTTAAGGCTGTTAATTTTATTTTTACATACTAAAAGTATAATAGACTAAATATAAAAATATAGAAATATAAAAACTTAAATACAAAAAAAAACAAAAACCCAGAAAGTGTGGTGTGTGTGGTGGTTGTGGTTTGGGTGGTTTACAAAAATGTACATATTTAAAGTGGGCGAGGGGTTGTTGCGATCATGTATTTCTAGTTGATAAAATTGATTGAGGTGTGCAATTAATAATTAAATTTATTCATTTCATTCACTTTTGAATTGTAGATTTTATTCCAATGATAATACTTATTAATGTACTGTCTTTTTCACAGAATCCGGACAAGATTGATGATGCCATCACAAACTCTTCAGCACCTGTAATCTTGCTTGGTGGAAACACTCTTTGAGATTGATGTAATGTATGTGGGGGCAGAAAAGCAGGTTGTATGTGACTTGTCCAAAGAGTGTAAATTAGTCGACGCTCCAGTTATGCTTTTATGTTCTTATTTTGTTTTTAATTTTGATTATACCATTCAAAGGAATGTAATTATGTTTTTCCAACTATTATGTTACCTTCATCCAAAACAAAGATACCAGTTAGTGTATCGCAACTTTTTACTGAACTTCAGGAAGTAGTCTAGGTGTTTATAACCGTTATCAATTGTGACCTGGTAAATGCTCTGCACGATGTTTACCCTAGGCAGCTGTTAATACTCAAACTAATTTGGTCTAATTAGCCACACACAGAAAACTTGCAAGTTCATTGATTTGTCTCCATCTGAACAAAAAAATATAATTGAATGCTTGGTTGCCACACTGATAATGGTTATAATTATTAATTAAAGTTTACAGTTGTTCCACATTACACAAGATCTAGGGATGTACTAGCCTGCGTGCAGACTTTACTCGACAAAAAGAGTAGAGTCTGCACATCGGAGCGTAAAAGCTTGTATATGGTCATGTGGATTGCGCAGCAAAAGTTGGGATGGTTCGTGATCCATCAAACGCTATTGATTGGTTTGTGATTGGTCAAATTTAGCGATTGAATTACGAACCGTCCCAACTTTTGCCGGGAAATCCATGTGACCATACAAGCTTTTACGTTCTGATGCACAGACTCTACTCTTTATATTGAGTAGAGTCTGCACGCAGGCTGGGGGTGTACAAGTTAAGAGTATTCAAGAGTGATTATATTATACAAAATTATTTAAGAGTTTTTAAGAGTGATTATATTATGTTATACAAACTTATTTAAAGTGCATATAAACCCTTTTCAGTTTTTTGTTGTCCGTATAGAGGAGGGGGAAAATAGCTAATAAGATATTTCATAGTTTTTGATTTAGTCCATTTGTTTCCAAAATATTTTGCTTTTCATGATACGATGAGGTATATGATGACGCCATTTTAAGTCAAATGACATTGTGCCAAATCCAAGATTGTTTATATCTTTAAACGTATTCACTGAAATCAATTTAAGCTGCATGTGAATATAGTATATACCACTAAACCAAAGAAAATGAATCAACTTATATTGTCACCATCGTAACAAATTAGTTCCCAGGACTCTCAGTACCTAAAACAAAATTATTTGTTTTCTCAAATGTGCAGGACATTTTGAGCTTGAGAGTTATACGAGAATGTTTTTACAAATGTCATCAATACATGTACATGGCCCAAATTTAAAATTGTTGGCGTTGCATACAATAGCATAAACTAATAATTTCTACGATGGAACTAAAGGGCCTGGGAGCTAATTTGTTGCCATGGTAACAATATCAGTTATCCCATGTTCTTTGGTTTTGCGGTATGTATTCAAATGCAAAGTTTCAATTGATTTCACTGAATAGTTTCGAAGATATACACGATCTTGGATTTGGCACAATGTCATTTGACTTAAATGACACCATCATGTACCATCATGTATGAATGGACTGATCAAAAACTATAAAATAACTAGAATAATTAACCATTTTCCCCTCTTGTACGTACATAAAACTAAGAACTGAAAAGGGTTTATATGCACTTTAAGAGCTTTTAAGAGAGATTATATTATATTATACAAACTTATTTAAGAGTTTTTAAGAGTGATTATATTATGTTATACAAACTTATTTAAGAGTTTTAAGAGTGATTATATTATGTTATACAAACTTATTTAAGAGTTTTTAAAAGTGATTATATTGTATTATACAAACTTATTTAAGAGTTTTAAGAGTGATTATATTATGTTATACAAACTTATTTAAGAGTTTTTAAGAGTGATTATATTATATTATACAAACTTATTTAAGAGTTTTTAAGAGTGATTATATTATGTTATACAAACTTATTTAAGAGTTTTAAGAGTGATTATAGTATGTTATACAAACTTATTTAAGAGTTTTTAAGAGTGATTATATGATGTTATACAAACTTATTTAAGAGTTTTTAAGAGTGATTATATTATTATGTTATACAAATAAGAGTTTTTAAGAGATTATATTACAGTATGTTATAGAAATTAATTTAAAAGTGATTTTTTATGTATTGAATAAAATCACAGTTCTATAAGAGTTTTTAATCATTATTTGTAATGATCGACCAATTTCAATAAACCTATGAAAGTAAATCTAATTTGATTTTTTGTGATAAATGACTACCTTGTATTCTTGGTGCAAAATGCACAACTGCTAAATAATTTGCGCAACATACTCCCAAGGGTTAACACGACTCCTTGGTGTGTCAAATAGTCGACTCTTTGAAGGGTCCAAACGACTCCTTGAGGTGTCAAATAGTCAACCCATTGAAGGGTCAAAATGACTCCTTGGTGTATCAAATAGTCTATCCTTTGAAGGGTCAAAACGACTCCGTGAGGTGTCAAATAGTCGACCCATTGAACGGTCAAAATGACTCCTTGGTGTGTCAAATGGTCGACTCTTTGAAGGGTCAAAATGACTCCTTTAGGTATCAAATAGCCGACCCATTGAAGGGTCAAAATGACTCCTTGGTGTGTCAAATAGTCGACCCAGTGAAGGGTCAAAACGACTCCTTGGTGTGTCAAATAGTCGACTCTTTGAAGGGTCAAAATGACTCCTTTAGGTATCAAATAGACGACCCATTGAAGGGTCAAAATGACTCCTTGGTGTGTCAAATAGTCGACTCTTTGAAGGGTCAAAATGACTCCTTGAGGTATCAAATAGTCGACACATTGAAGGGTCAAAATGACTCCTTGGTGTGTCAAATAGTCGACCCATTGAAGGGTCAAAACGGCTCCTTGGTGTGTCAAATAGTCGACTCTTTGAAGGGTCAAAATGACTCGTCGAGGTATCAAATAGTCGACCCATTGAAGGGTCAAAATGACTCCTTGGTGTGTCAAATAGTCGACTCTTTGAAGGGTCAAAATGACTCCTTGAGATATCAAATAGTCGACCCATTGAAGGGTCAAAATGACTCCTTGGTGTGTCAAATAATCGACTATTTGAAGGGTCAAAATGACTCCTTGAGGTATCAAATAGTCGACCCATTCAAGGGTCAATACTACTCCTTGAGGTGTCAAATAGTCGAATCGACCCATTGAAGGGTCAAGCCGACTCCTTTGCAGAAAGTCAAAGTGACTCCTCAGAGGGTAGATTGCAGAAAGAGTCAAAATGACTCTTTTTGAGGGGTCGTCCTGGGGTCAAAAAACGACTCCTTTCAAGGGGTCAAAACGACTCTTTTCATTTTACAGTGTAGTTAAAAACCTTGTTAAATTGACCGGCTACCGACCGGCTACCATATGAATAATCCCGGCTACCGAGCTATGGTAGTCGCTGGTTTGGATATATTATAACCATATGCAAATTATCTAATTTAATTGATATTCATAACCACCGGCTACGGCTACTAGTTAAAAACCTTGTTAAATTGACCAGCTACCGACCGGCTACCATATGAATAATCCCGGCTACCGAGCTATGGTAGCTAGTTCTTTGATCTATATATATATATACATATATATATATATATATATATATATATATATATATTAACTTTTTATAGACGAAACATATTCTAACTTACGATCATATAGAGTACCAATTCTAAGACATGTGATCGTGGACAAAAATTACTATATTACTTCCCCGTTCTTGAAGAAAACCCGGCTTTAATTTTTTTACTTCGAATGAGATATGTGGATACAATATGTTCTGACTCTTCGACCACTCCCTTCGTCGTTTTATTTTTTAAGACAACGATGGATGCAGATGTATGCGTATGCGTCGTTCTTTAAAAAATCCCGCTTCAAAATTCAGGTTGAACGCAGTAAAATCTGGATTTCTATTTGCGGGATTTTTTATAGGAAGAGGCATACACGTGCATACACTACAGATACTACAGGGGTATATCACATCTGTACATCGTTCTCATATAAAATAGAACAGCGAAGAGAATGGTGGAGTAGTTTTTGAAGGGGAGTTTTTAAAAGAACGAGGCATACACATGCATACAACATATTATAACTCATCGACCCCTCCCTTCGTTGTTTTATTTTTTAAGACAACGTTGGATGCAGATGTGGTATATCCTGTATTAGTTCAAATTTCTGCGGATTTCTATTGTTTTCAGTAGGGTTTTATTTGGTTAAGAATCTTAAAGCAAGGGGAGGGTTTTGATACATCCCCAGGGAAAAGTGGGGTTGATGAATAGAATTAATTAATATTCACGGGATTTATCTATATAAAACCCGGGAAAGCCGGGTTTTATATGAATAAAACCCGGCTTTCCAGGGTTTTATACAGATAAATCCCTGTAAAGCTAGCTCTGAAAAAGACAGTGAGCATCCATGCTATATATATTATTCACGTATAATTAAATTACAACAAAACTTCAATGATTACGTTAACAACAAAATTATATATACTTTATATCACACAACTCTAAAAATAATGTCATTCTATACACATATTTTTCACGCGCACCATTAAACCATTAAACTTAATTGAAGTTGAATGTGCAGTTATCAAAGTACCCTCTTTCCTTCATTTCTAGCTGTGCCACACTTTGCCGTGCCTTTTTTTCTTCGATTACACAAGGAGGTTGCTCGTCCTTCACGCTACATTCTTCCCTATTTCTCTTTACTGCGGAACCAACATCCTTTTCATTCACGCCACGACTAGGTTCGAGCTTAAAGTAACTGTTGTTGCCACCATCTAGACACTTAGAAATACCTATCTTAGTCTTTATATCTGGTCTTTCGTACCTTTGTAGCGATCTCACGTCACGATGTCCAGTCCTCTCCATCACATACTTCTGAGGAATCCCTTTGGCTAGACCCCTTGTTGCTGTTGTTGCCCGCAAACTGTGGTTCGTGAAGTGGCCTTTAATGTCGGCAGCTTCGCATAACCTTCGTACCGTTTGTCCTAACGGGTTATGTCCCACTGGATTGCGTGTAAACCATACTAATACACCAAAACGAAAGAAAATGGTCGTCAGAAAAATGCCGAGATTCTCTAATTTTACATGTGTTACTAAATTTCCAGACTTACCTTCATCTCCATCATTAATCTTTCGTTTAGGCGCGAGATAAAAACTTCCCGAAACACCTGTCGGACATCTTGCAACGTATTTTTTGTAGACCTTCACCAAACATCTTTCCACAACATCCTCGTTGGCGTAATGCTCAATTTTTTTTGGTTTTATTGACCGATGTTTCAGTCCACCTTGATTGTTCTTTTCTCCAAATGAATTAAACACAAGTTTCTCCGGTTCACCTCCACTGGCTTCAATCAATGTGAATTGCTCGAAACGTAGATTTCTGTGCTCTTTTCCACTTCGCAAGGCAAAATTTCTACCAATCAAAAAAACCATCGTATCCAAAAGCACTTTAGCAGAATAGTCACCAAGCAATTTAAGGCTCCATAGCTTCTCTTCCTGCTCTTCTGTAAAAGCTTCTGCTTGTCTAACATCAATGCCATACCCAAGTGTAGTCAACCTCTTCATTTCGCTGTCCAATGAATCGTGAAATTTCTTAAAGCATGAATTCTCAAACAAATTCAAATCTGCTTTACCGTTCTCTCGAAAATAACGTTGAATACCACAACATAACTGATATAACGAATTCGGCGGGTATGGTTCTCCGCATGGCTTCTTCTTTCTTATTTCAACCACAAATTTTGCTAGCCAATAGTTTATTTCATCATTGTTGTGCAAGTTTAGAATGTCTGGTTCAACAAATGTGAACAAATCATTCTCACGTCTCGTAGCTTCGCCATTTCTTATTTCCGCCCATTCTTTCCAAACACTAACCGCCCAGTTGGTATTATGTCTTGTGCCTTTGGGTATCCGCTCAACATTTCGTTTCTCAAGCTCCCCATCAGAAACTACAACCACCCTCTTGGTTTTCTCCTTATTCACTTTTGGTAGTGGTGATTGTTTTTCATCAGGCAGCTCTAACTCCCCTTCTCCGAACAAAAATTCATGGATTACGTCTACATTTTCATCGGATTTTGTTTGGCTAAAAACATTTTGCGTTATAAACATATTATCGTCGTCGCTGCTTGTATTCGCCATACTGTCTCACGTAAACAACACCTATGCCTAGAGCTTCAGCAATATAGAATCTAACTATTAGACATTACTGGTGCTTTACAATCTAATTATCATAAAACAAAATTGTTTTTCAATCCTTAGGAATTTGAACTAAATTAGTTAATTACCTCGAACGTCGGCTCTTAGCTGGATAAATCCCTCGGGATCGTTGCCCTCAGAAAGTATCCCTCGGGCCCTCCGGTCCCTCGGGATACTTTCTTCGGGCACGCCCCTCGGTCTTTATCCAGCTAAGAGCCTCCGTTCTCGGTAATTAACTCTTACGTATTTGTATGTGTATGCGTCGTTCTTTAAAAAATCCCGCTTCAAAATTTACTTTATACCAATATGCTAGCCTATACGTTTAGCTGCAACACTACGAGTTCTGATAATAATGTTAATCATACAATAAGTCAATATATACGACAACCATCAGATTCGATTGCTAACATGCAAGAACAAGCAAAACGAATTCAAAAAATGTAACGTTTTCATAAAGCCTTCATGGTGCAAGAGTCATTTTATCACTATATTCATAACAACAGTGCGCAAAATAACGAAGATTAAGCTGTTTTACCAGGGTCGCCACCCTTTAATTTTAGTCCAATAGGTTTTCGAACTCAGCTGCGGACGTCGAGGCAGGCGTTGACTGTCAACATCAGATTCTTGTTTCTCTGTTGCAAGTTCTGCTTGACTTTCCGAGTCATTTCTTAATTTCGCGATAGCTTGATACACGGGACAGGAACAGGGGAGTACCTGAACATTTACCATTTTCGAACTCGCTCGACGTACTTATGAATGTCGGGGTATTTGTTGACCAACGCGTTCAGATCGAAAACATCGCGCTGCTGACCGACGACTAGCATCCACGCATCGATGTTCGGATCGGCTTCGGTCCAGAACTCTTTCTCCTGTTTCTCTCTTTTTCTGTGAGCCTTTCTTTTACGTTCTATAAAGGATATTGTGTGGACTCCAGTCACATTTCGGTGGAAGTTCTCCTTCCATATACTCTTTGCTATTCAGTACCCAGGAAGATGGCGTGAAAATGTGAAGACAGTTCGATTCATGGCTAGCATGGCACTCCTCGTTCTCGACGGGTTGTTCACGATAAAGTATGCAACTGCAGGGTAGACTGTTTCTTCTGGTTATCGTCGCTGGAATTAACCTCATTATTTGCCGATTTGGCATTTGACGAAAGAGCTGTAATACATGACATAAAGAACTGAACGCCATCGATGTTGGCCAAGACATCAACAAGCTGCATTCGCTTTGAGCATATTTGCTCGTTCGTCAGATCGAGATCGTCTGCCTTTACTCGCCAAATGGCTCGACAAGCAACAGCATGAAGGTCTTTAGTGATCTGCTCGACAAAGTTAAAAAAAAACACTCAGCGATAAAATTTAAACCACAAGACACAAGACACAAGACACAACGGAGTAAAACAAACCATGTCATGTTTGTGCACCAAATTAAGTTGACTTACCAGACTCAAGATGTTCGCCCGTAGAGAATTTTGTACGGTTCTTGAATCGAGCTCCTTCGCAGGACGCCTACGAAACATGATGATCTTTGAAAACTTCTCCGAGCACTTCTAACTGTTTCATTTTTTAGTTTAAGCAGGACAATAGATAAAAAAGAAGCTTAGACGAGTGTTAGCTGTCTTTTTATACATAAATTTGCGCAACGATTTGCATAACCTTTGGTATGCATAATAAATATGGCAAGAAAGGACCAAAATTTTCGACTTTGGTTGTTGCCATTGTTGACGCCGTTGTTGTCGTTGTTGTTGTCGCCGTTGTTGTCGCCGTTGTTGTCGCCGCCGTTGCCGTCACCGTCGCCCCTCGCCCCTCGCCCCTCGCCCCTCGCCCCTCGCCCCTCGCCCCTCGCCCCTCGCCCCTCGCCCCTCGCCCCTCGCCCCTCGCCCCTCGCCCCTCGCCTCTCGCCTCTCGCCTCTCGTTATTGTTATTGTTATTATTATACAATACTTGCCGAAACTCCTTATCAACCAAAATCTTATACCAGCAATCAACATTGGAGAATCATTTCAATACTTAGGACGCTACTTTGATTTTGACATGTCGAATCAAAATCATAAGACTGAGCTGACTACTCTCGTTGATGAACTAATGTCTGACATTGACTCAAAACCACTTCGCCCAAAAAATAAACTTCTCCTGTATAGTCGCTACGTCGTATCCAAATTATCCTGGCATTTCACCGTTGCTACACTGTCCAAAACTTGGATTTCAGAAAATATTGATTTTGTAATCAACCAATACATCCGTAAATGGCTTGAAATACCAACATCAGGAACACTAAGTACTATATATCTAACACGTAACAAATTTTGTCGAAGTATCTATCCTCCATCAGTAACATTTATTCAATGCCAAGCTGTTCTACGCAAAGCAATCAATCAATCAATCAATCATACTTTATTTATACACGGTAAAACCTTCAGTAAATTTACATAAAAATATTATAAAACTACCTAACTAAATACAAAATTAAAATACTGTTTTACAAGATTGCCGTGTAGGAGTCCAGTTAATCTTCGGAATAATGTTGGTCAATTTCCCTTTTAAACTGACCAAGAGAATGCGACATTCGTATATTCAAGGGCAAGTTATTCCATAGCAGTGCCCCACTATAGCTAAAACTTCGCTTTAGGTAGTTGGTATGTGGGCGGGGTAAATTCAATTTATTTTCAGCATTCCTTATATTATATCCTGTGCTGCGGGGGATAAACAAATTTTGCATATACATTGGGGTTAATTGTTTGATCGTTTTAAACATTAAAGTTGATTTAAGTTTCTTTCGACGTATAGCGAGCATATCCAATTTCAAACTCTCTAGAAGAATTTTTACACTAGAGTCGTATTTTGACTTCGTTATTACCCTAACTGCTCGATTTTGTAGTTTTTGTAGTTTGTCACTCAATGTCACGCTCAGCTCATCCCAAACAGAGCTACAATAATCAAACTGCGGTTTAACTAGGGCTTGGTACACTTTGGTAGCTGTATTTATCGAAATAAATGGTCGTATTCGTTTAAGAGCGCCTATGGCCGAGGAGATTTTCTTGGATTTTTCTTCAATATGCCTAGCCCAAGAGAGATTTTTATCAATAATTATGCCCAGCGATTTGACCTCAGCGACTCTCTTGATCTCCTTACCATCACACTGAATTTTAATGTGACCGCATGCTTGGGCTTTGATTCGCTGACGCGAGCCAATTACCATAAATTCTGTCTTAGTAATATTAAGACTAAGCCGATTTGCTTTTAACCAACAGTTAAGATTATTGAGCTCTAGATTGAAGAGATTTTCCAGGTCAACCAGTGTTTCGGCTGCAATGGTTATACTTGTGTCATCAGCAAACATTATTGGTGAAGCCACGCTGAGACAGTTCGGCAGGTCATTAATATAGACCAGGAAAAGAAGTGGTCCAAGGATACTTCCTGGGGAACACCACAAGTAACTGGAAGAGCATTCGATAAATGACCATTTATACTACATTTTTGGCTTCGATCTACAAGATATGATTCAAACCATTTAAGACTGCTCTCTCCAATTCCATAATTGGAAAGCTTACGTAATATAATATTATGACCGATAGTGTCAAAAGCTTTTTTAAGATCGATAAAGATTACTCCATTTAGGAGACCATTATCAATATTAACCGACCAGCTATTTGTGGCTTCAATCAGAGCAGTAAGTGTGCTATGCAATGACCGAAAACCTGATTGACATGAAATTATTAAATTATTTTCATTAAGATAACCATATAACTGGTCAAAAATGATCTTTTCAAACGTTTTTGCAACTGCAGGTATGACAGATATTGGTCGATAATTATTTAGCTCATTTTTGGCGCCCTTCTTAAATATTGGCGACACCCTAGCCAATTTCCAATTTCTCGGGAAAATATTGGTATTGAACGATTTGGTAAAGATTTCAGTTAACGATGGAGCAACAATGTTAGCCGCTATTTTTAAAAGTTTACAGGGAATCTTGTCTAGGCCCGTGGCCTTCCTTTCGTTAATTTCAGTCAATAATTTATGGACTAAGTTCACAGAGGGGGTTTCAATATTAAATGTTTTCTCAGTGGGGTGGAGATATGACTCAGGTTCAATAACAGATGGCGCTCTTTCGGCAGTCAGGTTTTCGCCAACACCTGAGAAGTACGAATTAAATGTCTCCGCCATTTCAGGTGAGGTGTTTATAATATTCTCTCCAACTTTAATTTCAGATATATTATTTGACTTGGAGCAATGACGAGAGCTTAATTCATTAATTAGGTTCCAGGTTTTCCTAGGATTAGATTTGTTAATCTCCAAGTTTGCTGTAAAATATTGGCGTTTAGCCTTTTTAATTTCATTATTTGTGTAATTTCGAGCGTGTTTGAACTGATCCCATATCTGTGGGTCACCAGTAAGCGCTGCCTTCTTTTTTAGAAAATCTCTTTTATACATTTCACGCAATAGCTGACCCGTGATCCAAGGAGAGTTTTTATTGCCAACTCGTTTGGATCTAAGAGGTGCATGTTTATCGATGGCTTCCATTAGAAAGCCTTTCCATCTGGTCCACATATCGTTTGGGTCATCATCAAGATTAACATCATTCCACGTCTTTTGCTCCAAATCTCTTAGAAAATGATCTTTGTTAAAGTTTTTTAGATTACGAGTTTCAATTATTTTCGCTCTTGTACGTTCATAATGGACCTTACGTGTCATAAAAACGAGCGCATGATCACTTATTGCAAGTTCGACAACTCCGCTATTTATTATTTTAATGGGCGAATTCGTAATGCAAAGGTCAAGTAGGGTACTGGAGTTCAGAGTAGTTCGTGTGGGTTCGGTAATCAATTGGTTTAATCCGTAAATATCAAATATGTTATTTAGTTTTGAACTATTTACCGAAGTGATACCTGGCATAAGGTTCACATTTATATCACCTAACATGTAGAATTCCAGGTCCCCCGCATCAATTTTCCTTATTAATTCCTCGAATTCATCAAATTGGTGCGTGGGAGAATCTGGTGGTCTATACCATGTACTAACTATGAAAGGTTTGGATCATGGTTTGGTGATTTCAACAATTAAACATTCGAGATTGTCAGAACGCAAGTCGTCACGAACGGTATAGTTCAAATTATTTCACAGATAATAACAGACTCCACCTCCATTCCGACCATTTATTTTCCGATCATTTCTGACTATTTCAAAACCAGATATATAAACTTCGTTATTTTCGATGGTGGAGTCTAATTTAGTTTCGTTAATTGAGAGTATGTCAATCTTGACATTACTTAAAAATACTCGTAGTTCGTCAATATGTGCTAATAGGCTATTTATATTTAGGGAAGCCATCACCAAGCCACGGCCAAAGACTGAGCTATAATCGACATTGAGTGATCCGTCATTGTCGTAGGGCCCCGGCAGCACAGAAGTATTGGACTCCCACATGGCAACTTCCTAATCTTTATGATAAATAAAATCTGTAAAATTACGAGCTAATCTAGAAGTTCCATTTTTATTTAAGTGGAGTTTGCTTCGATTTAGGTGCTGTTCGACTGTGATATTAGAATGGTCGATTATTAGAAAGCCTTAAAATATTCTCCAAATGAAGCAATTCACGAACTGTGGAAATCCACTAATAATCATACTAATATTCAATACGACGTCTATAACTCTACTAAAGAAGTTCTGAAAGATTTCCGTTCTGGGCATGAAGATAAACTTCGAAACCACTTGACTTGTCAGGGATCCTTTTTCTAACGTTACAAAGTTCTCCTTATCACAGCTTAACAAGGCGTGGTCAACTGCTCAACCAAAACTGGAAGAAAAAACACATTTATAACTTTACTATACGTTATGTGAACAATTCTATTCCGACACGCAAGAAAAGAACGGAAAAAAGAACGGTGCAGAAAAAAACGTCTACCAATTTGGAAGTACTAATTTCTTGTCCGATGATGATCTCACAATACGGCTAGGGACGTAAACTTCCAACAAGTCAGTAATGTATTGTGGTGCTAGTCCAGACAGGGCCTTATAGGTGATTAACAATATCTTGTATACAATTCTTTCCTTGATTGGCAACCATTGTAATTTAAACAATACTGGTGTTATGTGACCCTTTTCCTTGTTAAGGTGACAATCCGCGCAGCTGCATTTTGAACTTTCTGGATTCGCTATAGAAGAGTGCTTGATAATCCATACAACAATGCGTTTCCAAAATCCAATCGAGATGTAACCAGAGCGTGTACTAAAGTCTCTGCAGATTTGAAGCTAAGATATTTTCTTATTTTGCTTCTTTTCCTTAAATAATAAAATCCAGATTTGAATACGGTTGTTACTTGCATTTCCATGGTTAAATTTGAGGTCCATGTAATCGCCCCCTTAATATATAAATAACTTCTTATTAGTCTGTACTCTGTAAACACTATAGTACGTATAGTCGTAAAAAGAGTGTTTTAGCTGTTTTTGTTTACCTTTAACGCTTGACCCTGTTGGTCATGTTTGCCTGTGCATAATTCCTTGATCATCCTGTATATCCCAACATATATGTAACTAGGAAATCGTGTTTCAGAGAGTGAGAAAATCAAAAAAGGGGGCATGGCCCCAACCTCCTGTAGTGTCCAGGCCTCCCTAACTCTGGACTGGATATATATATTGAGGGTATTATGTAAATAAAGGAGTGTGATGTAAGTAAAGAGAGCATCAACATCTTACATTGGCGACGAGGATGTCAAAGATTAAAATTAAAGAATTTGATATTGAAGGAGATCCCGCTTCTATAGGAGTAAGGTGGAAGAAGTGGTTGACACTGCTGGAAGATAATTTTGACTGGTTGGACATCGACGATGCCAAGAAGAAAGTTAAAGCGATGAGACTTTACGGTGGTGAGCGACTTCGAGACTTGATTGATACGCTGCCAGACCCAACAAACGATAATAATATGTATGAAAAGACGACGGCCAAACTTAATGCGTTCTTTGTTCCAAAAAAAAATACGGATATATTAGTCAACCGATTTCGGAATATGCGACAACTAGAAGACGAATCCGTTAATGATTACTACGCCCGCCTGCGCCAAGAGGCAACGAAGTGTGAATTTCACAATATGGATTTGGAAATCAAACGCCACTTACAAGATACGATGAATGATCGTCGGCTGGCAAGAAAAGCAACGAAAGACCAGTTAAGCCTTGAGAAAATATTACAAGAGGCACAAGTATACGAGCAGACTGAAAGATACGAGCGAGATTTATCGCGCCGAAGCAACGAAAGAGCAAACATGTGTGACAAAGAATCAGACACGTCGTATGTCAACAAGATGGCGGAAAATATTCGAGACAACGCCGTACCGAAAAACAAACTGAATCTGGAAATAGGGGGTATAAAAAGGAAAGGAGCGAGACAAAGTCGAATGCTCAGTTCGACTGTAGACGATGTGGGCGACGACATGCAGCGAGAAATTGCGCAGCGTATGGAGAAACATGTCGAAAGTGTGGAAAGCAAAACCACTTCGCTAGGATGTGTCGCAGCAATGCCGACGACCGCGACGATATTAAACCACGCGCATCGGGAGCTGGTAAATCTAGAGTTGACCAGATACAAAGTTCGGACAGCGACTCATCTACAAGCGACGAATTCGTGCAAACTATCGAGACGGTTAGGTCAACGAAGAAATCTGCTGGGAAACCAAGACAAAAGATAAACAACATCGACAGTTACCCAACGTTGGTCAAGCTAGCTCTAAATGGCGTCAAAACACAAATGGCAGTCGATTCGGGAGCGAGTGTAAATATTATGGATGAAAAACGATTCCAAAAAATTCAAGAAAGATCTGTAACCAAGCTCCACCTGAGAAAGTGTAAAACCAAGATCTACGGTTATGCAAGCAATAAATCAATAGCACTCGCTGGGAAATTTGACACGATAATTGAAAACAAGCGAACAATGCTTCCGGTTACGTTTGTTGTTGTAAAAGGAACGATCGACAGTGATATTCTACTTGGTTACGAAACAGCTACACAGTTAGGCATATTGAAGATTGTCAAAAACGTTAAAGAGCCGAAGGAGGACAAAACAACGGAACCTCGATCGGAAGTTACGCAGCTTATTTCGAAGCACGATTCTTTGTTTCACGGAATTGGGAAACATAAACACGCGAAGGACAAGATTGAAGTAAAGGAAGATGTTACACCTGTTGCCTTAGTAAACTGCAAAATTCCGTACCATTACCATGAACAGGTGTAAAAGAACAGCTGCAGCAGCTGGAAGATGCACACGTTATTGAACCCGTGCCCGAAGGTGAACCGACAACATGGATTTCACCCTTAGTCATTCAACCAAAGAAGACCCCAGGCGAAATACGGATTTGCGTTGACATGCGAAAACCAAATACCGCGATGAAACGTATGAAAAGAGAGTTCCCAACGATTGAAGACGTAATTCAAGATCTTAACGGGGCAACAACATTTTCTAAATTAGATCTAAATCATGGTTACCATCAACTGGAATTGGATCCAGCATCACGACACCTTACAACTTTCAACACACCCTGGGGCCTCAAGAGATACACACGCCTCAACTTTGGGACAGTCATTGCACAAGAAGTATTCCACGAAGAAATCAAGAAAACGGTAGCTGGCATCAATGGAGTCAAGAATATATCAGACGATATAATTGTATACGGGAAGACACAAGCGGAACACGACCAATCCCTTCAACACACCCTTGAGAGATTGAAAGACCACGGACTGACATTAAACCGTAAGAAATGTTCATTTGACCAATCTGAAATCGAGTTTTTTGGGTATGTATTCTCTGCGAAAGGCTTGTCACCAGATCCGGCCAAGGTAGAAGCTTTAAGAACAGCCGAAAAACCTACTAACATGGCCGAGGTGCGTTCATTCCTCGGAATGGCAAATTATTCAGCACGGTTTATCAGGAACTTTGCCACTCTAGCTGCACCACTCCGAGCACTAACCAAGAAAGATGCCAAATGGAAATGGACTGAGACAGAAGAGAAAGCTTTCCATGCCATTACAAATCACTTGACAGATGATACAGTGATGGGGTACTATAAAACCCAGCAAGAAACAGAAGTTATCGTCGATGCCAGCCCAGTTGGACTTGGCGCTATACTTGCACAAAGAGAAGACGGACAGTTCAGACCAGTAACATACGTTAGCAGAGCTCTTACACCAGTGGAACAGAGGTACAGTCAGACTGAACGTGAAGCTTTGGCCATTCGATGGGCATGTGAAAGATTGCGCATGTACCTTGCTGAGACTTCTTTCAAGATTGTAACTGACCATAAACCACTTGTGTACATTTTTAACAACCCAGCAAGCAAGTTACCGATGAGAATCGAGAGGTGGAGCATGTACTTACAGGAGTTTGACTTTCTAGTAGAATACCGATCTGGTAAGACCAACCCGGCGGACTACATGTCAAGACATCCATGCAAAGAGAAGAATGATCATCACCAGCGCCATCAAGCAAACCGGACGGAAAGAGTGGTAAAACAGATTACTGCTAACAGTGTACCAACAGCGATGACACTGCAGGAGATTAAAGAGGCTACAGAGAAAGATAGTACCATTAACAAAATCAAGGATATCATCCAAAGCGACAACAGAGAAGCTCGCTTCAATGAAGAAGATTTGAAGCCCTATAAAACTATCCATTTAGAACTGTCGATAGTAGACGGACTACTACTACGACAAACACGCATTGTCATGCCAACAGCACTGCGAAGAAAAGTTATTAAACTAAGCCACGAAGGACACCAAGGAATAGTGAAAAGTAAGCAACTATTGCGACAAATGGTTTGGTTCCCTGGCATAGATAAAATGGTGGAAAAAGAAGTAAGGAAATGCCTACCTTGCCAAGCAGCTACACCATACAAACAAGTAGAACCTTTACAGATGACGGAATTGCCTGAAGAACCCTGGCAAAATATATCGGTTGACTTCTGTGGACCATACCCCACTGGAGAGTATTGCCTAGTAATGGTGGACGACTATTCACGGTACCCGGTTGTGGAGGTAATACACAGTACATCTGCAGCCGCTGTAATACCGAAACTGGACAAAATATTCGCAATGTTTGGAATTCCAAAAACGTGCAAGACGGACAACGGACCTCCATTTCAAAGTGAGGAATTCGCTACGTATGCCAAAGAACAAGGATTCAAACACAGGAAGATCACTCCATTACATCCCGCGGCTAATGGAGAAGCTGAGAGATTTGTGAAAACTCTGCAGAAACATGTGCAAACAGCGACCACGGAAAAGACCAACTGGAAGAAGACCATGCCAACATTCCTTCGAATGTATCGTGCTACCCCACATGCAAGTACAGGGAAGACTCCATATTCATTGTTGTTTGGAGGACGAGAAATGAGAGGCAAAATACCACAAGTGGCACAACAAGCAGCTGATGATGACAACGTACGAGCTCGAGACGCTAAATCAAAACAGAAAATGAAAGAATATGCCGATCAACGTGCACATGCCAAGACCTCTATTATCGAGAAAGGTGACACTGTGCTCCTTAGACAAGAAAAACAGAACAAACTTAGTTCCCCTTTCGAAGGCACACCATATACGGTACAGCAGAGAAAAGACTCCATGATCATTGCCACTAGAACCTCGGATGGAAGGGAGGTGACAAGGAATGCGTCCCACTTTAAGAAATTTATACCAAGTTCAGAAACCTTAAGTGATGCTGTAATGTCTAGTCATGAGCAAGAAGAGGAAGAAGAGGGAGAGATTCGCGGAGCCCCAAAGACACCTATGAGAGAAAATCAAAATAAGGACGGAGAACCTGGAAGTAAAGAGACATCTCAACCTATGAATGATCAAAGCACCAGAAGATATCCAACTAGAGAACGTCAGAAGCCTCAATGCTTAGGCGACTTTGTATGTGACTTGAGATTGAGAAGAACATGAGTGAACTTTCTGAACGTTTGTATATACTGTTTATATTCATTGTTACTAGTACTAACACATGACTTTACGGTTATTGATAAGCGAATAGACATCTATGAAGAAGGGGAGAGATGTAGTGTCCAGGCCTCCCTAACTCTGGACTGGATGTATATATATTGAGGGTATTATGTAAATAAAGGAGTGTGATGTAAATAAAGAGAGCATCAACATCTTACACCTCCCTTAAGGGTTCTCGCCCCTTCGGCACACAACAAGCCCCCCTAACCTGAAACATCTTCCTACGGCCTTGCTGTAGCTTTTCAAGTTAATTTGTATAATTTATGCAGGTAACCATGTATGTAAATGCAAAAACATAACTAAATTAATTTTAACATGTTAATTATAACTAAGTGGACTTTTTGTACCTGTATGGAAACCTTTGGTTCCGGCACATGCTCTCGAATTACTGCATACTAATTTGGCGTTGGAGGGGAGGGGGGGGGGGGGGGGGGTTGGCTTGCAACAACATGGAGAAATAAGGAAGGAGATGAACAAAAAAGTGTAAAGAAAAGAAGAATTGGAAATGCAGCAATGGAATTCTTAAAGGAAAAAGCAAAGTTAGACCATGGTCTAAGGCAAGCTGAATTGGAAGCCAAACAACGTAACAAGGAAGCTTCAAATAAACGCAGAGAACAGCAAAGTAACTTTCAACCTACTCTGGTACAATTGTTAGCCCAGCAACAGCAAGATAATTCCCATCAACAAGAGCAGCAACAACAACAGAATCCTTTGATGATAAGCAACAGCAATCTATTAGAATTTATAGCAACTATATTCATATTTATAGCAACTGTCACAAAATAACTATGTTATGTTTTGCTTATCTTGTATAGCTATGGTTTTCTTAGCTTTCATTTTTAAATTCTGCAAGAGGTCTGTTAGCCCCTTATTGTGTTTTACCTATTTAACTCCTCACTTTAATCTGATAGTATATAAATAAGCCTTTGTATTTACATATTGACCCTCACCCCCAACTCTCAAAAGTAAGTGCTGCAAGGAAATATGTTCCCTATAGGGGTATGACAGAACTGTTGAAGCTATGTTTAGCCTTTATTCTTACTTTTGCACTTACATAACTTAATCTGTCACAGATTGAGCTGCTTCTAAATCAAACTATATTCAAATGTGTTCAGCTAAGTATTTTACAGCTTTTTAATGTTTTAAAATGTGTTTAGTTTATTGGGTAATTTTATTTTTACTCTTAAAGGCTTTATGCATCGAAATTTTCAATGGTAATTTTTTATTAAATTATGAAAATATAATCTTTCCTGATCTCTTTGATACCAAAATAACTAACAGATTCGAAATAAAAGTTGATTAAATTCGCATCTCAAGTCGGGCGGTCTTCACGAAATCTGATCGCAAATCGTGACGTCACAGTGATGAGTCGTTCAAAAGGTAAACAATCTCCCGCAGAACTCAGACAGGTTGATTTACATAAGCTGCGGAGAAAGAGGCTTATTTCAAAGTAGAATTTACACCTTTTCTAGAGAGTTCTCTTAAATTTTCGATGCCTGGGAATGAAAGTGATGAATCGGCACACATTTCGAACGAAAGTTCATCGGTAGAAAGCGAGACAGAAAGCGAGGTAGACGCTGATTGTGGAGTTGTAAATTTCGGGAACACCGCCATAATTGCGCCATATCAAGACGAACCGATCCTGAGCGAAAGCATGCAAGAAGAAGAAACAGAGGAGACAAATATTGATGGTATCTCACTGGATATTCTGCAAGCGAGGTTTGAGAAACAAACGCCATTAAACGAATGGTAAGTAAACGGTTTGTCGGTTGCTATATTTTTTTTATCGATAAGCTGTGTAAATGAGAGTAGTATCTTTTGTTGAGAAAATAGGCTGCTTTTGTCGAACTGGTCTTTGATCCTGGCTTCACTTATTTTAACATTCTAGGTGTAATTGTCATAAATGTGATCACAGTTTGTTGAATGGGATGAGAGAATATCGGTGCTGTTCAGAGGTCCCCGCAGCAATTGGCAAATTGTTGTTTGACTTTAGCATTGAAAAGATAAAATGCATCACACAACACGAGGACTACCAATCTATGACCAAGACAGTTGTTTTAATGAACGTTGGCCCACTTCTAAAAGATAAGCAAGGGAGATCATACAAACAAAAATCAGGATGCCGAAACGGGTATGTTACAACCCAACGCTCAATTTTACAGTTTATAGGCATTAATACTAAAAAAACAGTTCTAATATCGTTGACCTTCTTGTGTTGTTTTTTTTGAATAAATATACTGTAACTAATTGAAAAAAAATTGTTCTCACCTTTACAGGTACTTAAGAGCTGTTGCTTACAGATGGATCATCAGATACCTTTTTGGTTTTCTGGGATGGGATAACACAAGACCATTACCAGCTTGTGTTTATCATGATATCAGGACAAGATATTCAACTGGCCAGTCAACTGGTTATGCATCTGCACTTGAGAGGCAGTGAATCATTAAAAACACATTAAATTTAAAACATGGACTAGAAATACATAAACACAACAACCCCTCGCCCACTTTTACATGCTTTTTTGAAACACCCCACCCACCCACTCCCTGATTAGAATAAGCACTCCTGATATACAGCCAATATAAAAACAAACAGATATAAAAACAAATTATATTAAATCCTTGGGATAATTATAGAATTTATGGATAGGATGACAAAACTTATTTAAATCATTTAATGAAAGTTGAGCATATCAAAGCAAAACTTAGATTTCATTATTAAATTCTGGTTGTAAAAATTATATTGTTTTTAGTTTTCAAAATGGATTCTTTTTAGCAAGCCTTTAAATGGCTTGCCTATGCAATAGATGTTTTGCAAAGGCAAAATTAAAAGTTAACAGCTCAAAAATTACATTTATAATAGTCTGAGATAAAAACAATTCAGTAGAATCAGATTCCAGAAAGAAGTATTAAACAGACCAACGTTTCAGTCGAAAAATTGGAAATACAGGCAAGAAAACCGACAAAGCCCATGCGTATGTTTAATACTGAATAAATTACAAAGTGCATGCAAAGTCAATGAAAAACATCACGTCCACGTAAGCCTAAGGTAGCGGTTTAAGTTAGCTTTAGTTAAGCTAACTTATGGTTTGGACGAGCAAAGGGAAAGCATGAAAACGTGAAGCTGTATATTGTTTTAGGACATAAGGACAAAATACAAATTACAAATCCCCTACCGTTAACTTAATTGAGACCACGGAGTTGTTTACCATGATACAGCGTTTGGTTTCTTCAGGTTCTCTTGGTTTCGCTTCAAAATATATTAAACCGGCTGTTTGTATCCTTTTCTTCGTTGTTCACTTTTATTATTTAAGTAGAGCAGACTCCATTTAGTTAAACGAAAGCAAAATACTGACAGATTTATTAGTTTTCTTCGTCGCTAGTCACCAGTGTCCAACTATTCTTACCGCGTGACACCGTACCAAACATATATATATACAAACAAATAAATAAACTATTTCACAGATTTCGTCTCCCTCGCTTTTTCTACACGCGTGTAAAATGGATTCCACGCGTGTCGAGATTAGCACCCTCACCGGGCTCCGGGCCTTCGGCCCGTCGCCCGGCTCGGGGATTAAAAACAAGATGCAAAACAATGTTTTTTATAAAGTCATCAGTCTCATCAATTTTTAATCCATATCTTTGGTCTTTCTTGTGTTTAGAGAGGGTACAGGGTACTTATTTTTGGGTTGTACTTTGTTGTATTTCTTTTAGTAGTTGTATTTAACCCATTCCTGCCAAGCTAGCTTCCCTTTGGCAATTAATTTTGTGGTGTTAGCTAGAATACTGAGAAACTTTCAGCTCAAGTCTTGATTGTACAGACCGAGGCCAAAGGCTGAGGTCCATGCAGTCAAGAGTGAGGGCAACATTTTCCCAATATGGCTGACTATTTTTGGTAATTAACTTATTCATTTTTCCTTTTTGTTGTTTATTTTTTTATATTTACTCCAGGTTTTAGTTTTTAGTTTTTAGATTTTCATTTGGATAGTTTTACATATTACTTTAAAATTCCAGACCACTCATTACTTGAAAATCCAGCTTTCTAATTGACTACATGTATTACAGACCAAGCAAAAAATTAGTAAAGATATTATTAATATAACTGACAACCTATATGTATGCAGGAATGGGTTATTGATCAAAATTTGCCATTTAATTTGCTTATTTATAAATACATGTAATTTCTAACTACAAAAACAAATCAAAACAATCAATTTGTATAAACAATTTATTTCATTTATTTAGGACTCAGATTCATTATCTGTTGCATCTAATTCTGTACTTGTACATTGCCCCCTGCGATGTCCTTCCATAGGCTGTGTGCATGTGCGGCAAAGCCTGACTCTTTTCACCTTATCCTGCGATGATGCAATTTGAGGTGTAACAGAAACCACTGATGCTTGCAAAACATCTTGCTCAGCCTCTAGATGAAACAATCAAAGTTGTAATAATTTATGTTAGCGGCCTTGCAAGATCAAAAATATGTTCTCTACTATTAGACTTACCAGCTAATATTTTTTTTTGTTTGGGCCAGATAAAATATTTTGAAATTTAAGTACCTGGAGGGTAGAGTTGGGTAATATTTCTTTTTCTTTGCAATTGCCGCTCAACTGCTTCCACTTTTGGTAACCGTTCACCAAATTGTGTGTTCAGTGGCTCTGGCCGGCATGCTATGTACTTCTCAAGAACCTGTGTCATTTCTTCTTTAGTTGCACTAAAAAGAACTGTCTTTACTTCGTCAACATAGCCTAAAAAATACATAACAGCACTTTATGTTGAACCACTGTTAAACACCTTTTGCCTTCCAGAGGTTCTTATTTGACGAGTCAAATAATAGTCTGGCCTTAGACTGAATAAAATAACATGGACTGTGCAGATAAAAATATACATGTACACACTGTATGTTGGAGGGACTGCGATTTCTCAAAGAATTTCTTCACCAAACTTGTACTTGGGATAAACAACATTGAAGTAACTAGTTCCATCTTTAGCTTTACGTTTCTCTCGGTGCAAATTCTCATTGAAATGCAAAATTGCTAATATGTGCCTGAAATAATAGTGAAATAATTTTACAGTATATATACGGCTGTATATAATTTCTGTATATACACTGCATAAAGATTTATATTCTTTTATATTCATTCAAATCAGCTTTTTCAGCCTTGTTTCTATGTAAGACTTCTTGTCTTACAAGGCTGGAAAGTCGAATTTGAATGAATATAAATTGATGGCCATGTTCAGGAATTCAACATACAATACAACATTTTATTTTCAGTATCTTACCTACAATAAGTACCAAGCCATGAATAGTGGGTCATTTTCGGGTGCCAATGATTCAACGTCGAATGAAACCCCTCCAAGCAGCTTGTTTGTGGATCTGAAGAAGCCATCTTGATATATTTGAGTGCAGTTTTATTCATAAGTATATTGTATAGCTTTTCATGAGCTTGTGTGCCTAGGAAATGACAGTGTGATATTCGAGTTATAGAAATACATATTGTAGTACAGCATACAATAGGGAGCTTAAAAAAGGTGCCTAACAAATCTATATTTAGGCCAGGAGACTTAAACTGTGCTGTACATTTAGGCAAGGTTTTTGGACATATTTCTTATAAAGTTCATTACCTGGTTTGATCCAACACGAGGTTCCAGTGGTCCATGAGCACAATTGGTATAGAGGGGATCTGGGTGGTCAACGTGCTTATTTGAAATATGTCTTACCACAGATTTCCATTTTGCCAAGATGATATCTCCGTATCCTTGCTTGGATGACAAAACACACCAATACAAATGGCTAACGGATTGCTTTCAACCAAACCTGCAACTTTTCATTACCTTTCTCTTTACTGATCTTTATCACCTTCTTTGACATTCCTTTGACTATATGCCATAGGTCATGGAAATGTTGTGTTTCAGTTTGGCTCTCCCTGATCCACTTACCAATGCCCCTATGTCTGTCACTGATGAATGATGATATCTGTAAACCAGAGTCCTTTAGATATTTAAAGCACAGCTTTGCACCAGCCAGCTCCATGGAATTACTACTTCCAGTTTGGTTTGCCTGTTGAAGAAAATCAAACTCATTTAAATATATTCTATAAAAAATAAAAGCTCAAAAAAAAAAAAACACATTTCCACTTATTTTCTTCTGACTACTGTTACCAGAATGTTCTTTACAGGGTACATGTACTGTGACAGTTCATGCCAGGGGCGGATCCAGGAATTTTTCAGGGTACGTCAAACCCGGAAATATTATTTCTAGGGGGGTCCTGGGGCATGCCCCCCGGAAATTTTTGAAAATTTGGTTCCCTGAAATGGCATTTCCTGCATTCTGACAAGACTATTTAGAAAAATCTTACAGTTTTAACTTGTGTTTTTTATACAACGTTTTATGATTTTTTAAGGACTTGGCTTTTGCATTTTTTTTATCATTATTGGAAACAACTTTTTAGGACTGTTTTGCTCCATATCAGAGCTCATCATCAGCATGCCTACGAATCACTGTTGTACAGTGAATTCGACATGGACAGCCAAGGCTCCAAAATATTTTGTAAGGTCAATCGCAGCCACTTGCTGCAATCCCTTAGCTGCCAAGCTGTCTGGTTTTGAGGCACCAGATACTCGCCTTAACACATACCTCTATCCAGCCAGTCACTGTCTGATTAGAAGAAGCAATATGAATAGACCATATGCGACATTTCATGGGCATCCTAGTCATCTTAATTCTTAACTACCTAATATTTACCCCTTATTTACTTTGAGTTGTCTGGTTTTGAGGCACCAGATACTCGCCTTAATACCTCTATCCAGCCAAACACTGTCTGATTAGAAGAAGTTTTAGTATCAATAGACCACATGGGACATTTCATGGACATAGAGAAGCTCATCTCTCTACATCAACCCAAGTCATACTCATACTAACTAGTAACTACCAAGTATTTTTTTCTCTCCCCCCCCCCCCCCCCCGAGAAATATATATACTGTATATATATATACTTTATTTCATCACAAGATAATATAGATAGTACAAATAGATATGAAAGAAGAAAATAATAATTTATAGTGATGGGGAATCTACAAGAAAGCAAAATTTGCTTGTTTGGTGTAGATCCCTTTTATTGAAAATAGAACTAGTATATACATTAATAATTAACAAACTATGGACAATATATACCCCCTCAAGCCCACTACACAACATCTAAGTTATCGATGTTGCATAATCAGCCCAAGAAGGTATTTACTGTCATATTAAGTAACTTAATAATATAACATTGTTGGTATAGCCTAGAAAATTGCTACTTCACATATATTGTATATATAATAATAATAATGATGATGAAATAGTATATAAGCCTAATTTCTGCCTTTTTTTAATAAATTAATGTTTACCTTTTTTTAAATTTACATTCTGTTGCTATTGATCTAAAATTGTTCCAAACTTTCGGCTACAGTAGCTAAGATTATTTAATTATAATATTCAGTGATGGATTACTTATATTTGTAACACATCTCATTATCTTAATAATTATATGATGAATTATTCATAAATATACTTGAGAGCTCTACATATCCCATCTAATTTAAATAATTTACGCTTTTTATGGTTGCACAAGTCTGAGGAACTAAAGATAAGATAGTATCCACTCACCTTAAAGCAATACAACGTTTCTTAACTTTCTTTCAAGAAACAGCTTTTATAGCATACTGAGGAATATATGCCTGCGCCGATATCCCGATCACCCGATCACCCGATGTATAAATGGCTTGCCAATCTGCGCCGAAAACTCTTGACCCACGAGGAATCCACACGATTGGAGTTTCTTTGTCAAATCGCAACAGATCGTCTTCGACAATTCATCGTTTTCATTCTGTGTCTCTCAGAACGCCATAATCGAACTCAAGCAGAAGATTGACTGCTGGCTCAGGCAGCTTAGTTATGCGTCGAAATATCCTTTGCTAGCCAATCAAAAGCCAAGAACGTCAAAATATTTTACTTCCGACGTAGTCCCACTACTTCCGCCGTATCTCTATTGTCTTTGTCCAATCAGTGCTCGTTATCTTGACGTAGTCGGCCATTTTGCCGTAGTCTAATTATCCACATTTGTAAATGGCATCCCTCTCTATCCCTACCGTATGAACAGTTTCGTTCAGGCTACATGAAGTAGACTAAGTGTCCTCCAGCCGAGGACTGGGACTGGGTCAGAGAATTATTAATTTTTTCCTCGATATAGCAGCGCTAAATACGTACAAAAATGAAATTTTTGAATATTTCAAAAATTCATAAATTCATAAATTTTCAAATTTCAAATGTTTCCAACTAATTAATTCATGAATAAATTAGTCTGGGATTTTTGTCTACGTCGCGTGACGTGTTTGACGTACCCTAAATCCGCCCCTGGTTCATGCATTTATTATTCTCACTTTCTTTGGAAATTTAATATTTAAATTAAAAATTTTGTACATGATAAAAATTATCCAAAAATAATTGTGAATCAGGGTAGAGCAACTCCTAAGCACCCCCAACCTGAAGGGGTCTCTGATGAACTAAACTAATAGGGTTAAGGGGGTGGTGGACGCCATCAACACAAATTTTTTAAGGGCCCTGAACAGTGCTGTTATACCACTGTTGTGACTGGTGCAGTTGTAGTCAGATGTAATATAAAAAGGAATCAATCTGGTATCACAATTTATTATGTACATACCTGTAATAGTTCAAAGTGTACCAGCTTAGATATAGAGTTGCAGAACATTGTATAGACACCATATTTCGCGTTGTGCCCCATTGAGTCGAACCGTCCATCTCCTGACCATTGAGCATCCCGAACACTTTTCAACTTTGCAATCAATGCAGCACGATACTTTTCCCAATAACCGAAGATTGCTGGAAACAAGAACTTTCTCTGATGTGAGAAGTATGTTCGTGGAGATATTGCAGACAAACCCATATGTCTAAACATCAGAAATGCTTGGCTTATGTTTACACCTGACATCAAGATACCAAAGCTCATCATTAAATTTCCGGCTGGGTGTTTTCCCTGTATAAAAGGTTGGCTCCTCCATTTAAATTGATGGTTGTTTCCACATTGTTTGCATGTTTGGATTACAGTTGCCATGGTTCCACTTTTTTTAATAGTAACACTGGGCTTTTCTTCTTTACATTTGAAGCAGAACATGCTGAAGAGATTCATCAGCATACCAAAAAAGACAATAAATTTTGGTTCATCTTGTGGCTTTGTATTAGGATCAACACTAAAAGACAACGAATTAAAATAAGAGGGTTAGGGCATGTGACCATGCCAATAAAATCCTCAAGGACCAAAATTTAATGAGAAAAACAAAGGGAAACATTTGAATATGTAATATTTTTTGTCTCTACCTAACTGTGTTTCTTGTCTCTCCTTTGTCAATGTCATCATCATCAGAATCATCAGCTGAAAAATTATGCATTTCTTCACAAGAGGTCCAGTCCGTGTCTTGATATTCTTCCACTTCATCCATTTCAATCATCATTTCCTCTTGACTGATGACTGTTTCAGACAATGTATCCATATCACAAGTAATGGTTGGCCTCTCTACTTTTGTTTCCGCTTGTTCAGATCTTGCCTGACAAGAAAATTAGAAATAAATTTGTATTGAATATTCAAGTTTAATAGAGAATGCATTTCCTAGAAATATTCTGCAACCATCCTTATATTAAAGGAATACACAGTAATTTACCCAGTACACAGCCCTTACTGTACAGGTATTTATAACTTACTTTATCCAGCCGACTGTGCAATGTTTCTTTATTCTTTCTCAAAACCCAGTTAGTCTTCTGCAAGGAATGGACCTTCTTTTTGAGACTGCGAATCTCTTCGTTTTCGGCCTGGATGTCATGTTTATTATCTTCTGTCTCCAGTTCTGATGATAGTGCTTCGGCAGAAGAATTTGATTCCTGCTTTACTTCTTGGACCATGGACCGCAAAACCTACAGGCAGAGAAAACGTTCAAGGACATCAATCTCGCATCGTTTTTGCATTCGATACTTTCACTCCAATGAGATAACTTACCTGCTTTCGTTTTCTTGGCGTCGTGGTACTGGTATCGCTGACTGAATTATTAGCTGCATCAATACTTGGTATGGCATCAGTTTTTAGCGTAGCTCTAATTCCAAGTTGAAGGGCTACATCTCTATTCGTGGAGTACCAGCTGTCCTCAAAATGAACAGAGCACAACGACGAGCACCTTGATGATTTGAAGTCTGGTCGGTGCCTTCGAACAAAACGTACCCATTGCCGATGTCTTTTGAGATCTCTAGCCTTGTCAGGAAAAGAATGGAATGAGACACCCTTTCTAAATTGCGTGTTGGTGCAGCTAGCCCCACCATACGTTCCAGCAACACAGGATCGGCCATTCTGTGGAGTAACCTTTTCAGAAGACATACTCGCCATGTTGACATTCGTAACAACTCCGCCAGTGACTCATCACTGTCACGTCACAGGACGGGCTATCATATTTCGCATAAGATGTGCAAGATTGGTCAACTTTAATACGCCATAAAAAAAAATCTATGCGGAATTTTTCAATTGTGTTTTTTGCATCAGAAAGAGAATGAAAAAATTTATTAGTTTGCGTCAAAAAATTACCATTGAAAATTTCGATGCATAAAGCCTTTAAACTGTTACAAATATTAACAGTTTTTGTTAAAGCTTAAAATCAACTTTGACAGGTTCTTGGTTATTTATGGAATATTGTTATTTAAGCAAAATATTATTGTAGTGTTGGAGGTTCGAGTTCAAAACATTTTGAAGTCTGATTACCATACAAACAGGTAAGGGCGTTGCGAAGCAAGGCACATACTATATACATTTTTTCTACACTACTTAAACCAACTTTCAGATTTTTTTGTAGTCAAAAAATTTAAAATAATTCACGTCTCCAAATAGCCATTCAACAGAGACTCTGGTGGCACTCATTGATATTAAAAAGCTTCACTTGTTGTGTTAACTGTGCTCTGTTAAGAGAAATAAATTTAGATTGTTCAGTTTTTAATATGTTTTTATAAGTATTTTATGTTTTTAAATATCTACAAAAAATGCAGTAAATAAGAAATCAGTTTTTTAATAAACAAATTATATTTAAGAATCCATATTACCAACAGGTCCATACAGGTTTGCAATGAGTCCATTGGGAATAGCCACTGACTGAAATTGCAGTGCATGGACTCTCTTGTGTCCATTGTATGCAAACGCTGATTTAATCCAGAGAGACAAATTGGTCTGACCGTACCCCTCCATGAACCAAAGCAATTTTTAAAAACCGCTCCTTTGTTAGAAATTGCTTCAGCATACTCTTCTAGTGCATTAGGATTAAGAATTGCTTCGTTCCATTGCATTAATCGGTGATCATGGATTTCATACAGAAAATTAATAACTTCATTTGTAAGTGACTTGTAACCATACTCAACACAGGTACTGGACGAGTAAAGCATGCAATCATTTCACTGTATTGACAGGGATATGCTACCCGCTTAAGTATACATAAGCCTTCCATCCCATCTACGTGGCTCCTTTGCTGAGTTGTGAAAGATGGTGAAATTCTAAGAGCTTCAACAAGCGTACGAAGATCTCGTTTCTTGACTCTAAATTCTGCCAGGCACTCGGCCTCGTCCATGCTATCCAAGTCAAATGGAGAATACTGGTCATATGAAAACTTGGGATTAACTGATTGGTATACATCATGCAACACAACAAACTCCTCATCAGATAAGAAACCACAGGTATAATACAAAATGACGAATTCGCGAATCTCATGAAATGACATTTTAAAAATGGCGCTAAATCCCGCGTAGTCATCGTCAAGCTCTCGTTTTGCTTAAAGGCCTAACGAGGATGACACGACGACCTCGTCCCAGGCTCAGTCTCAACGCGCAGTACTTCGCGTCGTCGTCAAAAAAAAACCCGATTAAAAAACAAACAACCGATTAAACAAGTTTATGAATGCAAAATTCTTGGAGTGACAGTTGACCAGCATTTATCTTGGAAAAGTAATACTGAAAATATTTGCAATAAAATAACAGCAAGAATCTCGGCTCTTCGACGTTTAAAAGAATTTGCTGATAAGCAAACTCTTCTTTCTGTATATAATGCTATTGTTCGCCCATACTTCGATTACTGTTGTGAAGTATGGGATGTGTTTGGTGAAACACAATCAAAACGACTCCAAAAACTCCAAAATAGAGCTGCTCGAATTATCATGAATATGAGCAATGATATAGATCATTCTGTTGCTTTACAAGCATTAGGCTGGGTGCCACTTAAAACAGAAAGAGAAAAAGCTAAAGCAAAAATGATGTACAAAATATTAAATAAAATGGGTCCTGACTCACTCACTAATCTTTTAACATACAAAGGTGAGATGACAAACTATAATCTTCGAAACATTTCAAGTAGTCTTTGTTTACCACAACCGCGTACTTATAGTATGAAAAATAGTTTCATGTATGATGGAGCATACCTTTGGAATTCTATTCCAAAAGAAATTAGGGAGAGCAAATCCCTTTCTTCTTTTCGAAATAAAATCGCTACTCACATTGACAGTAAATGTAAATAGATGTACCTGTAAATAGATTTCTACTAGCTGGTTACGTAATTTCCTTAACTATCAATTTATTTAATACTACATCTCATATTTTGTAAATAATTTTAAATACTACTCTTCTTGTGCACACGCCCCTCGTGGAAATCAGCTTCGGTTGACGGGGTCAGCGTGTTTAAATAAAGTTTTCTATCTATCTATCTATCTATCGTCGTAGCGAAAACGTGGTTTGCTTAAGGTCACTAATGTCAGTTCGAATGACGAAGACGATACAACCATCACTGGCAGCTCTGATTTAAACGATACAGGTACATGTATATGGTTTATTTATTTCCATATAATTTACATTAATGAAAACTCACGTTCGTTTAATTTGTTGACGAGTCACTATACTGGAGCTTTCACTCCCCTCCCCGCTGAAATAGACCAATAGGGCATTTTAGTGGTCCCTATCATGCCTAAATATAGGTACAACAAACTTTTTTCTCATGATCTGTTTTAATACGATGCAATACGATGCATTATTGTACCCTCACATATAATCCACCAATAAATTGCCTCTACTAGCATCACATGACAGTCCGATATACTTTACGATGTAGGACAGATATATATATATATATATATATATATATATATATATATATATATATATATATATATATGCAACGCTCACTGCCCTTGTAGCAGTTTGAGCACTCTGACCCAATACAACTTCACGCTATCTAGATGTGCGCATGTCCACTATTGTCCCACAAGCGGCCGTTACCGGAAGTTGCTGGGGGGTAAATAAAATGGCGTTCTTAAATCTAGATGAGTTCCAAGCTACACTGATGAGCTGTAGAACAGCGAAACACGTGTCTGAAGATTGAACTATGTACGCTCCTTCACTTCTGTGATGTTGAGCACTCTGTTAGGTTGGTGTAGGTGTCCGTTAGCGATAACGCAACGCTCACTGCCCTTGTGGCAGTTTGAGCACTCTGGCCCAATACCACTTCACGCTATCTAGATGTGCGCATGTCCAGTATTGTCCCACAAGCGGCTGTTACCGGCAGTTGCTGGGGGATAAATAAAATGGCGTTCTCACATCTAGATGGGTTCCAAGCTACACTGATGAACTGTAGAACAGCGAAACACGTGTCTGTAGATTGAACTATATATATTGAACAGCAACGTTTGCACTGTTTACAGAAGCTGTTCATGCGGCCAGCAACATTTTTTACAATTACAAAATATTTAAGTCTCGAATGGCAATATTGGTCCCAGATAAAACCTATAAGGTATATTATTATATGGCTGGGTTTGATTTCCGGTCCGTACGCAAAACGACGCACGCTGATTGGTTCCCGAGAGGTCGGGATTTTACGATATTGACCTCGGGGTCAATACGCTTTTTTCTCGGCCTGTAAGTTTTGACGAGAAGGTTTCTGAGTTGATTTGAATACAAATAAAAGAGTACTGGGTATCTTTATTCAAATATTCTGAACAATAAAATGTGTTGGAACATTACCGCTGATTTTCTTTAAAGCTGTTTATCTAACTGGTGTAAACAAGAAGGCCAAAAAGCGACACGTACAAAATTAATAAGGTAAACAGCATGCTCCGAAGGCGAAAATAACGCTCGAAACTTAAAAATAAAATGAACCAATAGCCATATAATAAATTCCTTATTAACCTCGTTTGCTCAGTCTGTACGGGAAAGTATTTGCCCTCGGTTTTATCACACAAACCTCGCTCTTTCTCGCTGGGTCTGTACGAAAACCTCAGGCAAATACTTTCCCGTACAGACCTCGCACTCGGTTAATAAGTCCTTATTATTTGCGTTTTGCGGGCAGCCCTCCAAGGAAGAAAAGAGTTACCAGACATAGGCCAACCAAATTTGAGGTGGCAATGGGAGGTTTTAAAGATTTTCTGGCAGATCAACATAAAACGGTTGCTGAAATGAACAACTCTTTTCAACAGCAGTTGTTAACCCTGGCACGCAAAAGACAAGAACACGAGAGAGAAGAAAAAGAGCGGATAAAAAAATATTTAAAAGGATTATTAATGAAATATTTGCATTTTATTTATTATACGGTTAAGTTTACAACTGTTAAGTTTTTTTTTCAATAATTAAAATAATTCACGTACATGTATATACTGTACATATATTTTTACTCGGGCTACCTGTGGTAGCCGAGTCTAGGTTTCGCGATTCTTATTTTTATTATTTTTATTTTTATTTTTTTGCGACGCGTTAGTAGTCCTCCGCGTGGCCGCTGGCGATATTCATGGCGAGCTGTATCCTCAACGAAGCTTTTCTTTCCATTTTATCGATGTTTTTGAATATTTCCATGACACTTCTTGGTACACTACACAGCAGTCATCTCAAACAAAGATGTCAGAGTAGTCGGACTGTCAGCGAATCAAGGTGTATTAAAACTAATTCGAAACTTTAAACTGAGGGAGTGAAGGACAATAGCACATGTCTAAGTGTTCTGATCTCAAAGAATCTTCAATCAATGCGACGGCGGACCTTTAGTATGGCTACGTCTATGCCACCTTTGTCTGACTAAGTGTTCGCCGAAAGAAACAAGGAATCAAGTTCTCAGCGATACTATACATTGTAAATGATTGTGATCTGTTGAAGTAAAGGTGAGCTGTTTCGTTATTTCCATTGCTACAGTACGTAAGCTTATTTAGATAGCCGTTGTCTAAATTTAGTTTATAGAACAAAGTTTTTATGCCATGTTTAAACGATTTTGTTTGAGCAGTTTGAAATCGGTTATCCGTGTATAGTCACACATACATGGATACATGTAGCCTCAAATAAAACAAATCTCTTAAAAATTGACATTGTGATTACTATACTGGTATAGCTTCATGGATTTGTTCCTGTAATGAGTAGTAATCACTCAAGATTTTGAGCCTTGGACCCTTAGGGTTGTGCACATTATGTCAACATGATTTTGAGCATAATAGTGAGGCAAAAGTATAGCTCCACTCTTTGTGTTCTAGAAAAAACGTTTGACAAAACTATATTAAAGATGAAGGCTTCTAGGACAGCGTCGGCCACGGTTGAAATCCAAATATTACCAGGGTTAAGTCACGTTGGCCTGAAAAACAGAGAAAAATCTTCTCGATGTTTCGAGCGAAGGCCCTTCGTCAGGAGAAATTAGTAAACAACTCACATGTGGTCACGCGTATTTATAGCAGAGCTACAATGGGAATCACGTGAACACATGTAAGCCAATAAAAACAAAGTAAACAAATAAATTAATATGTAATTTTAGCCTGTGTGCAGGTGCTGACCCAATTTGTGGGTCAGCTACCTGCAAATGGGCAAAGAAACAGGTTATAAATTACTATTTAAATCATCAGAAAAAGGTTAAGGAAAAGGTGTGGAATATGGTGGTGGAGTGAGCTAAATGAAAGAGAATCGCTCATTGAGGCCGTGAGGGTGAATGGTACCAAGTTTGTAAATGAGACGCATTTCTTGTTTACGACGAGTATCGTTACAACCTGTAATGGGCTGAATGGCGCAGATTTTCATGTTAGAAAAGGAGTGGTTGGCACTGTTGAAGTGCCTGGCAACAGGTTTGTTTTGCACATTGTTTTTGACATCACGAAGGTGTTCAACAAACCTGTCACCTAAACGTCTTCCAGTTTCTCCAATGTAAAGCATGGGACATTTACTGCAAGAGATACAGTAAATGAGGTTGGAGGAAGTGCAAGTGAAACTATGGGTTATGTTGAACCTACATTTTGGAGCCGAAATTGAAATTGAGGAGTCTAAATATTTACAGGTGTTGCACCTACCACGACAGCAAGAGCTGGTGCCAACATGTGATACCAAGGCTTGCTGCAGTGAGCTGTGAACAACGTTTTCCCGGATGTTTTTGCTATGCCGAAAAGATACTAGAGGTTTCTCAGAAAAAATGGAAGATGTTTCTGGGTCATTTTTAATCAGGGCGAAATTGCGGCTAATGATGTCCCTTACTTTGAAATTGAAGGGATGAAAAGTGAGAACTAGAGGTGCTTTTTCATTAGAAATGGTAGCCAAAGGTTTGCTTAAGGTGCCTGAACGGGAAATGTTTGGGACCTTGTGTAAGGCAGTGTCTAAGAGGTGGGAAGGATAACCGCGATTAACAAAAAAGTTTCTCATTTCCAAACATTTGGCATTGAAATCGTCGTCTTCACTGCAGAGGCGGCGAAGACAAAGAAATTGAGAGAAAGGAATGGAAGTTTTGGTGTGTTTAGGATGATGAGAGGAGAAGAGAAGGTAGCTATGAGAGTCAGTAGTCTTGTAAAAGACAGAAGTGCTCAGCTTATTACCATTAATGGAGACGAGAATATCTAAGAACGACACACTAGTCTCACTGATCTCCCATGTGAACTAGAGTGCTGGGTGGAAGTCATTAACATAGTTAATGAAGCAAACCAGGTCAGCGCGCGCGAACATGATGCAGTGCCTAAGCAATCATCAATGAACCGACCATAGTAGTCAGGTAGGAAACCAGTGTATTGTTCAAAGATTTGTTTTTCCACATAACCAACAAATAAGTTGGCATAGTTAGGGCCCATTTTGGTACCCATGGCTACACCACTAACTTGTTGGTAATGCTCACCATCAAACGAAAAATTGTTGAGGGTGAGCACTAACTCGGTGGCTCCCGAGTTGTGCGTTGATCAAAGGAATATTTAAGTGCTTGAAGACCATCGTGATGCGGGATGACAGTGTAGAGTAATTTGACATCCATGGTGAAGATGAAATGATGTGAACCCTGAAAACTAATGCGGTCACAAATTTTCAGAGCATGTTTGGTGTCCTTGATGTAAGAAGGTAAATTCTTAACCAAGGGCGCCATGATGTGGTCTAATGAAAAAGTACCTCTAGTTCTCACTTTTCATCCTTTCAATTTCAAAGCAAGGGACATCATTAGCCGCAATTTCGACCTCATTAAAAATGACCCAGAAACATCTTCCATTTTCTCTGAGAAACCCCTAGTATCTTTTCGGCATAGCAAAAACATCCGGGAAAACGTTGTTCACAGCTCACTGCAGCAAGCCTTGGTATCACATGTTGGCACCAGCTCTTGCTGTCGTGGTAGGTGCAACACCTGTAAATATTTAGACTCCTCAATTTCAATTTCGGCTCCAAAATGTAGGTTCAACATAACCCATAGTTTCACTTGCACTTCCTCCAACCTCATTTACTGTATCTCTTGCAGTAAATGTCCCATGCTTTACATTGGAGAAACTGGAAGACGTTTAGGTGACAGGTTTGTTGAACACCTTCGTGATGTCAAAAACAATGTGCAAAACAAACCTGTTGCCAGGCACTTCAACAGTGCCAACCACTCCTTTTCTAACATGAAAATCTGCGCCATTCAGCCCATTACAGGTTGTAACGATACTCGTCGTAAACAAGAAATGCGTCTCATTTACAAACTTGGTACCATTCACCCTCACGGCCTCAATGAGCGATTCTCTTTCATTTAGCTCACTCCACCGCCATATTCCACACCTTTTCCTTAACCTTTTTCTGATGATTTAAATAGTAATTTATAACCTGTTTCTTTACATATTAATTTATTTGTTTACTTTGTTTTTATTGGCTTACATGTGTTCACGTGATTCCCATTGTAGCTCTGCTATAAATACGCGTGACCACATGTGAGTTGTTTACTAATTTCTCCTGACGAAGGGCCTTCGCTCGAAACGTCGAGAAGATTTTTCTCTGTTTTTCAGGCCAACGTGACTTAACCCTGGTAATATTTATATTAAAGATGGATTTCCACACAAGACACCAGTCCACGGGCCAAGGACCCAAGGCACTTTCTCAATACATAACATGCACAAATCAAACCGTAACCCAGAACCATTCTGGTTGTGCTTGTACTGTATTGAGAAAGAGCCCCAGGCACCTCATTTTAAGACCATTCCTGGTTACAATGACTTCCAGACATACATGGCTTCCAGTATATCCAGTTCTAGATGACTACTGGTACAAGTTTTAATGCTTCAGTGTCAGCTGTCTCCTGTGTTTATTGGCATCTACTAATTCATTTTACCTGTCTTTATGCTAATCATAATGGAGCATAATAGATGTGGTGCTACAGTATTTGAGCAAGGTTTAAAACACATGTTCTCTTTAGTTCATCCACCTGACATTGATTGAAATTTCACTTTTATACCCCAGGCTAAATTACTGTAACTGTCACAAACCTGTACCCAGGGTCTTTATTACTTGCCTTTTAAATACCTAACATTTAGAATTAGTGCCGGGCAATCCCTTTTGCCTGCCACCATCATCACCATGGCTCTATTTTCTCTTATACAGTACTTTTTTGGCTAATTTTTTTTTTATAATCTGTAGATCCAGGCCCAGAGCCAGATTTGGAACTTTGGACAATCACTACCTGTCATGATCAGTGCTGGTAAAATCTGATGTTTCTAATATATTTCTGGAAGATAAATCTAAAAACCTGGAAGTTTAATTTACTGTCACAGCTGTCAGCATGTACACAGAATGTTGGTGGAGTCGCATTGTTATCATGCATGTACTGTATATCAATACTATGGAACAATCACGCTGTCCTTTCGTTGAACATTGTCTACGCTGATGGTCTGCAAACTATGGTCACAACCCAAAAGCAGGGCACAAAACATTTTCACAGGATTTTGTCAGAAGTCGAATGACTTATAGTTCTTCAGCATTTGCCGACAAACATTAGTCAAGTTAACCCAGTTGGCTGTTACACAATGTTATTAAATAGTAGACATGAAATCCCCAAATGCAGAAGTTTTTTTTGTTCACTACTTTCACAAGTTCATGTAATTATAGTAAATGGTTACATATGTACAACAAATAATGTACTAAATTTATCATGAAATCAATCATGGCATAATGCTTGAAATTGTGCAGTGGGTCGTCAGCATAAAAGTTTGTGGACTGTTGGTCTACACATACAAATAGCTCAGCAAAAACAATTTCAACAACTTTCTAATCACTAATTAATGCTGTAATTATTAGTCAATGCTTACGACATCAATAACTTTTTTTTGAAATCAATGTTTAAAATGTTCTTCATCCTGACCTGTAACATACTCTCTTCTAAACCTTACTGCTGCTGACCTTAATCACTTATATGTATTGTATTTGTTTACATGATCATCCTGAATCGTGAAGTGGTCTAGAATTCCAGATAATCCTGAATATTAAAGAAAATGAAACCCAACCCTGACCCCCACCTCTAACCATGACCTAAACCTAACGACAACCACCAGTAACCCTAAATCTAACCACAACCCCCAGGGAGAAAGTTCCACCTCTCAGACCCTGACCACAACATCCCTACTGTTTTTTTTGTTATATGCTTTTAGTTTAACATCCCACATGTGGGACAGAGAAATCCCCTAGGCATCAGGACATATATCATCCTGACACTTTAAATTGACAATTCAGGAATAGATAGTCCTGCACCACATTCAGCGTTCGATCTGATCTTCTTCGGCCCAATCCCACCTCTTTGATCGTACGTTATAGAGACCTCTGCACTTTCCAGTAGCCCGAGTGCACACCTGACCCAGGTGTCTTGTTTAAATTAGAATTTAGGATTTAATGAATACTGTACATGGTTTGTTCACACAAATAAATGTTATCTACGTTTCTTAATTTGTTAATGCTGCAAATAAACACAACTTGTATATTATTAAGTTGCTTATTTTATTAAAGACAATGTTTCAAGCAGTCATAAAATGGATAAGTACTTCATGTATGCCTCTTATTAGGTTTCGAGATGGGTTGGGGGCGTGGGAGCGTGGTAGACTGTACTACACTAAAGTACTGCAGTGGGTTGCATTAGACTGCATTACACTGCAGTAGACTGCAGTAGACTGCATTACACTGCATTAACTGGTATTACACTGCATTACACTGCATTAACTGGTATTACACTGCATTACACTGCATTACACTGCATTACACTGCATTACACTGCATTACACTGCAGGAGACTGCAGTAGACTGCATTACATTGCATGAACCTCCATTACACTACATTACACTGCAGTAGACTGCATTACATTGCATTAACCTGTATTAGACTGCCTTACACTGCAGTAGACTGCAGTAGGCTGCAGTAGCCTACATTACACTGCATTAGACTATATATAGACACTGCAGTAGACTGCATTAGGCTGCAATAGACTGTATTACACTGAAGTAAACTGTATTACACTGCAGTAAAACTGTATTACACTGAATTGGACTGCATTACACTGCAGTAGACTGCATTACACTGCATTAACCTGCATTACACTGCATTACACTGAAGGATACTGCAGTAGACTGTATTACATTGCATTAACCTGTATTACACTACATTATACTGCAGAAGACTGCAGTAGACTGCATTACATTGCATTAACCTGTATTACACTGCAATAGACTGCAGTAGACTGCATTAGACCTCAGTAGACTGCATTACACTGCAGTAGACTGCAGTAGACTGCATTATACTGCAGTAGACTGCATTACGCTGCAGTAGAATGCATTACACTGTATTAGGCTGCAGTAGACTGCATTGCATTGCATTAACCTGAATTACACTGCATTACACTGCAGTAGACTGCCGTAGACTGCATTACACTGCAGTAGACTGCATTACACGGCAATAGACTGCATTACACAGCAGTAGCCTGCATTACACTGCATTATACTATATTATACTGCAGTAGTCTGCAGTATGCTGCATTACACTGTATTATACTGCAGTAGACTGCATTAGACTGCATTAGACTGCAATAGACTGTATTACACTGCCGTAGACTGTATTACACTGCAGTAGACTGCATTACACTACATTAGACTGCATTACACTGCAGTAGACTGCATTACACAGCAGTAGACTGCAGTAGACTGCATTACGCTGTAGTAGACTGCGTTACACTGTAGTAGACTGAAGTAGACTGCATTAGACTGCATTAGACTGCATTACACTGCATTAAGTTGCATTACACTGAAGTAGACTGCATTACACTGCAGTAGGCTGTATAAAATTGCATTATACTGCAGTAGACTGCGGTAGACCTCAGTAGACTGCAATACACTGCAGCAGACTGCATTAGACTGCACTAGACTGTATTACACTGCCGTAGACTGTATTACACTGCAGTAGACTGTATTAAAATGCATTATACTGCAGTAGACTGCATTAGACCTCAGCAGACTGCATTACACTGCAGTAGACTGCATTACACTGCAGTAGACTGCATTACACTGCATTGCACTGCAGTACACTGCATTGCACTGCAGTAGCCTGCATTACACTGCATTAGACTGCACTCTAGTGCAAATTTAACCTCAAATTTAACCATGGAAATGCAAGTAACAACCGTATTCAAATCTGGATTTTATTATTTAAGGAAAATAAGCAAAATAAGAAAATATCTTAACTTCAAAGCTGCAGAGGCTTTAGTACACGCTCTGGTTACATCTCCATTGGATTTTGGAAACGCATTGTTGTATGGATTATCAAGCACTCTTCTGGGGCGAATCCAGAAAATTCAAAATGCAGCTGCACAGATTGTCACCTTAATAAGGAAAAAGGTCACATAACACCAGTATTGTTTAAATTACATTGGTTGCCAACCAAGGAAAGAATTGTATACAAGATATTGTTAATCACTTATAAGACCCTATCTGGACTAGCACCACAATACATTACTGACTTGTTAGAAGTTTATGTCCCTAGACATATTGTGAGATCATCATCGGACAAGAAATTAGTAGTTATTAGCACCAATACTGTGGAATAATCTGCCACAAAAATTAAGATTATGTGAGTCTATAGACGGTTTTAAATCAGAACTGAAAACACATCTGTTCATAACTGCATATAAGGATTTTATCTAATCTAATCTATCTTTAACTAACTATATTTAACTAATTTATTTTTAGAAATTTATCTGTAAACTAACTATACTTGTAAGATACTCTTTATATACTGTGACATTTATGGAAGACGTGCTATATAAGAACTGAATATTATTACTATTACTATTACTATTACTATTACTATTACTATTACTATTACTATTACTATTACTATTACTATTACTATTACTATTACTCTTGCTGTTGCTGTTGCTGTTGCTGTTGCTGTTGCTGTTGCTGTTGCTGTTGCTGTTGCTGTTGCTGTTGCTGTTGCTGTTGCTGTTGCTGTTGCTGTTGCTGTTGCTGTTGCTGTTGCTGTTGCTGTTGCTGTTGCTGTTGCTGTTGCTGTTGCTGTTGCTGTTGCTGTTGCTGTTGCTGTTGCTGTTGCTGTTGCTGTTGCTGTTGCTGTTGCTGTTGCTGTTGCTGTTGCTGTTGCTGTTGCTGTTGCTGTTGCTGTTGCTGTTGCTGTTGCTGTTGCTGTTGCTGTTGCTGTTGCTGTTGCTGTTGCTGTTGCTGTTGCTGTTGCTGTTGCTGTTGCTGTTGCTGTTGCTGTTGCTGTTGCTGTTGCTGTTGCTGTTGCTGTTGCTGTTGCTGTTGCTGTTGCTGTTGCTGTTGCTGTTGCTGTTGCTGTTGCTGTTGCTGTTGCTGTTGCTGTTGCTGTTGCTGTTGCTGTTGCTGTTGCTGTTGCTGTTGCTGTTGCTGTTGCTGTTGCTGTTGCTGTTGCTGTTGCTGTTGCTGTTGCTGTTGCTGTTGCTGTTGCTGTTGCTGTTGCTGTTGCTGTTGCTGTTGCTGTTGCTGTTGCTGTTGCTGTTGCTGTTGCTGTTGCTGTTGCTGTTGCTGTTGCTGTTGCTGTTGCTGTTGCTGTTGCTGTTGCTGTTGCTGTTGCTGTTGCTGTTGCTGTTGCTGTTGCTGTTGCTGTTGCTGTTGCTGTTGCTGTTGCTGTTGCTGTTGCTGTTGCTGTTGCTGTTGCTGTTGCTGTTGCTGTTGCTGTTGCTGTTGCTGTTGCTGTTGCTGTTGCTGTTGCTGTTGCTGTTGCTGTTGCTGTTGCTGTTGCTGTTGCTGTTGCTGTTGCTGTTGCTGTTGCTGTTGCTGTTGCTGTTGCTGTTGCTGTTGCTGTTGCTGTTGCTGTTGCTGTTGCTGTTGCTGTTGCTGTTGCTGTTGCTGTTGCTGTTGCTGTTGCTGTTGCTGTTGCTGTTGCTGTTGCTGTTGCTGTTGCTGTTGCTGTTGCTGTTGCTGTTGCTGTTGCTGTTGCTGTTGCTGTTGCTGTTGCTGTTGCTGTTGCTGTTGCTGTTGCTGTTGCTGTTGCTGTTGCTGTTGCTGTTGCTGTTGCTGTTGCTGTTGCTGTTGCTGTTGCTGTTGCTGTTGCTGTTGCTGTTGCTGTTGCTGTTGCTGTTGCTGTTGCTGTTGCTGTTGCTGTTGCTGTTGCTGTTGCTGTTGCTGTTGCTGTTGCTGTTGCTGTTGCTGTTGCTGTTGCTGTTGCTGTTGCTGTTGCTGTTGCTGTTGCTGTTGCTGTTGCTGTTGCTGTTGCTGTTGCTGTTGCTGTTGCTGTTGCTGTTGCTGTTGCTGTTGCTGTTGCTGTTGCTGTTGCTGTTGCTGTTGCTGTTGCTGTTGCTGTTGCTGTTGCTGTTGCTGTTGCTGTTGCTGTTGCTGTTGCTGTTGCTGTTGCTGTTGCTGTTGCTGTTGCTGTTGCTGTTGCTGTTGCTGTTGCTGTTGCTGTTGCTGTTGCTGTTGCTGTTGCTGTTGCTGTTGCTGTTGCTGTTGCTGTTGCTGTTGCTGTTGCTGTTGCTGTTGCTGTTGCTGTTGCTGTTGCTGTTGCTGTTGCTGTTGCTGTTGCTGTTGCTGTTGCTGTTGCTGTTGCTGTTGCTGTTGCTGTTGCTGTTGCTGTTGCTGTTGCTGTTGCTGTTGCTGTTGCTGTTGCTGTTGCTATTGCTATTACTATTACTATTACTATTACTATTACTATTACTATTACTATTACTATTACTATTACTATTACTATTATTATTATTATTATTATTATTATTTAAACACTCTCTTGCCCGGTAACTCGGCTACCTAAGTTGAATTCGTCACAACAGCGCACGCGCCACTCATGAAGATATCAGAAACTACTCACAGAATGTGAAACCATTATAATGCGTGGGCGACTTTGCCGAGTAACTCGTATCATATAAACACTCATCCTTTTTCAACTCGGCTTGCCGGGTAACTCGCCTAGCCGCGTAACTCAGCTCCATATAAACAAGCCCTTAGACTGACTTAGACTACCTTAGACTGACTTAGACTGACTTAGACTGCCTTAGACCGCCTTGGACCATCTTAGACTGCCTTAGACTGACTTAGGGGGCTTTCCATTTACACGGTTAGACTGGTCAGTCTGGTTAAATGGAACACGATTCGTTTGAGGCCTGGGAAGATTTGACTGGAAAATTTGGTTCCTAATCAAAAGCAAATCCATTCTGGCCGGACTGACCGGTCTAACCTTGTCAATTGGAAAGAGTCCTTTAGACCGCTTCAGACCGACTTAGGCTGCCTTGAGTCGCGTTTACAATGCAGGACTAGACCTTGCCTGGGCCTAGGGCCACCGGGACGAAAATATCTGTAACGATTGTCCGTATGTACAGCAGTCGCATGACGGAAACGTAAATCTTACAAATTGTCCTGTTGTATTTGTTTCGTTTTTAGGCGTTAAAGGCACCATAAACGAAGTAAAAATGACAGATTACATCGAACAAGAGGTACAGCTTGCCGTGAACTTCCCGCAAATGTTTTATTTTAGTTTTGATTTGCTTGGTATCGCTGTTCGCCTGTTAAATCCGTTTTCTGCTGCTAAATCGAGTCTGCCAACTTGAGATGAACATCATCGTTTCGCATGCTAAAATCGTCAAGTTCGGCTTGAATTCTCGCATCTCCCAGCAACAAAATCAACTGCCGTGTTTCATTCTCCCTCCGTCCATACATTTCGAGCAGCCATTGCAAATTTACTTGCGTCTTGCGTTCGATCTGGCTATCGGTTGTTTTGTTGGGCTTTCGAGTAATATGTTGAAGGACCCAAATCGAATTACTTTTTAAAATTTTCTATTTTCTGTGACGTTTTTGGGTTACGATTAGCCCAGGGTTAGATTAGGGTTAGCTAAGGGTGAGGGTTATGTCTTTTGAAAGGGGTTTATTCTTAAAGGCACAGTGTCACCATGACACGAACTTGAAAAACTTCGTGGATAAATTCAAGTTTACTTGATTAAAATTATGGTGAATATCACATAATAGAAGAAAACCAGTATAGCAAAAAAAAAAGCAAAGGAAAAGACCGAAAAAGTTAAGCTTACTGTTAAATATAAAGCAGCCGCTCCCAGTATCGTCCGTCCTTATAAAATATGAAACGATATTGTCTGATACGGTTAATCCGATATAACTTTTGATATAGTAGCAACCGATGATCCAGGCGGGTATTGTAATTATTTTAATATAAATATCAATGCCCAGCATAATACATGAAGCAAAACCACAAGTTTAAAAGTATTTAATTCGTTCTAACGTTTCGTTGCTTCTCGCAACATCTTCAGAGAATGAATGAGGGAATAAATAATTACAAGTATATAAAGAGGTTACTAATAAAAAAACTATTACATATATATGAGGTATTGTCCATACCTCTCACCTCGCATATATCTGTAATAGTTACTATTAGTAACCTCTTTATAAACTTGTAATTATTTATTCCCTCATTCATTCTCTGAAGATGTTGCGAGAAGCAACGAAACGTTACAACTCATTAAATTACTTTTGAACTTATGACTTTGCTTCGTGTATTATGCTGGACATTAATATTTATATTAAGACTTTTTAAGCAATGTTATCCCCCTTTGGCTTAAAATGACCCTCAGAATCCCCTCTTTACAATGATGCCTATTACATGAAGTATAGCAGTCCCGAAGTCGATATATTCAAAATGGAGGAAATGTGCGAAGCAAAGGCTTTGATACATCGTCGGAAATTTTTTACCGCTATTGAGAAATACAGCAGGCTCATTGAGTTATGACCACGAAGATGTTTGCAAGATTTACTAACTATCTGTCAGTTAACTGGAGCTTTAACATATGTCGATAATTTCCTGGCAACACGGACTTGTTCTGAGATTTATATAAATATTGACTTGGTACACGGACTTTGTTCTGCAGGTTATATAAATATTGGAAGATGAAATGCCGGTATCAGGGGCGCAACTAGGGGAGGGGGGTTGGGGGGGGGGGGGGGGTTGCAACCCCTGCCCTTTTTAACCCCCTGACACTTTTCAGGTTAGGGTTAGGGTTACCCCCGGGAAATTCACATTTTTGAGATTAGGGTTAGGGGGTTAGGGGGGGGGAGGGTTTCATTAATAACCTCTTTATTAAACAATTTCCAGTAACTTACTGGATACAATGTGTATATAATATCTAGCAGTTTATTAGGTACAACGTGCGGATCGGCTGAACCTGTAGGGTATGTTGGTGTGATAATTTCTTCGTTTTCACAGTAAAATTTCAACTATACTCGCTGTAGAATTAGATGAAAAAGTTCGCTCAAGTTGCCGTAAATGGTGTTTCCGAGGGAGGACCCCCAGACCCCCCTACAAATGCGGTCACTAATTGCTACTACTGTCCCCCTCCCCCACTTTTTGACACCTTGCTACAGCACTGATTGTTATTGTGGTTGTTGAGTATCCTCGAAGAAGCATAACGAGGATATCTAGTATCCCAAATTGTTTAGAATACTGAACGACTTTGCCCTTTTTTTGCGTTCAACCCTAGCCTGTGAACCCAGACGTATTTGCCCGCCCTCGTTGCCTCCGAGGCACTGGAATTTTTTTTCAAAATCCAGACTATGGAAATAGTATGGGTCCTAGTTGGAAATAGTATGGAAATGCAATTTCCATACTAATTGCCATTTCCATACTATGGATATAGTGTGGAAACATTATGGGTATAGTATGGAATTACTGCGGATGTTATGGAAATACTAGGGATATAGTATGGACATAGTATGGAAATACTATGGATATAGTACGGAAATAGTATGGAAATACTATGGATACAGTATGGATATAGTATGGAAGTACTATGGATATAGTATAGAAATACTATGGATATAGTATGAAAATACTATGGATATAGTATGGAAATACTATGGATATAGTATGAAAATACTATGGATATAGTATGGAAGTACTATGGATATAGTATAGAAATACTATGGATATAGTATGAAAATACTATGGATATAGTATGAAAATACTATGGATATAGTATGAAAATACTATGGATATAGTATGAAAATACTATGGATATAGTATGAAAATACTATGGATATAGTATGAAAATACTATGGATATAGTATGGAAGTACTATGGATATAGTGTAGAAATACTATGGATATAGTATGAAAATACTATGGATATAGTATGAAAATACTATGGATATAGTATGAAAATACTATGGATGTAGTATGAAAATACTATGGATGTAGTATGGAAATACAATGGAGTATGGAAATACAATAAATAATATAGTCAGTGGCATTACTGCATATGCTTTCTAGTATGCAGAGAACACTATGATGGACACAATAAATTATGTCTAATAACAAAATAATATAATTATCAGTATCATAAAAATATTAAATAACAACAATACGAGAAAAAAATATTCAACTTTTATTTTTTTATTGAAATGTATTCATCCATGCAAAAACTGAAAATGTGAGACAGTATAAAATCATATAAAATCTTACAATATATTTTCCTGTATAATATTTTTCCAAATAAAATAAAAAAGAAACTGTTTTTTTTAACTGAATTTAAGGCTGCTGCATTATTACAGATGCACATTTCATTTAAATTAAGCAACCTTCAAATTACTTAAGGATATGCATTTATCCGAAATAATTTTTACAACCTTTTTATTTTTATAAAGGTGAAACCCTAACAACTCGGCCAGTCGTTCCTTTGTCTTGTTTTGGAGTTCCTAGAAAGGAACTATCCCTGCTTCTTTTGCTGTCTGCTTCAGACGGCCAGAGTTAATGCTAGTTAAGGTTTTGGCATTAAAAAAACTTAACACAACCAAGGTAGCTTGTTTTAAGGTACAGGTTAACTAAAACAACCAAATAACAAATGAAATTGTTTACATTTGCATAAAATTGTAGAACTGACAATTTTGCCTATAGATATGTAGACAATCTGAATATGAAAACCTGCACAGTAGGTTTATATGTGATGTTTTATATATTTCTTATAAAACTTTTTTTTTATTACGCTTATAAACCCCTCTGGATATAAGCTCCTCCCTTTATAAACCCACCCAAAACCCTTTACGAAGTTGTATACTGTAAGTCCAGGGCTTATAAGCAGCAGTTTACAGTACGTGATTTCACATGTTTCTTAGGTACTGTACACATCGCCTAACCTGTTCACCAGAATCAGTGCTATCACTTTGATTTTGTTCACCTTCAGCACCAAATACAAGCCTTCTCGCAGAGGAATTACGTAATTCCTTTGGGTCACTCTAAAATATAAATTTACAGTAAGTCAGTGTTCAAATGTTATCATTTACATGATAAACCTGGGTGTGCTCATTACATGTATTTGAAGGTGTTGTACACTTTCTTTTTGAGTCCAATCCATACCAAAGAAGGGACATCAAGTACAAATTTTACAAATACAGTAAATTCATTGAATTCCTGCAGACTACCCACTTAGTCAGGGAAATAAAATGATCAACTATTAACCCTTTAAAGTTTCTTTAGTATTTTACTTTTGCTACAAACACCAGATGATTTTACCTAGTATATTAAAATTGCAACAACTAATCACCTAACCTGTTCTTCAGTGGTGTCAGATTCATTGGTATCACCTTCAGCAATTGACAGTCTTTTTGAAGAGTCATTTAATTCTTTTGGGTCACTCTAAAATATAAATGATTTTACCTGTCAGTGGAGTGGTGGCTACTGGGCATTAAAGGATAAGTAATTAATTCAAGTGATTGTCAGTTTTTTGCTGCACAAGCTGTGTAAGTTGGTAAACTCAGAAAAGCTCTGAGCTCTAAGTGGCAATTGAACCCATAACCTTCTGAAAGCTAGCCGGACGCTCTATTATTTAATATGCCTCTAGAACAGTGTTGCGAGACAAGTTGCATGAAAAATTGCACGGTGTAATACCGCCTTAAAGGTCATTGAAAGCTATTTATTTTCTGGTTTTTATGCGTGCATTCAGTTTTCGTTTTGTATCCCTACACTTTTGGTTGCATGCATCAGCCACACAGTGGCAATTGACTTTCTGCTGGCATTTTTAAAGTGTTGCAGCCAATATTTGTGGCGAAGAACATCTGGAAATATTGTATGAATTCACAATGTTATAGACATTACCTGTACATAATAACAGTGTAGACTAGCTAGTGTATACAAATACATCATAATTATATTTCATTAATATATTATTTATTAGCACTAGTGTATACTATAAAATGCCTTTGAAATCAATTATATCAATGTGAAACTACAGGAAAAATGAGAAATTGGGAAAATGAGAAATTTATAGTGGGAAAACAAGCCCTGCAATGTTTAGCGGGAACAATGTTTTCTATTTTGTCTATGAATCGAGTGTAGATGCACTTTCAAATTTAACAGGCATTGTATTTTTTTGGTACAGTATTATGATAACATGTCAATGATTTCAATATAATTGTTAGCCGCCACTCATTAAACAGTTCAGCTATAAGATCTCAATAAGCATTGGTCACTCCAGAAAACTGTCAGATTAAAGATCTTGCCACAATTTTAATACTTAAAATCATATGTTAATGGCATCATTACAGCATTTGAGTGTACATGTAGATGCACTTTCAAGAAACATTTAAGAAATAGAATTAAATATTTTCCATGTTACCATCAAGTTATAAGTACGTTTGCCAGCAAACTACTTCGAACCCTTATCAATTAACAAAGTCAATCTTTGATTGACTAAATTTATCTTTAAATAAATTTGACAACATGGACAAGATTTTCACTTGTGAAGGTTATTTAAGGTAATTATACCTTAGACAAAAACTGACAATCATTATTATGTAATTCAAATTAAAATTACTGAAATTTCTAACCTCCAGCACCCTCTTCTTGGGTTGTTTCTATAAAACATTGTCATAAAAATGCATTGAGACAAATATGTCATAATTATTTTAAGGTTTGGAAAAACATTGCAGGGGATACATTCAATAATCAATGGTTGCTTAATATGTTTGGGTCATATTACGTTATTTTATGAATACCTTTTGTTTTCGCTGGTGTGTTAGTTTATTCCCACAAAATATCCGAACCAGTTTTGCATCAAAGCTAACATAGCCATGTCCTGGAATATCAAAACGTCTTTCCAGGAAAGCCTTTAAGGAAAGGTGTTTGGTAATGGCAGTGACAATGATATTGTTCTGGAAAGCCTGATCTGCAGTTGTTCCATTGTTGCACCGCAAGGAGTTTGTCCCTTGAAACTATATAACATATAAAAGAGGAGTAAAACTTGTACAGTATGTTGCCATGTACTGCACATTTTCCCCCTTAATTTTTACAGTCCTTTCTCTTTTTCTCTTCTTTTCTGGAAAGTAGTTGAAACCTTTAAAATTATGACAACTATTAATAAGGGAATGAAATCGTAAATGTATAACAAGTGGACTTTACTGATTAGCTTTACTGAAGCTTTGGACATTGACCCTTCTGCAGATATGTGCAACATGTAATTTTCATTGAAAAATTTTAAAACACATTTCATTCACTTGCCCTTAATTGTTACGAGAAATTATAACCGACACAAAAAGTGCTCATTTATATGTTAACACTTTGAATTTAAAGTGGCACTGCTATTGAAAAATTGTCTATCCAAATTTTGAGATTATTTAGAAGTATTTGTGAAATGAGAATGAATGTCATATTCTCTCTTAGTCAATATGTTATCTTATTCCATTTACATGTAAGCCACAAAACAATTAATATTTAATAAGCCAACAAAACTATTCCAGCATTAGGGGATCGACTGTAAAAGTCGGGTCGAGTCAAATAAAAATAAACACTCAGAAAGCGAGATCAACAAAGTTCAAAGAGAAGTAACATATTTAAACAGTATTTAATAAAGCTTATGCAGTTACTATAGATAGTATTGAACATTGTGTTAATGTACCTCATCAATTCTTTCATTGACAAGCGCTGAAACTGCCTGATTAAATTCATTCCAAAGAACGTTTGCCTCTTGTGCCAAAAACGATTTTATTTTCAACAGTTTTCCCTTTTTCAGAATCCTGCCTGGAATAAAAAACAAAGTAATAATCACAACATCTCGTAAAGACTCATCATAAAGTTATTACTAGGGGTGCACCAGATAGTGCTGTTTACTATCTGGCCAGATACTGGATTTGCAAAATAGCTAGGGGAAAATCCAGCCAGATATCTAGCTGGATCCTTTTTGGCCCTTCACACCCTCTAGTCTCCACTATCTCATGCAGTCAAAAATAATATTTCAAAGGTATTTAGCATGCAGTATTCTAGAGACTGGTGGTGGCAGCAGCTGCCAATGAAATAAACATACCACTACGGCATGAAGATGGTGTTGTTGGTGCTGGTACTAATGAGGAGCTTTCTGCTGAAATGATAACAGTGAAAATCAATGACAATAACATAATGAGATTTTGTTTGTAAACAAACACTTGAAATTTATTATTAAATTACTTGAATACATTTGCTGGATGCATTTTGTGCAAATTTGCACAAACATACATGTAAATAATTATTAAAATTATGTATTAAAAACCATATAAGAAATATAATAAAGACTACAGTATAAGGCAATGAGATGCAGGAATCAAGGAAATTCAGTCATACATATGAATGAATACTGTAGATGTTTCATTTAAAAATTATTTTCGTTTTGGGAGGGTCTAAAATATCCCAATCATCTACAGTATAATAGCACATAGGCAATAGAGCCATACATTAAATGCAGACACAGTACAGTACATACCATTCATTTGTATAGATGGTGTTGTTGGTGGAGTTATTACTGATGAACTTTCTCCTGAAATTACAATTATAATGGTAAGGTACAATCGTACATAGGTATTTCTACATTGTAGATACATATACAGTACAGGTGTGTAATACAGTGAGCGCTTGCCCATCTTTTCAATTATCACAGTCTGCTGATGATTTGAAATATTATAAGAACACAGTACATGTATACCTGAAGGTTTGAAAGGCAATTTAACTGTCAAATATTAATATTGATTACTTCCTTTTTGGTCCATGAAAACCAAAAGCAATGAGAATGTTGAGTATCCCACAAGGCTGCTGACAGGTACAGAGAAACGTGAAAGGTCTTGGGAAGGGCGCAACACGGAAGAGTTTTTGTGAAATTCAACTTGCTGAAATATTCTACAATGTAGAATGACTTTCGGACCCGGAAAGTTCCCCCAGCTACCCAGATGACCATGATATCATTGAGCTTGGTTAATGAAATAACAACTGATGCAATTTGTCTCAGCTGCCAAGTACTAGCTTACAGTAACAATAACATGCATTTTTACATTTATTCAAAATAATTTTCTTTAATTTCATTTCATTTCATTTCATACATACCATTTACAGTGCTGTGTGAATTAGATGGTGTTGTTGGTGCTGTTATTAATGTGGAATCTCCTGAATCTACAACAGTAAAATTAAAAAAAAAAATTATAAACTTATATTTAAATTAGATTTACTATAAATATTATATACTGATCTAATACTAAAAATATTTGCATCATAATGTTGCTTTCACGTTTTATAAGGGGTCATTGGAGAATGATAGCTACCTTTAAAGTGTGTTGTAACAGCATCAAGCAGGTTTAATGCGTCAAATCCAGCTAACCCAATTTTTTCCACGTAGAATGGGTATTTTTTTAGTAAGTTTAGGTCTTGGAGGGTCTGAAACTTCAAAAGTGAACAAATAGGCAAATTATTGACAAGAATGTTTATTCAGTTTAATTGCTAGGACATAAATGTATTCCTCTTTCAGTTAGGTTGAGTCAATGATAGATCACTACTGTACCTTTTGATTATTCAAAACTCTTGAAGGTGTTCCAGCTTCCACTCCACCAAAAAGCTATTCAAGCAATCCATTCTGAGCATTGTATAAAAGAAATATTATTAGGGAAACCAAAAACTTGCGCCGATACAAGGAATGGCATTATTTGGTTTAGTGTATATATTATAGAAAAACCTCAATACATTTCATGCTTGGCAAAGAAATTATAAAGGAAAGCAATCGACCGTAAAGTTATTTAGTATATAAAAGCCGAGCACTATTATTAAAATACAAATATATAAATTATTCATACATGTAAATTCGAAAGCAATCGACCGGAAAGCAATCACATCACACACAAGTTAAGATAGCTGGCAAGATAAACTTACATTTCTTTCCTTTGATTTTGAGATCTTCCTTTACGAAATACAGAGCAATACTATGGTAAAAGATTCGTGAAGACAAAAATGCTGGGAATTTTCCAAGTTCCCGCCTAAACTCCGGTAAACTCCCATACCACATCGGTAGTGTGTCGGGAGAATGTCGGTAGCTTCTCGTAGCCTGACGGCTGACACGTCAGAGGGAAATAAAAACGTGTTACGTTCTGTTTTGAGTTCTGGAACTTCTGTCGCATCGAAAACCGAAATACTCTCTTCAGTTTCTTGTCTTTCTTTTCTTGTTTCATATGGATAAATTCAAAGCAGGCTTTAATACATGCGTAGAATTTATATGAACTACATGTAGGTACGTCGATATCAATTTGTGCATTACTTTCTTTTTTATATAGTCTTTTTTCATCTAAATTAAATACGACTCTAAGTTTATTTCACTACTATTCTTATTAAACTTGAATACAATGTTTTTAATATTTTTAGGATAATTGTATTTCAGTAAATGTCTGGATGTTATGAGGCATGTTGGTGCCCAAACTGTTGTGGAGCCCTTAGGAGAAATTCAACAATTGCCAGACATGTGAGGCATCACAGAGATGTAAATGGTTAAGCTGACCAAACTGATGGAAATAATGATGATGGTGGGAAAAATGGTGATGGTGACCCAGACCCAAATGGTGATGGTGACCCAGGCCCAATTGGTGATGGTGACCCAGACCCAATTGGTGATGGTGACCCAGACCCAATTGGTGATGGTGACCCAGACCCAAATGGTGATGGTGACCCAGATCCAAATGGTGATGGTGACCCATACCCTGGAAATGGTGATGATGACCCAGACCCAGATGATAGAATTGACCAGGTAGAAGGTGGGCTGACTGATTATGACATTAATAGATTTGTACTGAGAACTTTGAAAAACAAAGTTAAGTTTGGTTGCTCACGAGATGAAACACTTTCTCAACTACGAAGTGTTTTTGAACTAACACATGATGAAAGAATACCTTATAACAGCTGGACATGTGTTATAAAAAAACTAAGAGATTTAAGTTATCAACCTATGAAAGCACTGAAGATCTGCATTAATGAGGACCATGTTACATTAGTCAAGGATGACTCCTGCCCAAATTGTCAGAGGATAGCATCTGCATGTAAGGATTATTACATATTGGGATTGAATAATATTGTACAAGACATTTTTGAAAGCAGTGAGTCAATAAAGAAACACATGGGTCACTGGATAAATAGGGAAGATTGGCTAAATAAAGAACAATTACAGGTCCCCAGGAAAGAGTTATGGCATGGAGAAAGGTTTAGGTAATTGTCCTACTTTTGGGACCCTGAGCAAGTAACACAGCTTCCAGAGATATGTGGCGCATGTCAGACAATAATACCTGTGACTGTAATTAATGCAAGTGCAGCGGAAGGAAATCTGGATGTTAGGACCATAACCTGTCCAAATTGTTTGGAAGAAGTTGATGTTGCACCAAGATTTATGAGAGGAAACCCCTTAAATCAGGCAGTTGTATTTCATGAAGATGGATTTAATGCATTAGACAAAAGACTCACGGTACGTCTGCAATTCACATTACATCTGCTTGTTGTGAAAAGGATCAGAGGAAAGACAATCTTCAAGTGTAGCAACTGATGATCCAGGCGGGTATCTTAATCTTAATGTAAATATCAATGCCCAGCATAATACACGAAGCAAAGCCATAAGTTTAAAAGTAATTTAATAAATCTAACGTTTCGTTGCTTCTCGCAACATCTTCAGAGAATGAATGATGGAATAAATAATTACAAATATATAAATAGGTTACTAATAATAACTATTACAGATATATGAGAGGTGAGAGGTCGGAAGGTGAGATGTCAGAAGAGAGAAAGTGGGAAGGAGCTGATGTTTGCATTAAGCGAGGGTTTAATCTTCTGAATGAGTAAGCTTTCCTTAATTAGCAGATCAGTGACCGAAGTGCCAGAAGATAAAATAGTAAAGTCCTCAAGAGAGATGGTATGGCCGGTTTCACAGTGGTGTGAAAGAATACTTGAGGGCGGAGGATTAGTGCGTTTCTTGCCAGTAATGGCGGAAACACCTATGTGATCAGAAACTCGAGTGTGAAGAAGTCGGCTGGTTTGGCCGATATACAACATGCTACAATGTTGACACTTAAATTGATAAACAACTCGAGATTTAAGACCTTTGGGTAACATATCTTTGAAACGAAAAAAGTGTGATAACCGAACGGTTGGGCGAAAAACAATACGAAGATTGATATGCGGAAAACTAGATGAAAATAATTTTTAAATTTGTGTACGGAGTTGGAGACAGTGCTGTCCAGTGAAAGGAAGAGAAAAGTAAACCAATTTTTTAGGTGCAAGCGAAACTTTGGCAATAGGCGAGGAAATTTTATCTAAGAATAAACGAACAGATTTTTCAATAAGGTTTTTTGGATAACCATTAAGAATAAATGTTTGTTTAAATTTTTCGATTTCCAAAAGAAAATTTTCATAGCAAGAACAAATGTTAAAATAACGTTGTAAAAGAGTAAATAACAATCCTTTCTTATAAATATCCGGAATAAAACTTTCAAAATTTGTATATAAACCAGTAGAGGTTGGTTTACGAAAAACAGAAGTCGAAAAGGAACCATTGAGGCGAGAAATCATGATATCGAGAAAGGATAACATCTTGTCATTCTCTGTCTCAGCCGTAAAAATTATATTTTGATGTTGCCTATTTAAATAATTAAGAAATGGTTTTATGTGTTCAGTCGAACGAAAAAGTAGAAAGCAATCATCAACATATCTACGGTAAAAAACGGGTTTAAAATCAGCCGGACAATTGTAAAGCCAAGAATTTTCATGAAACGAAAGAAAAATATTAGAGAAGATGGGTCCAAGCGGGGAACCCATAGCAACACCGTCAATTTGTTGGTAAAGGGAACCGTTGAAAAGGAAGTGACAATTTTTGACAGACGATTTTAATAGTTTAGAAAACTGGTCTCGAGTGAAATTTTTAAAATGGGTAGAATTTCTAAAGAGCTTCTTAATAATAATTTCAATAGTTTCATCCAGGGGAATGTTGGTAAAAAGCGATTTAACATCAAAGCTAGCCATGACTAAATTATTGGTATCTACATTTAAATTAAGCAATTCATTAACAAACGAAAAGGAGTCGCTTACCATGTGCAAACCGATAGAAATAGGGCTTAGAAGCGGAGCAAGAAATTTGGCAGGAAGATAAGAATGCGTGCCAATGGATGAGAGGATGGGCCTAAGGGGAACATTAGCTTTATGAACTTTAGGAAGTCCGTATAGAATTCCAGGACGAGAACCAGAAGGAAATAGTTTCTGATAGTCGGAATCAGAAGTAACTTCATCGTTCTTGAGAGTTCGAAGAAAGTTTTGACTTGATTCTCGCATTGGATGGATAATTTAGTCGGGTCTTGGTTGAGTGGTTGAAACTTCGTAGTATCGGATAAAATTAACCTTATCAAGGAACTAAGGAACGATAGCACCATTCTCATTATGAAACCAGATAAGGAAATGGTGTCGTCGTTCTTGACAGATCTGATTATTATTCTAAAATGGAGAACATTTTATCCGATACTACGAAGTTTCAACCACTCAACCAAGACCCGACTAAATTATCCATCCAACACGAGAATCAAGTCAAAAACTTTCTTCGCACTCTCAAGAACGATGAAGTTATTTCTGATTCCAACTATCAGAAACTATTTCCTTCTGGTTCTCGAATTCTATACGGACTTCCTAAAGTTCATAAAGCTAATGTTCCCCTTAGGCCCATCCTCTCATCCATTGGCACGCATTCTTATCTTCTTGCCAAATTTCTTGTTCCGCTTCTAAGCCCTATTTCTATCGGTTTGCACATGGTAAGCGACTCCTTTTCGTTTGTTAATGAATTGCTTAATTTAAATGTAGATACCAATAATTTAGTCATGGCTAGCTTTGATGTTAAATCGCTTTTTACCAACATTCCCCTCGATGAAACTATTGAAATTATTATTAATAAGCTCTTTAGAAATTCTACCCATTTTAAAAATTTCACTCGAGACCAGTTTTCTAAACTATTAAAATTGTCTGTCAAGAATTGTCACTTCCTTTTCAACGGTTCCCTTTACCAACAAATTGACGGTGTTGCTATGGGTTCCCCGCTTGGACCCATCTTCGCTAATATTTTTCTTTCGTTTCATGAAAATTCTTGGCTTTACAATTGTCCGGCTGATTTTAAACCCGTTTTTTACCGTAGATATGTTGATGATTGCTTTCTACTTTTTCGTTCGACTGAACACATAAAACCATTTCTTAATTATTTAAATAGGCAACATCAAAATATAATTTTTACGGCTGAGACAGAGAATGACAAGATGTTATCCTTTCTCGATATCATGATTTCTCGCCTCAATGGTTCCTTTTCGACTTCTGTTTTTCGTAAACCAACCTCTACTGGTTTATATACAAATTTTGAAAGTTTTATTCCGGATATTTATAAGAAAGAATTGTTATTTACTCTTTTACAACGTTATTTTAACATTTGTTCTTGCTATGAAAATTTTCTTTTGGAAATCGAAAAATTTAAACAAACATTTATTCTTAATGGTTATCCAAAAAACCTTATTGAAAAATCTGTTCGTTTATTCTTAGATAAAATTTCCTCGCCTATGCTAAAGTTTCGCTTGCACCTAAAAAATTGGTTTACTTTTCTCTTCCTTTCACTGGACAGCACTGTCTCCAACTCCGTACACAAATTTTAAAATTATTTTCATCTTGTTTTCCGCATATCAATCTTCGTATTGTTTCTCGCCCAACCGTTCGGTTATCACACTTTTTTCGTTTCAAAGATATGTTACCCAAAGGTCTTAAATCTCGAGTTGTTTATCAATTTAAGTGTCAACATTGTAGCATGTTGTATATCGGCCAAACCAGCCGACTTCTTCACACTCGAGTTTCTGATCACATGGGTGTTTCCACCATTACTGGCAAGAAACGCACTAATCCTCCGCCCTCAAGTATTCTTTCACACCACTGTGAAAGCGGCCATACCATCTCTCTTGAGGACTTTACTATTTTATCTTCTGGCACTTCGGTCACTGATCTGCTAATTAAGGAAAGCTTACTCATTCAGAAGATTAAACCCTCGCTTAATGCAAACATCAGCTCCTTCCCACTTTCTCTCTTCTGACATCTCACCTCCCGACCTCTCACCTCTCATATATCTGTAATAGTTGTTATTAGTAACCTATTTATATATTTGTAATTATTTATTCCATCATTCATTCTCTGAAGACGTTGCGAGAAACAACGAAACGTTAGATTCATTAAATTACTTTTAAACTTATGGCTTTGCTTCGTGTATTATGCTGGGCATTGATATTTATATTAAGATCTTCAAGTGTATAGTTCTGCTCCAACATCATATATACCTGAGGGGGTAGAGCATAAATTTGATGCTTTCCTAGAACCGCTTGTTGACGAATTGAAACAATTATACACTTATGGTACTGAAGTTATCATTGAAGAAGAGAGTAATGTTGGAAATGACACTGCACAGCCAGGCAGATACCAAGTACATGTTATACCTTTACTGGGTACAGCCGACATTAAAGCCTTGCAGGATATGGTCTTATATGCAAGTGGTATGTTAATTTTATTTAATATTATTGGTGATTTACTGAATTTAATATTATTGGTGAAGTTATTTACATTATTTAAAGTTCATCTGGTAGGTAGTAAAAATTTGTGGAAAGGTTTTTTCCCTGTATTTTGTACCCTCAGTCATTATCATACACAGTCTACACTACAGTTTGTTGAATGGATCATTCCAGAAAACATCCACACCTCCCCCATGGAGGAAATGTGAAGTTGACCCCTCCCCCCTTCGGACGTCCTAGTACATTTTACTATTATCAGAAGTAGATTTACCCCCCTCCCCTCCCCAGATGGCACAAATTTCCTCTGTGGGGGAGGTATGGATCTTTTCTGGAATGACCCAATCAAAATTTAATAATTATTGATAAATCTTGATAATACACACACAGTATAGTGTGTACTTCTAAGTATTGTGATGGTGAAAACATTGCTTGCTGCTAAATTGTACCCACATAGGGTTACAGTACAAGATGGAGTTTGAAAAATGTTTTAGGAAATTGTATATATACCTGTACATGTAAAAATACATGTAAATTTTAGTGTTTTAATTTCACAAAAAAGCTGTTTATAAACACATTTGGCAGCTGTATTTTTATGTTTAAATAATTATTGTAAGGGTTCAGCTCCAAGGAAATCCCAAAATATATCAGGGTGCTGATTTCTGACCTCAGCCATTTGTATGTTATGCTATGCAGGAATTTCTTGTACTGTAGAACTTATTAAACACCATTGCGCTGAAAAATACTATAACTTTTAATTAAATTTGCACTACTTTTTGAACAGTGATGTTTTCTGTACTACTGTATAAATTAATGACATCATCCTCCATTCACCAGTTTTATTCACCAGATTGATTCACCATTGCTCATTTGCTGCTGAACCCCCAAATGAAAATGGATAATTAATAAAACATTTTTCATTTTTGTTGCTCTATAATGGTACAGTACTCTCTGTTATTTTATAAAATCTGTAGCAAAATTTATATTATTTCATACATAACAGGTGGTAGGATTGGATGCAGAAAATGCTTGACAGTTGGTACATATGTTCCAGAGAAGCATCATTACTATTACTCTGGGTTTGGGCAAAAATTCCACAACCGGCCAGCTTCGAGGACTGTACAGTATACAGTTGAACATGGCCACAGATATGATAATGCCATCAGCAAGAGAGAGAAAAACGAGATTCGTCTACAAACAGGTGTCTCTGGAGTAAGCATCTTATTTCAGTTACATGCACTCTGTGGATTTGACCCAGTCAATGATTTAGTTGTTGATAGAATGCATCTCACTTTCAATACATTGAAGAAGGAATTCCTCGTGTACATATGGGCTGATCTTGGTGAAAATGCTGAAAGAGATATCGACGAGTGAGATCCCAGTGTTGGTGGTTTAGTGTCAAGAAATTATTTCAAAGAACATCTTGAACATGTGAAGTGGACAAAGCAGCAGAAAGCCAGTGGTGTCCCGTCAACCAAGTCTCTAACTGATAAGCTTGGTGGATGGAAAGCAGATGATTTTCTGAAGTAAGTAATATCTCTAAAATCAAAATTTATGTATGTTTACTCTAGCATGACTAAACTAATTTTAATAAAAGTTGGACATATCCAAAATAATTACTTTTAGCAAGCCTTTATATGGTAGCTCCACCAATCAGAAAGCCGGATTTGTAATGTTTAGTCCGCTTAGTCTAGTTGGTTGATACTAACAGCTCATATTATAGTAAACTCGGGCTCATTGCCTAACTGTTAAAAATAATACCCTTAATAATATGTTATTATAATGAGATACTATATGTACTGTAATTGTATTTTTATAGGCTCTGTCAAGTGTCAAGAGAGGTGTTTGCTGAAATCATTCCTTCAAAAACATATGATTGCTTTATGCTTGCCTGTGACATGGTGAAAATGCTCTAAGGAAAGTACCGCATAATAAATGGATGGGGAGATGGTGATATTGCTAAACTTGAATCAATTATTTGGGCTCACAATATCAACGCAGAGGAGTTGTATGGTGCTACATACTGCAGTGAAAATGTCGAGCATTCCGTACATATGCCTGAAGTAATCAAGAGGCACTCTAGCCCTGATAATTACTCTTGTGAAATGTTTGAGAGGATTATCAGATCCCAAAACCAACAATCAACAAACAGCAAAAGTGTGGAAGTAACATATGCAGAGAGGGAGAGTATCAGGCAGTTTGTGAATAAGTATGAGAAAGAACATGGCCCAGTATCTATTATGGATGGTAATGAAGTGAGTTATATGTTTCAGGTAGCTGATTATGAAAATCCCCAGCATCCAGTAATGCTCAAGGAGAAGTCTGTTGCAAGTGCAAAAAAGCTGATGAAGAATTTGAAGACTAATCAAGTTCATGATGGGATTCGGCATGCCACACAAACTGGTGTTATTGTTGGATCTTTAAAGAGGAAGAATGTTAGCCCAAATCAGAGGGATGAGTTACGAAGATTAGTGCATCGTGTAAATCCACAGGATAATACTTACTCCAATAGGGCAAACTTCGCAAGTAAAATAGTTAAGTGGGACTGCAATGGACATCTTGAAGTGTTTTCTGTTGGTGAACAATGTATCTTAGGCAGTTCTGAAGGAGATGAAGAGTGGGTTGTGACAATTACAGCTTTTATCTTGTTTGGTCCCATCGCAGGGAGGTATTATCTAGCACTTGACTGTGATTTCTATGTTCCTGGTTGGAATGGGAGAGAGGTTGCAGTCCACCCCTGGACAAAGACTACACAATTTGTGAAGCGTCATTATCCAAGAGATAGAATGCAATTGTTATCACAAATCAAGAGAAAGATAATACTCTATCCTGAGCCTTCCAATCTGGAAAATCCAACATTTTACCTTTCCATTGACTTTGTTTCAGAAGGCATCAGTGAGCCAGCTGTTCCATTTTATCCTGAGAATGGTGATTTCATTAAAATTCAAGGGGTTCATCAAGAAATATGGTATGGTAAAGTGATTACTGCTGACCATGAAAGAAGACAAGCACAGATTCAGTGGTTTGATGAAAGGCGACCAGGACAATTAGTGTTACTCCAGCCCGAGTCAACTGTTGTATATGCTTCCATTCTTGGTCAAATAGCATTGCGAAGGCGCTTATGGTACTATGAAGTAATGTAGTTCAGAATGACTGGAGTTCATGTTTGTCAAATTCAGGTATATAAAATTGTATAAAATTGGTTTTACTCCCTAGAACATTTTAAGTATCCCCAGAATGTGATGGATGTTGTTCAAGATAGGAATAGAACATATTTTTAAATCCATTATTTGTACATTGTACATGTAACTGCTGTTGTTATTTTTTCTGGTAATTTGTGACGGAGCTATAAGGTCATTGCTAGGAGCTTGGCCACAAAGTCAGTGTTGTTGTTGGTTTTGGTAATGCCAATCAAAAATGAATAAACTGAACATGTGGTCTGCCAAGCTCCCTGTAATGGGCTCTGTATACTCAGTTGGTAAATGCACTGGTGTATATTTCCAGGTTTGCAGATTCAATTCACAGCTGGAAGGTCTGATACAGTAGTTGCATTTTTCACAACTGGTCCCAGTTGGGTGATCTCAAAGATAACTTTCTAACATTATCGTATTTAAAACCATGCAGTTGAGTGTACTGTAAATGCAAATATTCATTATGAATTACTGTATTTTCATAAGGATATACAGTATTTTCATCAGAAGTACTGTTGTCATGTTTTCATTCTTTATCCAGCTGTGTACAGTATACCCTGCATGATACGTGTACTGTATCTAAATAATCCAGTCTAAATGATATATATTACATACTCTAACCATAATTATTATATCCATGTTACTGTACATATAGAGGATATTACACGGTGGTGCAGAGATCTGAATTTTATCTTTTTTCACCACATGAAGATAAAATACATATGCATGTATTCAAGCCAACATGTAAATACTGTAATGTCCATTACATATTATATCCATATTATTATATCCATATGTGTATCCATTCTATATCCATGTTGTATATCCATATCATATACAATATCCATATTATTTCCATGTGTTATCCATACTATATCCATATTACTTCCATATTATATCCATATTACTTCCATATTATATCCATACTATGGGGATCAACAAATCGTAATAGGGAAATTAAACATCCATACTATGGAATTTAAAAATCCATACTATGGAAATTAAAATTCCACACTATGGAAATTAAAAATCCATACTATTTCCACAGTCTGGATTTTGAAAAAATTTTCCAGTGAGGGCGGGCAAATACGTCTGGGTTCCCAGGCTAGCTCAACCCCTGCCCTCGAAATTTTCTAGTTGCGCCCTTGGGTTGAGAAACCACATTTGCGCCAAATTGGTGGGGGATGACTGATCGACTATATCGTAAAATTTACCTTTTGCTCCAAAATTTAATTACCGCTTCATGTTTATCCAAGTTTTGCTCCTGATATCTGAGGGGTATTTAGAAATTGGAAAATTGCCGTTGGTAGGTAAATGATGTACTCATTCCTTTCACCCGACGACTTGTTTACAAGTTGATGCTTTCTGTGAAACGAACTTAGATTCTGTCTTATGTCGAGCAAGACTTTTTACCTGCCACAGTGTTGTGCTAAATTTATGTATAATTCCGTTCGTACGTAGAAATATATAATCAGTTTTTTGTCTTGCTCAGATCTTACAATGAAGTTTGACTTGTCTATACTACCAATTTCAGTGGGACGACGACATGCAAATATTGTTAATTTCTGCAAAGTTTGCCTTTTGCTTCAAAACGAAAATCATGCGATTTCATTCTCTGGTTGTATGGGAACGCATTGTTGGTAGATATTTACAGTCAAAGATTGCCGTTGACCCTTCATTTCGTCTTCGAAATCATGCATTTGTCGCCGTTATTATACGGCTGTCATTCTGGACATGCCACACGTTTGTACATATATTGTTTGGCTTTCGACATTCCGCGTATTTTCTTTATTTTATTTACAATTTCTATTACAGGCTATGCATGTAGCTTTTGTCGAGACCCTTGTACATTTTAAAATGCAGGAAAGCAGCGATATAATTAAATAGCAAACTTTTTCCTGGCCATCCGACCGCCGTATTTGTTTACACTGAATTATCTGTAAATATTAACTCGTTTGAATATAAAATTAATCGAACAAATAAAATAAATTTTTTAGCTGTAATGCGACTTGATCATCATGTCTAAATCCTATTAACTTGCAGAAGAAGGAATACAAGAACAAAAATAAGGCCAGAGATCTCGGCTACAGGTGAAGATATGATCTTCGTAACGCAAAATCTCTTAAAAAGAGGGTAAGTAGCAGCAAGTAGCATCAGTGAATATTAGTACGAACCTTGCTACGTTTGTGCGACTCGTTGACATACGAAAAAGTCATAATAACTAATAATATTGAGCCACTATTTTTATCATTAAAATGTTTTTGAGAAGATGGTCGAAGTTGCAGACTCAGAAGTGAGAAAGCTTGGAACTTGTCCCGTTTTATGAACTGATATCACATTACATGTATTAAAATAGAGTGATTTTATTCAGCTTAGTCTGATTGATTTGAATTTTTATCCACATATTTTAAGGGTTTGAGGCCTAGGAATTTTCAAGGAGGTGGGCTTTCTTTAAATTAAAGTCTCATGGGGAATTAGTGGGGGGAGGTGGGGGGAGGTAGTGAGTGCTTCAGAACAATAGAATTTCCAGGTGGGGGATGAAAGTTTCAGAAAATTCCAGGGGGCAGAGATACTATTTGACCTGGAAGTTAATTTAGGGGGATCATTAACTTGTGTCACAGTATTAAAATTCCACGGGTACTGTAATGACCTGTTTGGTTAACTTTCTATCCAACAGGGGGTGTAGACAACAAATAGTGAATCTTATCGTGGGTTTGGATGAAGGTTGTTAAGAACTTGGAGGAAGTCTTCAGCAGTTTAAAAAATATTTTTATCTACCACTGTTTTGTGAACACCCTCAGATCTTTGCAGACCCCTAGAGGTCTGTAGATGTCTGTTTGAGAAACACTGTTCTATAATATCAATTGAAAAATTTGGGTCATGGCCCTTCAGAGCTGTAAGGTTGAAAAAATAGACCCCTTCACCTATTAGTTTATTAATACAGTATATTGCATATTTTTTTATTATTTGATCATTTAAGTGTTTTTATTTACATGTGGCTAGAGATGTGTCAACTACAGTATGTCTGATCACATGATAAGGCCTAGTAAAAAAGTTGTAGTTTATCGTCCCCATGCACATCCTTTTTTCCTGCCACATGAATTTGTTTTGTTTTTTTGTAACGAAAATCCGTTTTATTCTTCGGGACATTTTGCGCCACCTCTTTCGGCCCTTCTCGTCCGGCCCTATTGTCATCCGCCACTGGTGACGGATAACTTCGATTCGTTGTGGATCTGAGGGGTTTTGACCAAAATTACCCATCCCCCCCGGGCTTAAAATGACCCTGAAAGATCCCTTTTTAAAATGATACCTTCATAATGATATGCCATGAAGTATTACCAGAGCTCTGAGCGAGGAAATATGACACCGAAACTCTGGTCGCGGCGTGGTGAAACAACAAGAAGAAAATGGCTTTTTTTGGTCAATATATAAGCGAAACCAACCAATTTTTTTGCTGTAACAACTCCTAAAGTAAGTATAAGCATTTGTTTGATGTAATTACTTCGTAGATTAGCAATAATTTGGTAAAATTTGACGAAAACGAACATAGCCGATCGGCCATTTTTCGAACAAAATTTGCCTCGACTTGTCGGCGTTGTAATGGCAAACAGGAGTAAATATCATGCAAAATAACAACAAATCTGAATAGCTGACTTAAAAACGATCTTAATGATGTATTATGGTCGTATGTTCTTGTATAATTCTGTTTTAATTTGTAAATTTCCAAAATAAGTGATGATCCCCCTCGAGCGGCACCATGGGGGGTTGCCCAATGGAAAATACTAAAAAATCAATATAATATTCGCGTTTTATTATATTGCTTTAATTTTTTCAATTTGAATTTGTGAAATGGTGCTTTTCATTTTACTTCACCAAAGTTTGGTTCTAAAGTCATTTATTGTTTAAATATTTAACATTTTGTTATAGATTATAATAATATTTTAATAATAATTAGCATAAATTAGTATAATTTGCAAAATGGGTTGTCTGACAAGACCCAACAACCCAAAATTTGAATAGTAGAGGTAAAAACGATTCAAATGATATATTGTGGTATTATTTTTGTGTTGTTTAATTTGTGCCTTTCGGTAACTTTTGGGACCTTCTGGATTAATATGCGCCAGATCAGATTCTGTTTTGGTGCCAGCTCTTGCGTCGAACTGTCGAAGCACATGAGAATACTTTATATAGAGAAATCCATTCAATTCTGTTATGGTTTTTGTTTGTGCTTGTGTTCGGACGGCGAACGGGATGTCAAAATTTATGTATTGGTGATAATAATCTTTTCAGAGAAGCCATCTAGAAAAAACGAGTATCCGCATTCTCCTTTTTTTAACAGTTCGGACGATGAACTACTGGGTTCTTTCACTTGGCCTAACCTGGCTGTGTTGGGATATATATTGCATGTTACATTCCAGGTACAAGAGTGGTACAACTACACTAAATGTCCTACTGTAGCCATGACATGGTTAAATGGAGATATTTACTATGCAGGTGAGTCATGTATGTGGGGAGGTATATGTAGGGATGTCAGTGTAGCTATAGATAACCCTGGTGACCGTAAGGTCATACTAAAAATATGTACTGGAGTTTTGTTAAAAAACACAACTGTTTCCTACAGTAAATCATTAGAGAATGTCTCCATGTGACTGGGGATTCTTTTTCTCGTATTTTGACAAACCATAGCAGGTGTACAGTAAGTGTACAAGAAACAAAATTTATAGACAACAGGGTCAGTGAGAGATTAGGGAGTTGACACAAGAAATCTTGCCAAGATTCGAATGTCAACCTGGGTATACACTACATATAAAATTAATTGCATTTTTATTTACACACACTGTGATTGGTCTATTACAATGTTTATCAGGTGCTTCAATCATGTGCTGCATGTATGCAACACAGTTATGATGTCATGGCACATAATTTTCTTGGCCTTATTTCATCATAGTCAATCGAGATATGGTCTGGAAACTCAGCTAAAGTCTTTGGTCTACCTTTTTGTTTGCCTTTATGCATTTTTGTGCACGGTGTACGGTCACTGAACACATTGTATTTTAGTATAATGAACGAATTGTCCAATAGCAACGTTTCAGTTCAATCACTCAACCGTGCTATTTAAATATTAATAAACCTAAAACAAAGGATGTGCACGGTGTAAGGTACGGTTCAACATAAAATCACAGCTCATTATAGGCGCTTTGAAGTTTGCCGAGTTTCCAGACCATATCTCGATTGACTATGATTTCATAAAAAAAATGGGTACCTGTGTTAAGTAATATGTAAAACCTTGCCTACCCCACTCCTTGCACAGGGTTTGAATTCAAATTCTTCTAAATTAACTCTGCCATTTTCTATTTCTTACTGTCAATTGATCGTTTCTGCATCGAATTTAGGTCCTGAGCAGCTAAAAGTATTTTCTGATGATCCTGCACGCCGTCAAACAAGCATTTGTTTCAGTTGTGTTTGCCCTTCATTCTGCTGGACCAAACAAAGGTACATTTTTCTTTGGGTCAACTACAGTAATTAATAAATTAACATACAGCACATGTCAGCATTACACTGATGTCGGATGGATATTTCTATTTTAAACAGATGTAGAAATGGAAAACGAGACGTCAAAAGCCTCAGATTCTCACTCGTTTATACACTAGCTATTATGAGTTAGAAATATGTTTTATGTTTTAACAGCACTTTGTGGTGTACAGTATGTGTTTCGTTTGACTATTAGTTTTGGTTTTACTTTTATTAAGTAGCTTTGCCATTTCATTACAAAAAAACTATACTAAACTAAACTAAACTAAACTAAACTAAACTAAACTAAACTAAACTAAACTAAACTAAACTAAACTAAACTAAACTAAACTAAACTAAACTAAACTAAACTAAACTAAACTAAACTAAAATAAAATAAAATAAAATAAAATAAAATAAAATAAAATAAAATAAAATAAAATAAAATAAAATAAAATAAAAACACTAGTCTATATACAGTGTAGATTTCCAGGGTGTCCGCAACAGCAGCACCAATTACTGCAGGCCTATAACAATAAAATAAAAATTAGTAAATATTAGGTACATGCAGATTAAAAACAAAACGACATTTGTAAGAGGATATGGGCGGAGTTACATTTTACACAAATGGTTTTCCAGGTTCTAAGGTCATCTGAGTCATAGGTAGATTATAATACAGCAAAGTGTTGGTTATGTAAAATAGTTCTGAAACAGCATATAATTTTGAAAAGACCTATATTAAAAGAGACATGAGTTATTTCAAATTTTTTTTATTAAACCTAACGTTTTGTTGCTAATCCTGCAACATCTTCAGAGTGAATAATTATTTACAAGGTTATCTCCACTTATATGCTAATCTATTTACAATAACAGGAAATGAGTAACTGAGAGAGTGGTAGAAGTGACACTGAATAAATTACAGTGTGAGGTAACAGGTATGATAGATTGTTTTCAGTGTGTCAAAACAAGAAGATAAATATAAAGAAAAAACGTGTAAATAAATCAAAATAAGGTTAAAGGAAGAGAACTGATTTTGGCGTTGAGTGAAGGATTTAACTTATTAATAAGCAGACTTTCTCTGAGAAGGAGTTCAAAATTGGAAGAAGAGCTTAGAATGGAAAAATCTGTTAAAGAAACAGGGCGGCCAGTTTTTTGTGGTCTGCTAAAATTCCAGACAAGGAACACAAAGAAAGAGGATTTCCCGTGTATACAGAAACTCCCATGTGTTCAGAAGCACGCGTGTGTAAATGGCGAGTGGTTTCAGGGGCGGATCTAGGATTTTTGTCACCTTAGTCCAAAATATTTGGGTTCTAGGTGGGGGGGGGGGGGTGCAGGGGTGGTGGTCATGCTCCCTGGCCCTAGAAAATTTTAGCAGATTTAATTATTTTAACCAAGAAATAAACAACAGATACAATACATCTACTTCAAATATTTAATAAGATTCATGACTTCAAATATTTTTATATGAAACTGATAACCATACTGCAAGTTAGACCATTTCACTCCATGCAATTGCTTGAAACAGAGCTGTATAGGCAATTCCCAGATGCCTCAGACCTAAAACATTTAAATACTAGGTCAAATTCAAGAACATTGTAGGCCTGACTCAGTCTCTATATTAAGGGCTTATTTACAAGGAGGTATTATCCTAGCCACTGGGTTACTCTAGCACAATGGTTACCCTAGCTCTCATACATTTCCTGTGGGATTTTTTGTTTGACGTATTTACAAGGACATGCTGGATTATGTTTTGTCCTTGTAAATGCATTTGGTAGGGATAACTCACCTACCCAGGACAAATTTTACCTGGCCAACTCTATTAGATGTGGTTAACCAAACAAGGTAGGGGTAACTCTACCTTGGAAACAGGCCCTAACTATGGTTTCTCAAATCAAATAAAATAACATAATTATGATTGCCAGACCTCACTATCTATTTTATGAATTTATGAAGTAGTCTACATTATCCAATCTTGACAAAATCCTTTAGCTTGTATTTCAATTCTTGCTACAATGCTAGTCTCAAAATCATATTAATATTCAATTAAGTTTTCAAACCATTTATATAAACAAATACAAGAAGGGAAAACCCTGAATGAATTTCAGCTACTTGCGCTACAAACACGTAGATATATAAATAAGATTCTAAACAATAATATTAGGTCGCCTTTCATTTGAAGACATGCCATGTGGTCTCAATCGTGGCGAAGGTTGTTATTGTCGTATTATTAAAATTCCATGTAGAATTTATACGTTGAACGAATTTAAAGAAACTAGAAAATAATTAAGGCAGAAAAATCTGCTTACCTGAGAGCAGCACGAGGTTTCTTCTTGTCATTGTTGGCTTATATTACCACGTATATCTCAGCGCCAAAATTCCTTTGAAGCGTCTTGCCAATCTTGGTATTAAAAATGCTCCTTTGTGCAAAGCATCCATCGCTTGTTGACCCTCGAGTCGACGGTATTAAACTTGCCGTTTTATAAATCTCTCGCAACACATCTCGTCGTTGCCCTCAAAGCGAATACATCAAGATCTAACACGTTTGTATTAACCAAAGCCATGTTCAAACGAAAGAATCCAAGTTAGTCAGAATCGATCACTGGTCAGTCCACAAATCCGTCGAGAACTACAAAGTAAAACGCCGCTAAACCAATCTGTGCTCTTGATAAAGAGCTATTGAAAAATTAAGCCAATCAGAAAGGGTGATACAAGGGGTCTAAATCCGTCGAGAAAGACAAAGATATCCGGCAAACACTCGGCAAACCAATCACAGGTCGCTATAAAAGTTAATTTATAAATTTAACCAATCACAGCGGTTGATACAATAGGCTCAAATCCGTCGAGAAAGAACAAAGTCAACCGCGCGGCGCGGGTTGAAATGCCGGTCGGCAGTCTCACCTAATCGATTATCTCGGCGATCTCGGCGATCTCGAGAGTCGAGACTGAGGGAAGAACGATATACGATAATTATTTTTTCTTGCCGATTTTTTTACCTTAGTCGTATGACTTATTTGACTAACGCTAAATCCGCCCCTGGGTTTCACCAACATACAATAACTCACAGTCATGACACTTAAATTTATAAACTACGCGTGATCTTAATTTGAAAAGGAAAAAACTTGAAAGGCCTCTAATAGGTTTAAAAACAACCCGAAGTTGAATTTGTGGAAAAGCAGAAGAAAAGAGCTTAACGATTTGTTGGCGAATTTGAAGGGAGTGTTGACCGGTAAACGGACGTGTAAATAAAATGATACGTTTGGGTGCTGTGGTTGTTTTAGACACTGGACAAAAAATTTTATCAAGAAATTTGCGAATACAACTATCTAAAAATTTGATGGGATAACCATTTTGAAGCATGATACTCTTAAATCTCTCTAGTTCCTCGTGAAAAATTGTGTAGGAGGAAGGAATGTTAAAATACACTACAATAACGAAAAAGTAAAGTCATTACTAAGCCCTTTTTATACACAAGTGGTATGAAACTCTCAAAATTTGTGAAAAGCCCAGTAAACGTTGGTTTACGATAAACGGAAGTTACAAATTTGCCATTCAAGCGTTGAATTTGGATGTCAAGAAAGGAAAGTGAGTTATTGTTTTCAATTTCATGTGTAAATTGGATACTGGGATGTCGATAATTCAAGTAATTAAGGAAAGGTAAAACATGATCGCGCGACCGAAAAAGAATAAAGGAATCGTCAACATAACGTCGATAGTACAGAGGTTTAAACTCAGGTGGACAATCATTAAGCCAATTAGTTTCATAAAAGGATGGGAAAATGTTAGCGAAAAGTGGGCCAAGCGGAGAACCCATCACAACACCATAAATTTGCTCATAAAATTTCCCGTTAAATATAAAGTGACAATTTTTGACAGTTAAATTTAGTAGCTCTCTAAATTGCTCGCGCGTAAAGTTTTGAAAATGAATTTTCTGCGAGAGAAGTTGGTTCACAATAATTTCAATGGTTTCATCTAATGGAATATTTGTAAAGAGTGAAGTAACATCAAAACTGGCCATGACTACATTATTAATATCAAATTTCAATTGAAATAAATCTTGAAAAAATAAAAAAAGAATCAGTAATCGTATAAGAACTAGAAGAAATGGGGCGAAGTAGAGGAACAAGAAATTTAGCAAGATTATAAGAGTGAGTGCCAATGGAAGAGAGTATAGGTCTAAGAGGAACGTTTAACTTATTTACCTTAGGTAGTCCATATAACACGCCGGGTCGAGAACCGGTTGGCGCTAATAACTTAAAAGTTCTTCGTCAATAACGTTGGCATTCTTTAGAATGCGGAGGAAGGTTCCAACTTTATTCTCCCATTTTAAGGTAGTTTTGACGGGATATTCATGAATAGGAGCGAATTTAGTGGAGTCGTTGAGAATCTGAATCATTTTGTCCCAATAATCAGTTCGATTGATGACAGCCATGCCATTGCCTTTCTCGGGTTTGATGATAAAGATGGAATCGTCGTTTCGAAGTTGCTTCAGAACTTTGAGCTCTTCATCTGAGAAAATAAACGTAGGTCGTGTATAGCTAGTGCTATGTCTTTCAACTTTATTTTGATGAAATCTTTGTTGCAGCCAGATTCAGAGTAGATGGTCTCACGTTGTTTTTTCCGGTGGAGAAGTTCAAACGGGATCAAAAAGTCACAGTAGTTCAAGGTCTTAGGTGGAATCGAAAAGTTAAGTCCTTTAGCAAGAACAGCCTTTTCTTGGTCAGTCAGTATTCGGTTTGAGTAATTGAAGATGACTTTATCAGGATCAATCGTAGACATACTAGAGATGTTGGCGCTGAGTCGAAATAGTTTCTTCTGTTGAACTTTTTCGTGTCGTGAGAGTTGTCTGGTGTTTTCGGAATCTGAAAGAGATTTCAAATGTAAGAGGTCCAACGACGATACCAATTTGGCTAGCTCGGAATGTAAGGAGGTTGATTGAGTAGAAAGTTCACGGATACGGCATTGTTTCTGTCGGATTTCCTCATCCAAAAGTTTTTGTTGGCATTGGCGGTAAGCGGCAGAGTTCTGAAGGCGTCGATTCGCAACTTTGAAGTTTAGAAACTGCGGGAAAACTCCAAGGCGTTTACAATTATTCAGCACCCAAACGTACCATTTATTTACACTTCCGTTTACCGGTCAACACTCCCTTCAAATTCGCCAACAAATCGTCAAGCTCTTTTCTTCTGCTTTTCCACAAATTCAACTTTGGGTTGTTTTTAAACCTATTAGACGCCTTTCAAGTTTTTTTCCTTTTCAAAGATCAAATTACTTTTGCTTTAAGATCACGCGTAGTTTATAAATTTAAGTGTCATGACTGTGAGTCACTGTATGTTGGTGAAACCACTCGCCATTTACACACGCGCACTTCTGAACACATGGATTTTCTGCTTACACGGGAAAGCCTCTTTCTTTGAGTTCCTGGTCTGGAGTTTTAGCACACCACAAAAAAACTGGCCACCCTGTTTCTTTAACAGATTTTTCTATTCTAAGCTCTTCTTCTTCCAATTTTGAACTCCTTCTCAGAGAAAGTCTGCTTATTAATAAGTTAAATCCTTCACTCAACGCTAAAATCAGTTCTCTTCCTTTAACCTTATTTTGATTTATATACATGTTTTTTCATTATATTTATCTTCTTGTTTTGACACACAGAAAACAATCTATCATACCTGTTACCTCACACTGTAATTTATTCACCGTCACTTCTACCACTCTCTCAGTTACTCATTTCCTGTTGCTGTAAACGGATTAGCGTATAAGTCGAGATAACCTTGTAAATAATTATTCACTCTAAAGATGTTGCAGGATTAGCAACGAAACGTTAGTTTTAATAAAAAAAATTTGAAATAACTCACGTCTCTTTTAATATGGGTCTTTTTAAAATTATATGCTGGGCTTTAATATTCCTGACAAGATTACGCTTTCGGCCTGTTTTGTCTATTGCTACGATTTTGGAATTATTAGCGGAGAGATATCTGTGAGTATTTTAGATTTTTTTTGACAACGCACATTAACATGTACATATAAATTAAATGTTTAAAATGCATGGGCAACTTACACAAGCCGTTCACGCCTTGCATAAGACGCGAAACATTCGTATAGAAGGTACAAAGACTTATGTTTGTGTCTTATACAAGCCGCGAATGTCCCTAATGTCTACTCGTTTTAGAGTGAGTATATCCATGACTTCTTGGAGTCCTGCTTGGCGAAAGAAAAGCTTCTGCCTACTGAAATTGTTGGATTGTCTTTGCAAATTCACAAATACACGTTTGATATTTGCATTCCAAAGGTAGTGTGAAAATCTGCAATTTATTGTTTGGCACGTATTTTGTCATATAAACATGTTATTTCCCACTACTCTTTTGCTTTCTATTATTTGCTTGGCTTACATTATCGTGATTTGTATTATTTTTCAATCCCGTATAGGTCGTTATATGGATTATGACAAATGTAGGTAAAATCGGCCGGGCATCGGGCGAAAAGTATTTCACTGAAGGCTGTCAGGGGACATTTAATTGAGCATCATACACTAGAAAAACGTCCGTGCTGTAAACGTGTTAATAAAACACGTGTTCGTGTTCTTAGAACACACTAACGTGCTGATTGTAATACAACAACACACCTGGAACACGTCGACGTGTTGTAAAACGTGTTGCAAAAACACATGACATGTTCTCAAGTATTTGTAACACGATTGCAACATGCTTTAAAACACATTAAGCGTGTTGTAACCTGATTTATAACGCACCAGCGTGTAAATGTCATATTTTTTATAACACGCATTACGTGTATATTCTTTGTGAGACTGGCGAAAATGTCGAATTTTACGTTTGTGTTAAATTACGTCATGTTATTCTGGAAGATGGAAACAAGTGCTGGCCTTAAGACATAAGACATAAATATTTTTTCCCTCGCATCAACTCCAAGAAGTGAAAGACAGACAAACGAGAAACGTTAACTTATTCTATGTGGATTATTTGGAAAAAATATTAATGTAAAAGTAACCTCGTCAAGATTCAAGACAAGCGTGAATGTAAAAGGTGAGTGATGTATCAATTATAGCCCAATAGTCAATACTCTTAATAATAAACACAGAAAATAATGGTCAACTGGTTGCTATATTAATTGATATATATATATATATATATATATATATATATATATATATATATATATATATCAGACATACAATTAGTTGGTATCAATAAATTCAACAACAGTGCTGTTACTTGGTTTTACAAAAGTCTCCCCGAGGATGGTATGTGGAAACAATGGAAGGGGATGAGCTAGTTCAAGTACAGATAATAAACATATGTTGTTGGTTTTGTTGATTTGGTACGCTAAAAAACGCGGTCCTCGCGTTGTGGTCAGAAAATTGTGATGTTTCCCGCGTAACCCATGGTGAGCCTATTAACCTATCGTGAGATCTAAAATCAATTTAAGAGGATTCAATTAGGAGGAGCTAGAGCTAGTACAGTACTACAGATTTTCTCTCTTACCGTTATACTCTCTTGATAATATTTATAGTTCAGTGAAAAGAAATATTTGAATTTATGTTAACCCTTTCCCTCCAAAGCCAAGTGTTAATATTCTAACACCAGACAATTTTATTCAGAAGAGGCTGATGGTTGTGGCTGGTTTAATTATACATTAGTACATACAGTACTCACATTGAAAATGAAGTGGTTCCATGATTTGTAATTTCATCAAATCTGTCTTGTATTTCTTCTGGGCACTAAAATGGCAGTACACCTAAGTGAAAATAAAATATTAGTTGACTTAAGGATAGGTGTTATAAATTTTAATAAAAAGTAAATTATGCTTATAGCAGCTACTTTGGGCAGTATGAGTAATATAGTTATTACTGTAAGCACAAAGTGGCAAAATTCTCAAGTCAAACGTTTTACCTATTCCTGCCTGAAGTAACCTGATGTCAAGCAATCTTCTTCAGGAGATTAGGGGATGTCCAGACTTAATTAATATTGGTGCTTGGATATTTAGTACTGTAGGTACAGTACATGCTCAATATTATTGAACGTACATGTATAATTATTGTCAATTCATATAAAGCAAAATGTAAATGCTACATACTGTACAATGTGCTGTAAACATTCAAGGCTGTAGCAAGCAACTTCACATTTGTGTGACAAAGATAATCGAGACCAAAGGCCTAGACCTTGTTGGGGGATCTGTGTGCATGCAACACACCAGAAAATTTTGAAAATCTAAGGTGTGAAACATTACTGTATTTCCTGAATTCTGGGATATATAATATCAAACTCTAATCAGTCATATCAGCACACGCACACAGGTCAGGTGCATTAAATGCCACTGACTGCCACCATGGCTGAGATGGTGTGACACCCTGTGACAAAGAAGCACTGGAAAAATTGAACCTCTTCCCCATACAATGGAAATATTCTAGAAATACCAATTTCTGAAACATTTCCAAAGTATGGAAATAGGAAAATTATAGAAATATTCAGGATATAATATTTCCAAAGGATGGAATTTTGTATCAAGAAATTCAATATTCATTAAATTATGAAAATATTTGACAAATGCTGATTTCTCAAAAATTTCCAGACTATGGAAATATGAAAATTGTGGAAATATTCAGGCTATAGTATTTCCAAAGTACGGATTTTTTTATGAAGAACGTCAATATTCATGAAATTATGAAAACAATTCACAAATGTTGATTTAGTAAAAATTCCCAGACTATGGATATATAGAAAGTCAATATTCATGCAATTATTTGACAGATGCTGATTTCTTAAAAATTCCCAGACTGAAAATATAAAAATTATGGGAAATATGGAAATTATGGAAATATTCGTATATATTTACAAAGTATGGGGGTTTTTTTGTGAAGAAAGTCAACATTCATGAAATTATGAATTCAAAATATTTGACAATGGGATCCAAAAAATAAGCTACAAAATAAGATATAACTATATAAACTTTTATTTAAAAAGGTATCATGCATCAACAAATCTAAATTTTCTAGGACCCCCAGGTGCTCTAATAGCATACACAAGGGAAATAATTGAGGAAAAGTTTATGGTATCCTGGTTATCACTTAATGTCCAAATATTTTGCTGATTTGTTGACAAGTACCATTTACTTAAAGCAGTGTGCTGCTCTAAATCCACAGTTACAACACTTGCATACCAAAATTCGTTATGTGTTCCCTTAATCTTTAAGTTATCTCCAGGACTAGGGGTGACAGGAACTTGAACCTTGCTTGATATGTCTGGCTTCTCAAAATCAATTGGGAGGTAATAATCAGGGTTGTCAAGATTTTCTGGATCTGGATACATAATGCACTTCCTTTTTAAGTTTGCTGCCGGGTGTACACGTCCCTGTTGTACCGTCGTGGAACTAATTTGTTTGTGCAAGTCCAATCATGCGTTGCAACCACATTCACTCCTCTTTGCATAGGAAATCCTGGAATATAGTACAAACAATCCACAAATGTGAAGTATTTGCCATCCAATGGACCTTTACCCACATCTTCAAGTGCTAATTCCTAGTATGGTGATTTATCCAAAGGCAATTGCTAAACTGTGTGACTTTGGTGACATTATCAAGTTCAAAGTTGGCAACAAATGTGTGATTGCTGGTGGAGACAATTTGGAGGAAGAGCGGTTTGTTGAAATTCAGAAGATTATGGTAGTTGGTGCTGCCTCGAGATAAGTTTCCGTTTCACTTTCCCCAAGACTACTCCTCTTGCAACAACATGTGCTGCATTTGGATGACCACGGAAATTAGTAATAAGAGATTTTGCTGCACTAAGTGAACGTTCATGTAAATAGAAGTTTCCAACCTCAAGCATGTTCAAATCAGAACGGTATGGTTCTCTATCTTCCTCGTGTTGTGAAAGTGGGCCATATTTTCTTTCATAAACCTCCAAGAAATGTCTTACACATTCTCTGTCAGCAAATGTTTTCTCCAAGCCTTTGGCATTATGAGTTTATCCCTTGTGCGTTCGAATCCCTCTCTCAAACAATTCGCATGTGTAGCTGTCAGGTGATGAATGGCGCCTAATGTCATCTGCCATGTGTGCTGAATATTCCAGGCTCTCAGTGCCATGGCCCAGGCCATAGAACTCTTCGCAGTGAATTGCATTTGACCAAAGAAGATCATCCAACCTCTTAATATTCTCCTCAGTCCATCCTGAAAACCGCAGTTGTTTATAGTAGAGCATCTGTGTTGCAGAGCATGCTAGGATGAAACAGTCCATATGCTTCGGATGGTATATGCAAAGCAAGGACTTCTTCAGTATACTAAAGGGTAAAGGCTTGTAGCGGTTTTGTCGAGTATAGTTGGACAACAGAAGAATGACAGTTTAGTATCAAAAGGTTTCAGATTTTCTATCCTCTCGTGGCATGTTTTTTCTAAACATATACTTCTATATAGTTTCATTTAGTGATTCAAAATACTGTGTTCACAAGTTTATGTATGTTTTGCTTATTGTTTTAAACTGTTTTCATACGTTGTTGAGCAATAATACTTAAAACCTTTATAAATGTCGCTCGCTGAAATTTTGCTTTTTCACAGCATTCTCGAGTTCTTTTAAAATTCGCTGTCTTCACACGAAGTTGTCAAAGCCATTTGGATAATAAAACTCATTTGCATCCCCGTAGCTCTCTGTTGAATATATTTTTTCTGTGGCAAGCGAAATAGTTATGAAAATCGATCGATTTTACGGCCTATAAAACACATTAAAAAAATTATCTCGAGCGGTCCGTACGGGCTCATACGGACCACTCGTTAACCAATCAGAAAGCAGGATTTGGTAGGATACGGACCGAAAAATAATAAATTACAGTAAGAAGGTACTTGCAGTAGTGTGAAGTCATTACCTAAAGTTGTAAGCTACATGTATGCATGTTCTGAAGTCAATTACACCTGTAATTGCTGGGCTGCAGATGATGGCAAGTGTAGTGTAGAAAATTCGTGTAACCGAACAGAATAGAAGAAGAAAGACCAATTCGAACGAGTAACGATAACTTAATTTCAACAATGGCTGACTTCACTCAAAAGCACATTTTCCGTCCAACTGTGCGCATGCGTAATTATGTAAATTATTACATTAGTATTCACAAGATATAACAACTATTCCCTCATGAAAAGAGTTAGTACTATGCTAATCCAGTAAACGGTAACAGAAAGTTAAAGTTCAAAAATCACTATCCTAAAATATATAGTAAAATGTTTTCATGCAAATATCCTGTAATGTTCAATAAAACCTCGGTGATGGTTTCCTGTCGCGTCCAGGATATCTCCTGACCAGTTCCTCTGATTGTGGAGTTACAGGTGTGTCAACCAAGTTTCCGTTGTTCTCTGGTAGTGTCGGTTCACCTGTTGTAGACTCAGCTGCAGGAATATTGGACTGTGGTACTGTGTTCTCACCATCTGTTGGTGTAGGCTGTGTAACAGGAACAGTTTCATCAAGTACAGATGAGAACAAATCTCGTTCTGGTCGCTGATGTTCGGGTTTTGACTCTGTGTACTGTGTCATAGGTATATAGCGTGGACGTAATTGTTCCTCATGACGTTTCCACACCACCTGAATATCATAGTTCCTAGGACTGATTGTTCCTGTGATCCTACCAGGTACCCATCGTGCTCCCCTTCCGAAGTTACGTACAAATACAGCTTGGTTCTGTGTGTACTTGGGTTTGTTGTCAAGGTTGTCTTGGAAAATTTTGACTTCCTGCTTGCTTGGCTTTGCTCTGAGTGCACTAAATCGGATCCTGGGTTGTCTGTTCATTAATAGTTCTGACGGTGACTTCCCTAAAGCTGTCGGTGTAGCTCTGTAGGTTAATAGAAACCTACTAATCTGAAACCTCTGCTAATCCATTTGTGGCTGGGTGTCCCGGTGCTGTAGTAGTATGTTGAATATCATTATCACTAAGAAACTTCTGGAACTCTGCGCTAGTGAACTGACTACCATTATCAGTTACAATGTGTTCAGGTAGCCCAAAACAACTGAAAAGGTGCCTTAATGCAGATATAGTAGTAGCTGACTTAGCATGAGACATAGGCACAATCTCCACATACTTAGAATAAGCATCAACCCCAACTAAGAACATCTTTCCTAGATATGGTCCTGCAAAATCTAAGTGAATGCGTTTCCATGGACCTCCGGGCCATGACCATGAAGCTTGTTGTGAAGACGCAGGGGATTTGGCTGTTTCTTGACAAGAAGTGCATGCTTTAACTGTTTCTTCAATTTCTCTGTCAAGCTTGGGCCACCACATGTATTTACGTACCAGCTGTTTCATCTTCACCATCCCCAGGTGCTCAGCATGTAGATCCTTGAGCAGAATTCCACGCAATGAATCAGGAATGACAACTCGTGAATCCCATAACAAAATTCCATCTTCATGTGTTAGTTCCAGTCTCTTACTGTAATAAAGTTGGAGTTCAGGTTCTGATTTATCTGGCCATCCACTCTTGGTGTAATACAAAACTTTACTTAACACTGGATCCTTCTTGGTTTCCATAGCGACCATGGTCGAGTTGACGATCTGTTCCCCCTCAATAAACATTACATTTACAGTTACCTGTTCAGGGGTTGAGGGTTCACCCTTGACTGGTTTCCTGGATAGAAAATCTGCATACACGTTATCCTTACCGGAGATAAACTCTATGGTGTAGTTGTAGGCAGCCAAAAGGAGAGACCATCTCTTAATCCAGGCAGAAGCCAACTGGGGAACAGGTTTATGTTCTCCTAGCAGTGTGATCAGGGGCTTGTGATCTGTAAGAAGCTTGAAATGCCTTCCAAGTAGGTATTGGCGAAACTTAGTCACCCCAAATACAATTGCCAAAGATTCACGTTCAATCTGCGAGTAGTTCTGTTCAGCCTGATTTAGTGTTCTAGATGCATATGCAGCTGGTTGTAATGAGCCATCTGCTCCTGGCTGTAGTAGTACAGCTCCAACTCCAATAGATGAAGCATCACACTGAAGAACCAGTTCAGCAGCAGGGTCGTAATGCCGTCATACAGATTCGGAACACAGTGCAGACTTGATGTTCACAAAAGCATCCTGTTCAGCTTTCCCCCATTTCCACGGTGTCCCTTTACGTAGTAACTTGTACAGGTTCAAAATCTCAGCAAAACCAGGTACGAATTTACGCAAGAAATTAGCAGTTGCCAATAAAGAACTGCAGTTCAGCAACATTAGCTGGTGGTGCAGCATTCTGGATGGCTTGTACTTTCTCCTTTGTAGGGGAAATTCCAGCTTCAGAAATGGACAATCCAAGGTAGACAACTTGATCGAGCATGAAGTGAAACTTCTCTCGCTTCAGCTTAAGCCCACACTCCTGTAATCTCTGTAGAACTCTGTGTAGATTCTCAAGGTGAAGTTCATCAGTTTCCCCTGTAACGAGAATATCATCAATGCGGACACAACACCCTGGAAGACCTTTCAGCACACTTTCTATTGTAGGCTGGAAAATGGATACAGCACTGTTAACTCCATACACAAGACGCTTGTACTGGTGTAATCCATGGTGGTATTAATGGTTGTGAACTTCCTGCTCTCTGGAGAAAGTTCCAATTGGTGATATGCCTGTGAGAGGTCGAGCTTGGTATATTTATTTCCTCCCGACAGTTTGCTTAGTAATTCTTCAAAAGTAGGTACAGGGTACTGTTCCAAAGTAGCATACCTGTTTATTGTAACTGAGTAATCCCCACAGATCCTCATGTCTCCATTGGGTTTAATAACAGGAACAGTTGGCGAAGCCCACTCCGAGTGTTCCACTCTCTCAATATTAGGGACCTTAAGATGCGACGACGTGAAGGGCGACGACGACCGCAGTAGGAGTAGGGGACTGGGGCGGGTCCCTGTCGCGGCGGGAAAATTTATAATGTTAAGATTTCAGTCTTTCTCGCGACGACGACATCATTGATTGATCTCAACCATGGCTTCTTTTCGAGATACAAGAAATGCGATTTTAGACAGCTACCTTGATGGTGTCATCGATGAGGATGAATTTATGCTGCTCACACAAGAAAATACATCAAAAAATCCCGATTTTCCATACAACGAATACGGAAAATTTGATTTGGCAGACTTAGAAAATTCTGAATGTCTTGCGGAGTTTCGGTTTGCAAAAAATGATATTCCCATTCTTGCCGACGTTTTGCACATTCCAGAGAACTTTATTTGCAGCCAAGGTACGAAATGCAATGGTATAGAAGCCTTATGTATTGCACTGAAGAGGTTTTCCTATCCTTCACGCTACTCTGACCTCATTCCTCGTTTTGGAAGGCCAGTCCCTGTCCTAAGTATGATCAACAACACTGTAGTTGATTTTATTTATGATATGCATAGTCATCTGGTGAATCAGTGGAATAACACCATCCTTAATCCTGTTCAACTTCAATTATATGCTGAGGCTATACACAACAAAGGTGCTGCATTGGATAACTGCTTCGGATTTATAGATGGAACTGTGAGGCCAATATGTAGACCTGGCAGGTTGCAAAGGATTGTTTATAATGGGCACAAGAGAGTGCACGCTCTTAAATTTCAGTCTGTAACTCTGCCAAATGGTATGATAGCAAATATGTATGGTCCTGTTGGTAAGTTGCATTTTGTATTATGTTCATGAATATATTATTAAATTTATTGTTTTCATCATATTATTTATGTATTATCAATATAATATAATATAATATAATATAATATAATATAATATAATATAATATAATATAATATAATATAATATAATATAATATAATATAATATAATATAATGTAATATAATTATTATAATTATTTAAAATTAATATATATTATTTGAAATAATTATTATAATTATATATAATTATATTATATATATACTGTATATATATATATATATATATATATATACATATATATATATATATATATATATATACATATATATATACATACATACATAGCAATGTGTATGTCTTTTTCTTAACTTCAGAGGGAAGACGGCATGATGCAGGCATGTTGGCAGATTCCGAACTTCTGCAAGATCTTGAGCAGAATGCATTTGCCCCGGATGGAACACCAATGTGTCTTTATGGTGACCCTGCGTATCCCCTCCGGGTGCACCTCCAAGCCCCTTTTAGAAATGCAGTATTGACCCCACAAATGCAAGATTTTAATCGATCGATGAGTGCAGTACGCATTTCAGTTGAATGGCTCTTTGGAGACATTTCCAATTACTTTAAATTTATAGACTTCAAAAAGAACTTAAAAATTGGGCTGAGTTCTGTAGGGAAAATGTATTTAGTGAGTGCAGTGCTACGTAATGCATTGACCTGTCTTTATGGAAATTCTACATCAAAATACTTTAATTTGGTCCCACCAGACCTCCAGGAGTATTTTGTATAAAACAACAATGTAATGGAAAAGTTATTTAATTTAACAAAACATCAAAATTATTGTCAAAGACAAAAGTTTTTTGTAACAAATAACAATAAAAAATGCAAAACAGTTGTAAACTTGTACAAAAAATGTAAACTTATATCAGACTGTTGCTTTTTGCCATACATGTATACTCATTTTTTGGAAGCAACTTTATCCAATAACAAAAGAAATAACTGATTTTGTCTCTGTTGCTGTTCCATCTGCTGTGCTAGCATTGTTTGCATGACTTGCATGTTATTTTGTTGTGTTTCTCTCTCATGTTGCATCATTGTCATAAATTCATGGTGTCGTGTTGTCTCAGTCTCTTGTTGCTTCACCTTCAAAGCCATTTCCTCTCTCATCAAAGACTGTTGAGCTTCACTTTTCTCTTTCAGGTAAAGTAAGGTTTCATTGCCAGACCGTCTATTCTTTTTATTGGGAGTGCCTTTTTCCTCACCATTTCTTCTTTTTGTCTCTGCTAACTTTTCCATGGCCTTTGCTCTGATATCTTGGGCATCTACTACTTGACCAACAGCAATTTTCTGTTTATTTTCTTTATCTTCTTTTTCAGCATCCTCAGCAGCATCTTCTTTCTCTATTATTTCCTCTAATGCTGTTTCTATTTCAGTCATATTCGTGGCTATACCACTGGCTTTCTTCTCATATTTAAGCTTGGCTCTCAACCGGTTTGAAAGTTTGGTGTATCTATCTCTTACTGCTCGCTGATCCAAATCTGCTTTAAATGGTGGTTCTGAAATCTTTGAAAGATGATAGGCTATTGTTTTCCACAATTTCCCTCGTTGTATAGTACCTTTTCTAGCATTTACAAATGGATCAACTGCCAGTATCTCTCTGCACAATAATATGTCATGGTTATCAGTCCAAGTCATTTGGTTCCTTTCACCACTATAAATAACAAAAGACAAGCAAAATTTCAGTTTATATAAGCTTACTAGTTTATTTAATAGTATTATCTCACTATTGTATTAAAAAATACAATACAAATAATTAAATACCATTAAATCGCTCAGGAAATATCAGAAACATTTCAGCAGTGTAAAATAAATCATATTTTCGATTAAAAGCTGTGATTGTAAACTAAAACTACTAACAATTCACGGATGAAACATTTTGTTCTCAAGAAAAAGACCTCATCGAAATGGACAGGAAAGGCTTTGTCAACCACTCAACCAGTGAAAGACGAAGGCTATGAATAATGAATTCAACCACAGAACGAGTGCATGCATGACAAGACTAGTTTGAAACTGATGTTTATGCGGATTTTAAGTAACTACAATCAAGAAAAATTAGACGAAAGAAACAATGCCAAAAATCGATGATTAAGGTACTTACGATGAACTTGTTCGTTGGAGGCCATCCGAAAGTGAACTTGTGGAGGCACTCATAACTTTCTTAAAAGTGATCTTTTATTCAAAGAAAGTAATAAGAATTAAAGAATAACGTTTGAGAATGATTTCACATAAAGAAAAAGCGTTGTAATATAACATAAGAAGCCAAAATTCGAAGTAAAATCTCACCTTGCTACGACGACGTGAAAACACCTGAAAACACGTCGCAGAAAAGACCGCGACGACGTAAATAAATTGTGCACATGCGCAGTAGCGCTAATTTACGATTATTTACTTCCGGCGTAAGTCGTCGTCGCAAAAAAGAAGAAATCTTAAGGTCCTTAATATCCTCAGCCACCCTTATGAAAATTCCACATGTCAATCTCACATGTGAATTTACCACATGTGAATTTGGAACCGTCACATGTGGTATTGTCACATGTGAATTCGGTCACATGTGAATTCGGTCACATGTGGCCACATGTGGCCACATGTGATATTGTCAGAAAAGTGACCACATGTGAGAATTGCAATAGTGCTCAAAACCGAAATGAAAAATGAGATTTTGCAATGATCAAAGTTATTAAATTTTATTATAAATACTGTACTATTAATAAATAATCACCTATTGGCACAAAGTCAAATAATTAACTGAACAATGTTACACTAATACTGTATATGCAAGTTTAAAAAAGTATTTCACAAAGTAAATAGGCAGTGAACTGCCAATATTTTTAACAGTGAAATACTGACATTTTGAACGGCGCCCTTCATCAGGCACCAGAGTAAAACGTGGGTTTTGATCGAAACATGAGCTAGTATTTCATTATTGAAATCTAGGCAGTTCACCACCTTTTTACTTTGCTGCCAATTACAAGCTTAGTTCTTTCATAAAGTTAACATAGTAATGAAAGTTTAAGTTCTATCAAGTATATTACTCCTTCTCAACTTTTTGTTTTCTGCCTTCCAGCGCATGCCTTTGGTCTTTGCACTTCTGTGCCATCGTTGCTTTAATGACAAATTCCGACACTGTCGGAAATTTCTTGAGGACAAAGGCTAGAAATATTAAAAACAACAGTATCAATTTCTGTATGAATTAAATTTATAAACATGAATAATTTATTATTAATATATCTATCAGCTTTCACACTCTTTCACTTTGTCAGCATCACTGGTTAACACACTAAGAGAGTACAGTGTAAGCCCATATACTGTAAGACACTGACCTATTATCAATTCCACCTTTGTGCGGTCCAAGGGAGGACGACTATCTTTGCCTCTTCCCGTGACAGATGATTCGGCCATAATCTTTCTCCCAAATACAGCTGTCATCAAATTTGATGTCATCCTCTTGTGGTTGGTTGAACGATGAATCTCAGCCATTTGAACTGGGTCAATAAAGTCCTAAAATAGAGATTTGAGACAAGTTTTAACTAACATAAAAGTGAAATATGCACCAAAACAATCAAATGTTCAATAAAATTTAATAATATGGACTATTTTGACAGAGTAATAACAACAGAATAGTATGTACAGTACAGTCTAAGAAAATAGTTCCATCATTTTGGCACAAGGTGTATAGCAATGCAGTTGTCATGGGTCTTAACCTCACTACTTTGAAACAACTAGCAAACATGTGCTGGAATGTCTCATTCTCACTAGAAAAATGCCAAATTAATGTGACTAGAAAATTTAAAATCCCCTGAGTATGCAACCATGGATATATAGGGAGGCTTAGATTTAGTACAAGTTCCAGTATGTTTCTCAAACTTGTCCTCTGATTGGCTAGTGGGAAGCATGCACCACTAATTACAGGATGAGTTTGAGGGGAAACCTCACTTGAACTAATCTAAACCTCCCTATTTATAACAGATGATTTAAATAAAACAATGCAAAAAAAAAAAAATTAAAAAGTAGCCGGCATTATTTGGGCATACTGGTGTCTCCATCAGATTTGTCAGGGATGGATCATTCTTAAAACTACATCGATTTCACGACATGATTTACAGACAGTTTCACTGACCATGAGGAACATATATTCTTGATATATTTACACTGTACATATCTAGTTCGCAAATATTTCTGAATTAAGAGTTATTTGTATGCTATGTACAGTCACTGACTGTAGTGTAGCAACTAACTCTCACTTCTTTCGATGACCAGAAACCACTCAGATGAATGTACTACATGCTACTGTACATGTGAGGTCATACTCACAAAACTTAGCTAGTGAAATGTTTTCTTGTTTGTAAATGTATTTATACAAAGACCAAACATTCACGCGTATCATACAAGTGTCATATGCGTATCATACACCTATGATATGCAAAAATGTGTTAAGATATAAGCGAGCGGTACTGTACATGTATGTAAATACTGTATATACCGTACAAGAATGCCTATGGCTATACAATGTAAATGAAACTTACCAATAAAGTTGGGACTTGTGATGCACATTCTCTTGGTTGGTCATCCTCATCTTCATTGCTTTCCAAATCAGATCTCTTATTTACATCACATGATGACTGTTTTGGTGTTTTCGACGTCGATTCTTTGTTTCTTGGCATCGAGCAGGATTTTTGAAGGCTTGAAAAAAGCCGCTTTCCATTTTCTTTATTTTCAGGAGTGCTTTTTAATGTTTTTAAAACTTGTCGATTACCATTTAACTGATTGTGAAAAGAACTTGATTGCAGAGCTTTACTGAGAAGTTCTGGTATGTCTAAAACAGGATAAAAACATAATAAATATTTAGCACATGTCAAATTGACTCTGAAATTAGGGTATTTTCAATGCTGTATAATACTAAGCCAACACTTCATTTTGAAATTTTAAATAATTTAATCAATAGCAACCCTTTTTATTTGAAGTGCCTATGAACCCCAATACAATATTTGAAATATAGATCCTATGAGGCAAATAGTCAAGTACCAAAATATTTTTAGTTTGCAGCTTTTTATTAATGTCTTTAAAACCTAATAAAAAGGTTTTACTTTCACAAATGCAAATCATTGCAACATCATAAAACGTAATCATTTTGTATACAATATTTCATTAATGAAAAATAAATTCAAAGACCAAACTCAAAAGTGGATGGTATTTAAACCTTGCAGATATATTTAGTCAACTTTTTTGTTTAAATTCTCATACAATTTACTACACTCGGCGTCAAACCTTTTGTGTGGTTTGTATATGTTATATATATAGTTATATATATATATATATATATATATATATATATATATTATTATATATCTTACTATTATGTAGTGCCATGATTGTCTTCCTTAATTGACAAACTTCACCTTCAAGTCGCTTTATTGACTCCCGTAGCTCTACACAATCAGACTTGTCTCCACCACTACTTTTTTTAGGCAAACTATTTTCCCCGATTTCTTCCTCATCATTGCTGCTGAAGTCACTTGAATCTGGTTCTGTAGCAATCTTCCTGAAAATCTTTTTGCAGGCAATCATTTCTGCCTTTTTTCTTGCCTTTCCAGGGGATGATTTCTATAAGTGTAAGATTAGCTTCGTTAAACTGGGTTTTTTTTACCTTCTTTAAATAAAGTCTATTATTATTATTATTAAAGAAAGCCCTGGGGATATATTTAAAATACTGTAATATATTTAATTCCTAATATTTATCTTTTAAGCTTCCAATTTAATGACTTACTGCATGACCATGTGACTTACTGCATGGCCATGTGACCCACATGACACATGTATTTTCCTGCCAACCTATTAATTTTACTTAACCCTATCCAGACATACATGTAAAATCCATAGCTTAAGAAATTTTCTCCAATCTCTGAATGTAACCATGCTCTTGAAAATTTGTATATACCATAGTTGTTTTATTAAACTTACTAGCCTCCTCCACAGGCAATCAATTGAATGTGCCTTCTTAGTTTATATGGTGACACTCAGACTTTTTTAGTCAATTCTTTAGCTTCCAGAGTTGCACTAGCAACACAAGTGAAATGTTTTTCTATAGTTTATAGCTTGTTCCCTAGTCTTATACCCAGCCAAAACATTGTTTGCATTGCTTGTACAGTTCTGGAAGCTAAATACGTGTAATTGACTGGAAAAAAGTGAGAGCAACCCATAAACCAAAGGAAGCTATGAACCTACACAATATCAAACGTTATACCTGTTGTAAATGTTAAAATACTATAGGTCCTACTACAGTACTTTTGCCCAGCCCCCCCCCCCCCCCCCATGATAAATAATGAACGGTCCCTAAATTTACACAAAAATCATTTTTCACTGGAAAAAAAGCTCTTCCTGTTAATTTTTTTTTATGTATGTTATTTGAACAAAGCAGTTTGATTAGGAAGATTCTCATGCTACATTTTTTCATGTATATATTATTAATAAGTAATAGCATGGTTTTGAGTGCAATTTGAAAAAAAAACACACTTGTGAGTTTTTCAAAGACTCGCCCTTCAGACTCGTGCAATTTTGATAGTATTTGAAAACTCTTCATGCATATTTTTTCCAAATTGCACTCGAAACCATGCTATTACCTATACAAATAACCATTTGACAGATCATAGATGTACCTGATGATAAAAATTGTTGATTATTTAATTGTGAGTTTCTAAAAAAGTAAGCTATTCGGCTTTATGTATTCACTCTTCAAAATGAGAGGCCAATTTCAATGGACCATACATGTTTTATGCAAATTTATAGTAAACATTGAACTGATTCAAGCAGCCATTTTGAATGGATTTCTGGTAATATGTGATATATTATATGCGAGGGGTGAGCCCTACTTTTAAAAGAAAACTGGAGTAAACTAAAGTATATAATTTTATATTTTACAAACCTTTCCACCTTTGTTAATCCCAGGCCCATGGTCATCGCCGATACTTTGGGATGCTTTGTAGATGTTGGCCTCATGACCATCAGATACAGTGTCAGAGGCTGATACCGAGGAAAGAAAATCCATTTCTGCCTTTAAAATATCTTGTTTTCGTACTAGAAAAAGGTAATTACAAATAAATTTAGCGAAATACTATTCATTGATACGAACTTAATGAACTGAAATGGTGGTTATTAACTTTTTTATGAAAAGAATCATTTTGTGATCAACCCAAACGGCGACCACGCGGTCGAGCAGTTTCATCTAAGTGTAACTTTTGGCACAAGCTACCGCCAGCCTATTATTATTTCAATAACATACTTTATTACCAAACACATTAAACCTGTCGTTTATCCAAAAGTTGATTGTTTAACTTCTAAAGAATGGGGTTGATGAATAGTGGCTGTTGTGTTTAATACTGTTTACATGAGATGCCATGATTGCACATGATGACCATCAACACAACTGAATAAATTTATAATACACAAGAGGTTTACCCCATTAGATTATCGACACTATCATACTAAAAGGCTAATGTTTTCTAATAATACTCACCACTAGTAACAATTACTCGTCCTAGATACGCTCTCCATCCTGATTTAGGTGGCTTCATGCCGATTTGGCCAAACAAAACCATTCCTTGTTTGCCAGGATTATCGAGCATCGTTTTATCGCGGACGAATTCCGTCGTTAAAACGCTTGTTTCGTTGCTAGATATCCAATGAATTAGTGCGTACTTCATATTATTAAAGATTGAATAAGCTCCTCTTTCGCAAAGATCAATAAAGATTGATAAGGATTCGACTGCTAAAACTGCCTTCGCTCTTTAAGAAGTCAACAACGACGACGACAAATGCAAACCTTCGCGCGCCTCGGGATCAACACGTCACAGCGGCGGGTCCGAAACCCCGGTCGGAATATACGTAGCCGTCGCAAAAAAACACGTCATTGAGCAACAAACTTTTACTGTATGGTATCATAGATTGAATTGTTGATACTGTTACATGCAATACAATAAAATATATGCGAAATGTTAGTGAAAGTAAACATACAACGGTGAAATTAAGACTATTGAATCAATAGTATTGATGCAATTTATGCAACCTCGTACCCAGGCTTTCCGCTTCAATTTATGTTGCCTGCCAACCGGTGGTAAAATATCGGGGTGCACAAGTGCAGGTTCTCAAAATGGCGGAGTTCTCTTGTGCTGGTGACACACGAAGGAAGCGAGGACCATATAAATTGTATGGTTTAAATCCTGATGATGATGATTACAATCCAGTTGTTCCTAAAACAACCAAGTGGCGTCGTCTTCATGTTAGCAACACGAACGAGTCAAATGCCAACGATATTAATGATTCGAGTTCGATTGTTGGCAGTGTTCTTTCTGAAAGTGAAAGCGAAGACGCCTCAGACGAGGAGCATTGTAATATCAGTGAAAGTGAAGAAGATGTTCTCTTCGATGATGACGACTTGATACATGGTCTTCTAAATAATACAGCCACAGGTACCGTAACCTATTTGTAAATTTATTTGTTTAATGCCATTATTAAATGTATCACCGTATGACTCTGTCTATTGACAATAACTTAGACACTAGAAAACAGATAAAATTAACCTCAAAATATTTAATAATTTAAAACACAAGTTTGAAACAGTTTTTCATGGAATATCCAAAAAAGTAGGAATATTTTGAATGAATACTTTCAATTACCATTGCAAAGAAACATTGAGAAAAGTCATGGTCTTAAGAATTTCATGGTTAACTTCATGTTCATCCACAAGTTCACTTTCTGTTATGTCAGCCATCTTGGCACCCCATGAAACGAGCGGGGTATTCAAACTTGAATAAACCCACTGTATTCGTCATCAGCGGGTAATTCAAGGTTGAATACCATGCCCCAGAGTAAATACCCCAGGTACAAGTTGACCCTGGGGTGGTATTCACTGAAAAATACCATGGTCATGCGGTACAAACCTAGTTCTCTGATTGGAGAAGTTAACTATGAGGTATACTATTATGAGTTGTCACTTAATATGGCTTTATAAAGTCCCATAATTTTGTTATCATATAATTCACTGGTATACTAACATACAAATACAACAATTATTGTTTGTAGACACCATATTTGCCTTCCCTGATGAAGAACAAGAGGAAACCTACATGTATAACAATGAGCCACATCAGGAAGAGGATTATACAAATGATCATACTCCAAATAATGTAAGTTTTTTGATTGAAACTTTATTTAAACATGGAAAAATTTATCAGGCAATTAATTATATATATATATATATATATATATATATATATATATAAAGCATAAAGTATAGTTACCTTAACGTCTTCGCTACCAGAGGTTTCACCCTAAACAGGATCATCAGGCGACTGATGATCCCATTTAGAGTGAAACCTCTGGTAGAGCGAAGACTTTAAGGTAACTATACTTCATGCTTTATATATATATATATATATATATATATATATATATATATATATGTATGTTATACAATCACGAGCCGAAGGTGTATTGAATATACAATCACGAGCCGAAGGCGAGTGATTGTATATTCAATACAACAAGGACGCGAGTGTTGTAAACAACTTGTGAAATGAATGAATAGTAAAAATCCCTTTGATATTGAGATGCTAATTAGTTACAAGCACTAGTGGTTGTATCAGAAGAGTATACATCCACTCATGGTTGTAACTAATTAGCATCATTGGTTTTAGTTTGTATGGGGTTTACAGGGGTATACATGTGACGTAATTTCTGAAATTGGATTGGCTGCAAAACTCATGAATTATTAATGAATTTTCACAAATATATATATATATATATATATATATATATATGTATGTATATGTATATATATATATATATATGTATGTATATGTATATATATATGTATATATATATATATATATATATATATATGTATATGTATATAGTTAACAGTTAACACTCACAAATGCTAATCAAATGCTATTTCCTTTTACTCAGGAGAATCAGTCAGAGCAATGTGATGTGGACCAACCATTATATGATGATGCTCCAGTAACCATTGGGCAATGCCTTTTGTTACTTATGGCATTTATACTTGGTAATAAATTAACAGGTGTGGCTGTTGGGAATTTACTTCGCTTGTTAACTATGATTTTACCATTTGGATCAAAGTTACCACAGACCAAATTTTTATTTTACAAATACTTCAATGTTTTTAAGGAGGGAATGGAATTTAAACTTTTCTGTCCATGTTGTAAAACACTTCTTGAAGCTGCTGATCTGAAGTGTTCAATATGTGAAACAGAATATGAAAAGCAAAAACTCCTTGAACAAGGGAACTTTTTTATATATCTGCCTCTTGAAAGACAGCTGCATGAATTTTTTCAGCGTGAAGATCCATCAGCAGATTTAGATTACCGCTTTAATCGGGAAAGGGCAGGTCCTGATAGCATTGAGGATATTTATGATGGTCAGATGTACCAATCCTTAGGCAATGGTGCTTTAGCCACTGACAGAAATGCCTTGAGTGTCTCTTTCAGTTGTGATGGGGTCCCAATATTTCACTCGTCCAATTTTAGTATATGGCCCTTACAGGGGATCCTTAATGAACTTCCACCAAAAAAAAGAAAACAAAATGTTTTCTTAATTGGCCTGTGGTTTGGAAGTGGAAAGCCATGCATTATGCAATTCCTTGAACCATTTACCAATGAACTAAGGAAATTGTCTACCATTGGCATGAGATGGTTGCGAAATGGCAAAGATGTATGCTCAAGAGTATTTGCATGTATTTGTTCATGCGACAGTGTAGCCAGATGTGCTCTCCAGAACATTCACCAATTTAATGGTGCTTATGGCTGTAGCTGGTGTTGCAACCCTGGTGAAACTATTGAAAAAGGAAGAGGGCATACTAGAGCATATCTTGAAACTCCTGAAGGGTATAGTCTCAGAACACACGATGAAATGAATCGGGATGCACAAACGGCATTCAGGAGACAAGAGACGGTGCATGGTGTAAAAGGTCCTTCAAAGCTGGTGGATTTGCCCCACTTTGACATAGTGAGGGGATTTGTGGTCGATAACCTTCACTGTGTTACCTTGGAGTCGCAAGGCAGTTGGGTCACCTCTGGTTTGATTCTGTTAACCACCAACATCTGTGGTATATTGGCAGACACATACCAGAGATTGATGCCAGGCTGAGTTCAATAATGCCACCTCACGAAATCACCAGAATTCCTCGCTCAATTACCCAGAGAGCCTATTGGAAAGGGTCTGAATGGCATTGGTGGCTTCTTCTGTACTGCCCAGTTGTCCTACATGGTTTACTACCATCGCGATATTTTCGGCACATTCTCCTGCTAGTCCAAGGTTATTTCTTACTGTCAAAGTCAAGTATTCAAGGCTCTGAAATTAACAAAGCCAACGTCTGTCTGTCAAAATTTGTTGAAGATTTTCAGCATCTCTACGGTGATGGCAATATGACGTACAATGTTCACCAGCTTAGCCACTTGACACAGACAGTGATTGACTGGGGACCTTTGTCTTGTTATTCTACCTATGTATTCGAAGGCTTTAACCTTGTATTGTTAAAGCTTTTCCATGGCACACAGGCTGTTCCTTCGCAAATTGCGAATTCCTTCCTGCTATATCGGGCTGTCAACTCAATTTCCAGTGGTTCATCTGAGGATGGCGACAATGTTCTCTTGTCGTACATGGATGCCCAGTTAAAAGGGCATGTACCACTAAAAAAGGCAAAAAGAGTTGGTAATGGAGTAGTTTTTTTGGGTGCATCTTACTTCAAACGTTTCTCTATGGAAGAAAGATATCTGGTGGAGAATCATGGTGATATCCCAGATGGTACAGATGCTGAGTTCTTTACTAAGGCTGTTGTGTATGGAAACGTGTTTCACTGCCAGAACTACACACGGAACTCTCGCAGAAGGAACACCATTGTTGGCCTAGTGGATGGCACAGTAGTTGAGCTTGTGGTTTTTGTGGTTGTTAGTGATTCTTCCTGTTTTGCATTTGCAAAACCTCTCAATTTGGAACGACCTTCATGGCTTTACGGTGAGAGTGAATGTGGTCGCCTATGCAACCATATTAGAAGGGTTCATGGAATGGAATCAGCTTTGCAGATTGTTCAACTAAGTGACATTACAGATAAGTACGCCTTTATTCCTAGTACAGTGTCAGATACGTTCATTTGCAAACTGCCAAATGTGATTGACAGAGATTAATGTACATTTCAAGTAATTGTTTCCTCAATGTAATAACCATTCACTCAGTACCTGGAAAAAAGTGTGGTCCTGAGGATCATTTTCCTTAGTCACAAGATTCTGTAATACACTGTATATACATTTCTGATTAATATACTGTATATCCATTTTGATATATTTGTGGATGTGCCTATTCCACTTTTTACTGTAGCTTTGCAATTAATTAAAATTATATATATATATATATATATATATATATATATATATATATATATATATATATATATATATATATATATATATATATATCACGATTGAGTCGGTTTTCTTTGATGTGCCGCGGGATATAACCAACTTATATTCCGTGAATAAATAATTAGATAAAACTTGTGGATATAACTCGAAAAATCTTGATCGAAAGTCTTCGAAATTGACGAAACCTTGTTCGAAAACCTCCTCGGGAGGTATATGACTTATATATATGACTTATATCCCGCGTTCTCGGTATATAACCTATATATATATATAGATGCAACTTGTGCATAAGAGAAATTTTTTATTATATGCAAACCACATATATGCACATTAAACAGTAGAAATGAATTGTCTAGCACATGCTGTCACGCAACCAAGCACCTGTTAATGAATATACGTCATACATGACGGTATATAAGGCCTACGTTAGCTTGTGTACCTTTTACCTGATGAGAGAGCGCTCGTAAGAGTGCTTTCGAAACAAATTTGTAGTTTTTATGAATAAATCAATTTTATCTTCTTATCTTTGTATATGGCTCCTATATGTTGAGCACTTTTTATTCAATACAGGTGCAATGCTATTAAATTGCATTGCACCTGTGTGTAACAAATATCAATCTAAATACATAGAACTTAGCATGATTGATGTAGTCACTTGTTTCCTAGAACAAAAAAAATGTTTCTCTTATGTGAAACCATGTTTCAACATTGTAGCAGATACCTTTAACATTTGAAAACATGTCACATGTGAATATAAATACTCACATGTGGGAGTGAAAAAATCTCACGTGTCTACATGGGGTCACATGTGGTCACATGTGGTCACATGTGGCCACTTGTGGGTCACATGTGGGAATGAACTCCTCACATGTGGGGCACATGTGGGAATGAACTCCTCACATGTGGTCACATGTGGTCACATGTGGTCACACGTGGTCACATGTGGGGCACATGTGAGTCACATGTGAGTCACATGTGACCACGTGTGTAATTTTCATAAGGGCACTAGCTTCTCTAATGCCTCCTCATATTTCTTGCGAATTGCAAAAGGTACAACCCAGTTAATTTATTGTGCAGTTAATTTATTAAGAAACCCACATCTTGTTGATCGTGCATAACGTACTGTAAATATTAATATTGGTCACTTTGAGAAAATTATGTAGTTACCTTTACTTATAAATTACTAATGGTCATGTTATTAATTTTTTGAAGTAGAATCTGTGAATATTTATTTATACTTTATTTATTTATTTATACTTTATATAATAATTTACTACACATTATATATGTGGTTAATTATAGCATGTACAGTAATAGTGAATAAAGTATTATGTTTATACTGTATAATAATACAGGTGATCAATGATTCTCTGCTCCCATTTGACTCCAGGAATGGAGTTATTTCAACTCATAATAATGCCCGAGTTATTTCAACTATATGATGAGAGTGGTTATAACTCCACTTGATGAAGTTAATTTAACTCTCTCGTTGGATTATAATAACCCTTTATTACAGAGTTATTTTAACTCCACTTGATAAAGTTAATTTAACTCTCGTTGGATTATAATAACCCGTTATTATAGAGTTATTTTAACTCCACTTGATGAAGTTAATTTAACTCTCTCGTTGGATTATATTAACCCGTTATTATAGAGTTATTTTAACTCCACTTGATGAAGTTAATTTAACTCTCTCGTTGGATTATATTAAGCCGTTATTATAGAGTTATTTTGACTCCTAATAATGCCCGAGTTATTTCAACTATATGATGAGAGTTATTTTAACTCAATTATGAAAGTTAAAGTAACTAAGCTAAAAGAGTTAATTTAACTCTCTTGTTGGAGTTATAATGACCCGTTATTATAGAGTTCTATTGACTCGTATAAGAGTTATTTTAACTCGTGACAGAGTTAAAATAACTCCAGATGATCCCAGAGTTGATTTAACTATGCGAGAAGAGTTATTTTAACTCTGGTGTGGGAGTTAAAATAACTCTTAGTCATGGAGGAGTTATTTTAGCTCGATCGAGGAGTCTTATTAACTCCAATATCGGAGTTAAAATAACTCTACCGAAATAACTCCATCCGGAGAAGTTAATTTAACTCCATTGGCCGAGTTATTTTAACTCCTCGGAAATAACAGTGTGGCTTTCGGACGTTCTCTTTAATTACTTTGACACCAAAACTATCGAATAACGTGGAACAGTTCTGATAGCCATATGCACTCAGTAAGAGAAAATATCAGACGTCTACGAAATTGGACTTCGCAAAAAATGGAGGCGTATGAAAAGGACCAATATATATATATATATATATATATATATATATATATATATATATATATTGGTTTTGGCAATAGAATTGCTTTCGGCTTTTCATCTCGCGTGTAAAGTGGTCGTCGAGATTGGCACCCTCACCATGTCACGTCGAGATTAGCACCCTCACCGGGCTCCGGGCGTTCGGCCCTCCGGCTCTCCGCTGGAGAGTATAATATTAAAAATAACTAGAAATACATCAACGCAACAACCCCTCGCCCATTTTTAATTTACATGCTTTTTTTTGAAACACTTGATTGAAATAAGCACTCTTGATATACAGCCAATATAAAAACAACAGATATAAACCTCAGTATAAATATAAAATTGGTAGATAGGATATTAAAGTAAAGCAAAGCAAAGCAAAGCAAAGCAAAGCAAAGCAAAGCAAAGCAAAGCAAAGCAAAGCAAAGCAAAGCAAAGCAAAGCAAAGCAAAGCAAAGCAAAGCAAAGCAAAGCAAAGCAAAGCAAAGCAAAGCAAAGCAAAGCAAAGCAAAGCAAAGCAAAGCAAAGCAAACCAAACCAAACCAAACCAAACCAAAACAAAACAAAGATTTCATTAAATTCTTGATGCAAAAAATATTGTTTTTAGGAGGTTTCAAGAGGGTTTAATATTTTTAGCAAGCCTTTAAATGGCTTCCTTGTCCTTACATGTTTTGTAGTTTTGCAAAGGCAGAATTAAACGTTAATAGCTCAAAAATAACATTTTTTTAACAGAGTCTGAAATAACAATTCAGTAGAATCGGATTCCCGAAAGAAGTATTGAACAGACAACGTTTCAGTCGAAAATTTGGAAATACCGCCAAGAAAATCGGCAAAGTCCATGATTATTTTTAATAATAGTGCATGCAAAGTCAATGAAAAACCTCACGTTAGCTTTAAGTTAAGGCTAACCTGACACATGGTTTGGACGAGCACGAAAACGTGAACCTGTATATTGTTTAGGTTAAGCGAAAACTTGAAAACAACATACAAAGGACAAGTCCAAGGTATACTGAAACTTTAAACCGATCTTGGCGTTTAGAGAATATATAAATACTGACTCCAATCAGCAAAATAAATAAATAAATACAAATACCCTACCGTGAACTTGAAAATGATTTTGAGACCACTCAGACCAATTCAGATCGATTTTTTGTTTTCCGTGCGGTGTTTGGTTTCTTCAGGTTCTCTGGTTTCTCTTCAACATATATTAAACCGGCAGTTTGTCTTCTTCTATTCCTCGTTTCGTTGAACGAAACCATTTTGTTTCGCAAAATATGGAGATTTTGACATTTACTTTTCTTCATATCTAGTCACCAGTGCCCAAATATTCTTACCGCCTGACACCGTACCAAACATATAAACTATTTGTGAGATTACGTCTCCCTCGCTTTTTCTACACGCGTGTGAAGTGGACTCCACGCATGTCGAGATTAGCACCCTCACCAAGTTCCGGGCCTTCGGCCCTACGTCCGGCTCGGGGATTACCAACATTAAAATTTGTAAATAAACTCAAATGCCTGTGGGTACTTTATTTTATTTTAAACTTCTTGTGAAATGGAATGCGTTAAACCGCCCGCAAACAGAATATCTTAACGAATATGGTGCTTTCGTTTTTAAACTGACCAGTTCGACGCCATGACATGACGACATAGACTCATTCGTTCCTCGAGAGAGGGGCAAAAGGGAAGGCTGGAACTGAGCTTAAAATAAAGATCAAGTGCTATATCTTTTTTGGTTAGTAGTAAACACTAGTAAAATAGCTTTAACAAGGGCCACTCAGAGATGTTTAAAAAGAAAACAAACCATCCTGCTAGCTAGGCTAGCACACGATACCTGCAGATGAAACAATGAATCAATAAAATGCTTCATTGCACTCGCGCTAACATAAGGATATAATAAGCGCAATCAAGCCTTTCTTCTACACGGTGGTTTTGTGGCCAGATTTTTTTTTCATATCTCATCTAAGGGCTGTTCACATGAGCCGGGCTAGCCCAGTTAACCGGGCTGACTCGTGTCACGAAATTTTTTCCTCGGCCGCAAAAGGAGATTTTAATCAATGTTCAGCTGGTTTCCATATAGCGGCAAGAGCCGCCGGTATGCCGGCGTTTTGCAGACCGCAGTCATCGCCGGGAAGGTTTAAAATGTGACTGTGGTGCATGCGCCCGGTTGGCGAGTACCTCGACGGTGTTTCCGGCAAGTGGCGGGATTTTTAATACAATCGTATGGACAGTTACCATTATACAAAATATTATTTAAATCAGAAGAATCCCAGGTATCAATATGTTGTTTAATATATTTGAATATTATAGCGGTTAATGATATTGGTACGCATTGTTTAGCTGCATTATCACAGTAGTTTTGACATTAAATCTTATAGGCTAGAGTGTTTCTATTTCTTGGCGTTTGTAGCCGCTTAGCTTGTAATCAATAAACCGCTCGATCTATAAGAGGCTGCTTCTGTGCACGTCGTCTGTTGTGAACAGTCGGAGCGTGACCCAAATTGTTCTATCAGGTTCCAGGAAGCGATACGTAAGTATTGACTTTTCGTCTTTGGTCATCGCTTATGTTTAATAGTGCAAGAACAATGATTTTCGTTTGTTGTTTATCGCGGACGCAAGTTTACTGGAACATTTAAATAGGTCTGTATCCTGTTTGCGACCAAGTGCCATCGACAGGGACTATAAGTGCTGGCTGTCATCGCGACGTTACCTAGCTATCTTGTGTGATTAATAGCAAAATGGTTCAACGAGGTAAAATGAAAGAGAAATCGAAGTATAATCAACATGACATACTTCCAAACTGTATGAATGTCATCAGTTAAGTTTTCACTCACATTTTTTTCGTGTGTACGACATACATTTACAAGTTTATCTTGGGCGAGGAGCGTTGTTAAAAACATGGCATAAACCAAGGTGCCTTATTAATAGGATCGAAACAACTGAACTTGTGAACGAAACACTTAACTTGGTCGCACGTAAGATTCGGAATTTGATACGTTCTCAATGTTGGCAAGTAAAACACGTGTAAATAAAACATCATTAACATTGTATTCCAGAACGACCCTTTTAAACGGCGTTCATTATCTCTTCCTGCCATAAATATGATGTGACAGCCGATTCTTGATCTATATTGTTCTAATCTAATGCCCATTTTGAAGTATTTTAAAAATATTTTGCAGTAGTTAGATGACGTCACACTTGAAAATTTGCAATAACAAAAAACGCCTGTTTCTCGCGTGGTTTGTGGAACAAACGACGAGCACTTCTCTTCACAAGTTAATAAATACAACAGATTTCAAGGCTTTCAGTTTCTCAATAGTATCTCAATAATATCTCAATAGTTTCTCAATAGAGAGAGCGTAACCTCGACGCTCAGTCAGACGGCTTGCTTGGGTCTGCCCAAAACTTTCTTTCTATAGAAAGTCTCGATAGTGTAACACTTGACGCTCAGTCAGACCGCTGGCTTGGGTTTGCGCAAACTTTCGTTTCTTTAACAAAATAAAATAAAACAAGATGTTGAAAAATACCTAAAAAAGCAAACAAAACACCTAGTCAAACCGATGTCACAGGAGCGAAGTAGCTCAGTTGGAGTCTTGGAGATTTGTTTTAGATTCAGATCGATTGAGATAGATTTATGCAAGATAGGAAACGTCAGAGCTTTGACACTACTTCTTACTTTGTAATTAATAGACAGAAACCTTTCCGAAAAGGAAAGGTTTAAAGGCAGCGTTGAAGATACGACAAGAACACTCTTAATAGCAGTCGAATCAGTCGAGAAAACAAACATCCGGACCGAACCGGTTTCACTTCTGCTGGCCCCCCACGAACAACGCGATCACTTCTCGAATACCTGGCGATCTTGTCGACATCCGACGATAGCTGTCGAGTATTTCCTCATAGGTTCGATGACAAATATCAAGCCTATTGAGCAGGAGAACCATAACATGATAGCTGAACTGTTGTCTGTTCCTCCTTGGAAAGTTTCAGTAGCAGCATATACTTGCAAGAGATGCTTTAAGCAAGATATTGGTTTCAATAAAACTGTTTTTGCTGTAATTGTTTCAGTTGATGGACAGGAAATTGTAGTTCAGCTTCAGGGATTTCTGTCTGTCAATGGAGGTGGTGTTTTGTACAGTCTGTTAGGCCAAGGAATTTGTCATCCAGTACAGCTAACAGACAATGGTCAGGCTGACACAAACTACTGGAGTGGCTTTGTTAAGGTTAAGTGCCAGCCACTTCACAATTCCATGCTGTTTTTTGTCAAGGACATTCGCAGGAAAGTAATTCTTTATCCCTCATGTGATCACAATCTGTTGACTGTAGTTGATCATATGCGACATGAGGCGTTTTCCATACGAATTAATTGTACCTGCGTATCCCGAGATAGGAGACATGGTACTTTTTCAAGGTGAATGTAATGAAGATGTCCGGTATGGTCACATTCAAAGTGTTGATTTCATAAACAAGATGGTGGATGTGTATTTTTTTGTTCCAAGTTTGAAAAATCGTCAGGACAGTATTGATGTGAGGGAAATTCGTGGCAGGGGTGCAACAAACACTGTGGCTTGGCAAACAATAATTGGGATTGCGAAAGGGCATTGGCATAGCCCTTCAATCTGGATAAAGGTGGTTTAAAGATGTGAATTCAATAATTATATGGCACACTGACACTACTAATGTTATCATATGGGCTAGCTATATATTGTACATGTACTGTACATACGACTGCATGTGTAAGTGTTATAACATTAAACTTACAGTAATGTAAGTTTTTTTTTATTTACTGTGTAATGAAAATCAAAAGTTAAAAAATATTTGATTTCTGGTAAATAATTGTCAACATTAACCCATCTCTGCCTAGCTAATTAGACAGCATATATGATTTAATTTAATTCTGGCTTTTTTTCAGCAGAGGGTATAGACCAGTGGAGGCTGGCCAGATGGAATGGGATAAAACACAGCAAGGAATTCAGTTATACTTTCTCAAGCTTTGGAAATAATCACAATAAATTACTAAGCTTGATACACTGTACTTTGATAAAAATGTTTTTCTTCTTTCCCAAATTAATCCCACCTTAATTCATTTAATTGGGAATAGAATATTAACTGTTTCCATTATATTCCTTCCCCAAAAATGGGAAATATTTCCCAATTTTTTTCAGATTCGGAATCACATTAAATAAATTTGTTCCTTTTTCCCAAAGTTGGGAAAAATCACAATTAATTCCCAATGTTGATATATTGCCAACTTTTCCCCCATATTAAATCCAACTTTGGGAATGAATATTCCAATCCTTTCCCAAAAAAGGAATATTTTGTCCCACTGATTTCCCAAAAATGGGAAATATTATTTTCTTCCAGATTGGGAATCACATTAAATAATTTTGTTCCATTGCTTTTCCAAGGTTTTTTCACAATTAGTTCCCAATCTTGATATATTGACAATCTTTTCCCCCATATTAAACCCAACTTTGGGAATAAATATTCCAATCTTTTCCCAAAAAAGGAATATTTTGTTCCATTAATTTCCCAAAAATGGGAAGTATTCCAACTTTTTCCCAATGTGGGAATCTCAAAAACTTTCCTGTGTATGCAGCTTGGTATTGTTGTATACAGGTATTAATTTACTTCAGTGTAATATGGTTGTTCCCATTATTTACATGCTCGACAACCAGCAAAATTATGTTTCAAAATTGCATTATTATTTTATATTGTTATCATTTTGAAACCCTATTAAAATCGTTAAATCATATTTATAATTATGCTGTCAGCATTTTATCAGCTAGAGCAAATATGGCAGGAGGAACAGCCATGTTTTATAGTTACATGTGTATATTAATTAAATTTAATGTATAATATATATGACTTACATTAATTTAGCATGTAATAATATATATGACTCACGTGTTTTGCATATTTTGTATATTAAGTTTCAGTTAAAATAAATAAAAAAAAATACTTTGGGAATATATTTATCATTTTCATTATATATCTTCAATACTGTGGTACAGTATTTATAATTCCTGAAATGCTCTCATATGCAAGTTATTTCTGTGACATATATATTGCCTGATTTCCGTAATATTTCCACTGTATCTGTATGATGTTTCACAGTGTAATTTCTGAAGTATATCTGAAGTATTTCTGAAATATATGCAGTATCTCCAATTTTTCCATAATATTTCCAAGATATTTCAGGTTTATATTAATTATCTGCGATAAATGATATGGAATATTTCTGAAATATTCCATTATTGCTACAACGTTTCCATAATATTTCCTACACATTACTGAAATATACTAATAGGGGAGTTCAAGGTTTTTTTCGCCATATTGCAAGGGGTGCAAAACCATTGGGGCGAGCGCGCGGCCATGCCTATATATCCTTGTTAAAATCATAGTGAAACTCACGAAGCAAGAAGGATATCGCTTCGGTTTTTGTTGAACTCGTCTTTAATCGTCGTTTGGATGGCTTTTCTGTTGTCTGGTATGTTCGTTCTTTGATTTTAGACCATTATCGCTGATAACCAACGCGTAGAAACGCTATAATACGAAAGTTTCCTCAACTGAGAGGTGGCTGCGCTGTTATGACGGGCACGACTGAGTGACGATTTCAGCAACGCAATGTAAAACTTTATCTCCAACTCTCTTGTAAATCACTCGAACTTCAAGCGTATAGTAACGTAAGTAACCAGAGTTCATCTTCGTCATCTGAAGTCTGAAATATCCTCTTTCTCGTTATCAAACGAAGTGTATTTCTATGTATATCTCCTTCTCGCAGGAAAGGGATACGTTTTCGGTTTACGAGTGTTTACTTCTATATATACACGTTCTTAACTGGCATATACAGGGCAAAATATAGTTAAATACAGTTTAAGTCTAACTATTAAGCATAAAGATAGAATCGTACATATTGATTGTATTTTTGTCGAATTAAACGTGTAATTATTTTGAAGAACGAAGCAATTTTATTTGGGAAATTTGACACCATTGGCATTGAAGGCTGATGTACGGATATTCTAGACAAATGTTTGTTTACGCCAAGTTTCTGCCGAAATCTGGTGATTTGGCTGCTTATTAAGGACCAAAATTTTAAGATAATACCTCTTCACCCAACTTAGACTGCGTTTGTTGTTATCGCAGTATCCCACTACACAGCGAGGCGTTTTGTCTCTGCTATAAAAATAGACAAACAGCCGCGTCCCGTGTCTGCCGCAATGGCGCAGCCACCCCTCAGTTGAGGAAACTTTCGTATTGTAGCGTTTCCACGCGTTGGTTATCAGCGATGATGGCCTGAAATCAAAGAACGAACATACCAGACCACAGAAAAGCTATCCAAACGACGATTAAAGACGAATTCGGCAAAAAGCGAAGCAATATCCTTCTTGCTTCGTGAGTTTCACCATGATTTTAACAAGGATAAATAGGCATGGCCGCGCGCTCACCCCAATGGTTTTGCACCCCTTGCAATATGGCGAAAAAAAACTTGAACTCCCCTATTATTTCTAATATATTTCTGAAATATTGAAATTTCTGAAATATTTCCAAAGAAATTCTGTAAATTCCTACAGAATTTCTGTGATGTTTCCACAATATTTCCAATTTTTCCATGATATTTCTAAGATATTTCTGGTTTACATTAATTATCTGTGATAAATGAAATAAAATATTTCCATTATTGCTACAATGTTTCCATAATATTTCCTACATATTCCTCATGGCCAGAAATTGCGGACATTTGAGTCCGCTCCTCGGTATGCGGTCCCCCCCCCCCCCCCCATAAACACAGAATTAATTAAGAGAAACCAAATCAATATGGCCGCCAGAAAGCGTTGTGTTCCAGAGGTAGATTACGCACAGCTACATACGCTATCGTCCGTCGTTTTGTAGGACACATTCACCAAAAAACGGAAGAAAAGGGATCCAGTTTATAATGTGGAAAGAATCATCGAGCAGCGAAAGACAAAATATGTAAGTTTTTCGTAATATTTTGGAATCCGTGCGGGGGGATCGTGTATATTACAACCAGGCCGCTTATATAAGCGCCCTGATTACAACTAAGAGTGTTGCCCACTCGACTAAATTTTTGATTGATTACTTATATTAAGCAACCTTTTAATTTATTGTGCTAGCTTTTCTGCCTTTAATTCCTGGATAAGACTGTTTAATTGTGAGAAGAATATGCATTTTGGGAGCCCCCTTAGTTTTGTTATTGTTAAAGCTGTCTAAACAGAGTAACTGCATTAATTTTACACTATACAAACTAACCTGAGTTCACCTGATGCAGGTGAACCCAGGTTAGATTTTTTCATGTAAATGTAACTTGGTTCGCCCCAGGTTAACTGACTCCAGGTTGATCCTGGGTTACCTTTTAGTAGTGTAAACACAGCTTAAGCTCACAACAATTTCCACGCATTAAACAGGATCACGAATACTTGATAAAATGGCAAGGTTGGCCACTGCAAGACTGTTCGTGGGAGCATCAGAAAACTTGCCCGATAACTTAATTAGGTAGTATTGCTTTGATTGCTGTTTGAATTTTTTGAAGAATAATTAGAATACCGTAGTTATATTTTACCATATTTTTATATAGGCTTAAATTTATTTTTCCCTATCAAATTTGTAGGGGCTACGAAAAACAACCAAAGCCAAGTGAGGAGAGGCTCCATGAGGCAGGTTATCACTTTGCAACAGGAATAATATCAGCTTTGAAGAGTTCTTCAGTTCCTTCATTTTATATGAAGCTAGATGTTTGGAGATACCTTTCATACCAGAAAGGTACAGCTTCTCAACATCGAGGACATGTTTTATATTCAAAATATGACTTTGGAGGGTTTACAACATTACCTGATTACTGGTGGTACTGTTTGGATCAACACGGGGAGGGGAAGGCAGTGGATTTTCCAATTAAGATAAAGCCTGTTTTAACTTGGTCCGCTATTGAACATGTCAAGAAATCAGGAAAGCTTATCAAGGCTTCCCGGCTTCCAGTAGAGAAGCTCTGTGTCACATTTGTTAAACGTGCATGCAACATAGATAACTTTGATAATGTACAATAGACTGGTGCTTAATTGTTCCCATTTGGTACATTTTGTAAAGCGGCTGTGTATATTTCCTGCAACCTCTTTATATTTCTAGCCCATCTTTATTCCCAATTCATTTAGCCTGGATTTGATCATCTCAGGGGTCATGTTTTCAACATCCTCCACACTAGTACTGTTTACTTCACTTGAATTATCATGACATAAACGGGGTCGCTTTGCCCGATTTTCAGTGATGCCCCCTGACCAATAATCCTCAGCTTTTTTGTTGTAGTGGCGAGGAGTTCTTTCAAAATTCCCCAGCAGCTCAACGCGCTTTCATTTGTTAGACTTTTGTAAATGGATCCTGCGGCAGACATCATTTAACTTCTCAACTCCTATGCAACAAATGAAAAGTATGTTTGTCTTTAATAATGCCATTCGCTAAAATTAAAACTATCAATTTTGCTCATAAATATTGGGGGGTTGGGGGGGTGGGGTGGGGGAGGGTGTGTGTGACAACCCTCAACATTTGAAGTCAGAAGATTTTTCACGCAAAAATTGATTTTCTATTGGGCAAGAATGTACTAACAACTTCCTTTTCTGACAATAATTTCTATGAACAGCATTTTCTATATCATATACCATTTACTGGATTTTGCGTTATTTTCTATGAACACAATCATGTACCTTGTCCAGAGAATTTTTTCATTCCCTTGTGCTTTTTCATGAACTGTGGGGCATGGTAGACCATACTGTGAATATATGGTGTTATGTCAGCTTTACAATATCCCTCCAACTTCCCACCGAGAGATTGAACAAGAGTTACCCAAGCAGTAACCTTAAAAGAAAAAAGGTTTATATTCTTAAAACAAAACATTCATGTACCCATTCTTTATGTCTTAGGTTCTAAGAAACACCCGAATACATATTACATGTATTCATTCAAAATATTTTTGCTGCCAGATAATTCTTCATAGCCAGCTCCCCCACCCATATTAGGAAAATGTGATGTCATACATAGACTAGATAAATATCATATTGCTACGGTTGACATCATAGTCAAAAACATCACATGAATCACTGAATCACACATCATGCAAGCAACTACTGTAAGTTATGAAAATCAACTGTCACTACAAAAAAGAGCTGAGGAATGAGCGAAAATTTAAATAAGATTGCTCTAAAAATATTTTGAATGAATTAACAATTCTTAAATTTGGCTTTCATATGATAAGAAGAATTATGTAGTCTCAGAGGGTGTTATGACAACATTCTCCTTGACTGCATTATTCTTCATATTATACTCAGACTCACCAATAATTGTTAAATATACATGTACCTTGGCAAAGTAGTTCTCAATGTCTTCTTCTGTGGGTTCTTTTTTAAGAAGGTCTTTAGTGTAAATGTCATTAAAGTCCTAATTGTCAGTAAATAAATAGTTATACAGTATCAATAAATATATTGAGGTTGAAAATGGTTGTGAATGATATATCTGTGTAAAAATAGGTTGACCATAATATTTGTACAAATACCTGCCAAAGTTTTATTACTGTGCTACTCATGGCTGGGGTGATTATACCATTCAGTTTGGCTGGAAGTTTTTGCAACAATAACTTTTTGTCCGTGCCCATCAGACTTGTAAAGTCAAAGAGACCAGTTCCCTTGCCATCTGCATTCTGCTTTTCCCAAACGCTAAAGGATGCACCACGCAGCTGCAAATGGCCTTTACAAGACTGTCCAGATGAGTTGTTGTGTGGTTACAAGGGGGTTTATCTGGTTTTCTTTCCTATCTCTACTAATTGCTTCCGTGACAAGATTCTTTGTTAGCTTATCTGTAATAATATAAGTAAAATAGAATTAAGTCTTTAAGAGGATGATAAGCATTAGGTATATAGTTTGCAAAAATCTTGCCTGTAATCCTTAGTGTCAAATGTAGCTCATCAAGGACTATATTCTCTAAGGGGATGCCTAGCAGAGGTAGGTGCTCACAGGACAATTGTTTCCTCAGGGCACATCTCTTCATGTCAGCTAATGTTCTCCTGCACTCTTCCCAGTAGAGGTTCATTGGCTTGGTCATGTCATTCCTGTTATTTATATCAAATGAGGTACAAATCAAATTAACAAAATATTTCAAATTGTTATTTCTCTTATAATATTGATTTTGTACTTCATGGCTTTGTGAATTGTACACCAGATACACGCATAATCAGATGTTGCTGCCTTCATCCCATTATAAGTAAGATAAACTATAAAAAGAACAAAACAAGTTTTCTTATGAATCATGTCCTTGAACAGCTGGCTAGCAATAGAAAAAATAGAAAAGAAAAGACAAGGGGAAAAAGAGAAAAAGAAAGTAAAAGAAAACTAACATTTCAATCGGTACATTTTTTCTATCCACCTCTATTGCTCCCTCTTTCACAATTCTGTTCACAGCAAAGAGCCTGGCACATGATGTTTGCAGAAGTTCATACGATTCTTTCCCCTTGATAACTGCAACAGTGAGGTTTCCTATAAACATTTAAAAAATGAAAAAAATATGCAGGACTTATTATTATTTCCTTAAATACATTAGACTTAGGCCTTTCAGTCGAACATTGATGGGCATTTGTCACATTCCAATTCATTTAACCTTCTCATCAAGTTTTGAGTAATGGGGGAGAGTGAAAAAGGGTCCATGACCCATGGATCAGCTCAAAACAACACTAACCTTTAGAGGACATTACCGCATCCTGGTCATTTAAAATTGAAAATGAAATAATCACGAAGCCTGTTATTCATGTCATTTTGGCTCCATCCCCACTCAATTTTACTTTGTATGTTGGGGGCCGTTCCACTTCATTTATTGTTGTGTGGTTTCTCATCTGAGTAAACAAACAGTATATAATCCATTATCTTGCAGGCATTTTAAATAAGTAGATACTAGTACAGTTTAGCAGACTCCAAAACCAAACTAAGCCCATGGTGCTCTACCCAAACATAAAAATAACGCTTGGTTTTTAAGGCGCTGTTACACTGCACAATTTTCCATGCAACTTGTCCCACAAATGTTCATTATGCGTCATTGTTTCTCAACAATCTTGACCATTGTATAGCATGTTACACGGTGCAATGGCTCTTGCACTTACCTCACAATGCCATTGCAAGACAAGTTGCATGGAAAATTGCACCATGTAACAGCGCCTTTAAGGTGAACGAATCCGTGTTACACTTTATAATTTCTGCTAAAAAATAAGTCTACTTACAGTACCGCTCTAATGAAACTTAAGATCGAGGAACGAGCGAGCGCGATTTGGGCCGTAACGAGAAAAGCTCGAGTATCGAGAAGGTGATCGAGGAGCGAGCAAGTTTTCTCGCAAACTATACGTATCGAGCGAGTTTTCTCACAAACTCTACGTATCGAGCGAGTTTCCTTGCAAACTCTACGTATCGAGCGAGTTTTCTCGCAAACTCAATTATCGAGTATCGAAATGTTTCTGATGCAGAAGTGCGATCGTTGTGTATGCTGCACTTATTAATAATAATACGAACGGCAATGTCTAGATTTTTTAAAAATACAACAGCAGAAAAGACAAACATGAACCCAAACGGACATAAACGCACGTAACTTACCATGAAAACTCCACGTTCTTCCTTTATAAATAATCCAAACGACCAGTGAAATTTACAGTATGTAATATTGACACGGTTCCAACTTGTTGAATTTCGAAATTTTTTTTGGATCAACAACAGTGATCGCACAAGAACCCGCTTCCCGACAAGCTTTATTATCGTGCTCGTGGGCGAAAGTTGTCTGCATGTTAATTTGCATTTCAAAAGATACAGTGAATAAATTGTCATATATACATGTAGCTAAACTATCAGAGTGAAAATAATTAGAGGGAGACAAGTCTCGAGACTGAGAAGAACGATTGTCCCAGAAATGGCGCGACTTTCCAGTTACGCTAAGAGAAGGATCATCTTGCTTCATCAACAACGTAATAAAATCAATGATATCGTCAGAATTTTAAAGCAGGAGGACATTGCGACGACACGACAAACAATTGCAAAATGTATCAAAAAACACAGGAAGCATGCCAAGCCAAAGAACAAGGAAGAGCTTGTAAACGGAATAATCAGTTTTTGGGCTACCGTAACACCAGAGAAATGCAAGAAGTATATCAACCATTTAGACAAAGTCGTTCCAATTATTGTTGATAGAGAAGGACGTGCATCGGGACACTAATAACTATTTGTACTTGAAATTATTATTTGTGTGCTTATTTCTTGTGAAGAATAAATATTATTTATTTTCCCATAAGTACGGCGGTCTCATTTTAAATTTAGATAGGAAAACAGAAATTTGTTCCCGCATTAAAACCAGTCACAAGAAAATTATGATAAAAGTGATTAAAAACATATCACACTTACTTTCGAGAAACGCTATAAAACAAATGTTGAATGAACAATTTTGCTGTCGATTTCAGCTCAGTTTTCAACAGGCGGTTCGGAATTTTGTTGCCAAGTATCAAATTACGTTTCTAAGTTCAGAAGTTCATTACGAAGTTCGATTTGAAGTTCGAATATTCGATTTGAAGTTCAGCTTTTCGCTATTCTTTGACTACGCGGTTAGTAATCAAACTTCGTAAAAATTATCTTCAAGTGTCATCGTTGCGAAGTGTTTACCGAAGCAAAAAAAAAGTATTTCTTTAAAATTCCCATAGGGGTAAGTTGCCCTGTTTACCACAGACGCAAACGAAATTTCCATTTCATTCAATCGCGCTTTGGCTGGCTACGCTCTGTCACAACATGTCACAATCAAAACAATAAACTGTTCACCGTCGCTTTTTATTATTCCCAAGTGGGCGATTTGCGCTGTTTTGACGCGATGACTCATTTACCAGAAACGCAAACCAAATTTCCATTTTACCACGATATCATTCAGTCGCGAATATTCATTCATTCGAGGTATCACCAGTGTCACACGCACATCGGCATTTGATCGCCTGTATCTTACTCGCCTCTGTGCAAGCTCAACGACAACAACTTGAAGGAAACGCCACAAGTATGTCTCTACGTACCTTAACCAAGAATCCGAAGTTTTACCTAGTTTACTTTTTTGTTGACAAGACTGTGTCGGTGGTGTCCCGTGAGAAGTTACTGGGTGTCAACGAAGTCTTTGCGCTCAAAGGAAGTAATGTGGAAGTAAAGTTGTCGGGAAACATTTTTAAAGCCATGCTGTTATCTTTTGGAGGTATGCCTTTTATACTGTACTTTATACTTTCGATGGCTATATTTAAAAAGTGTGAAGGAAGGGTTTTTGTATTTTGTTTGAGGAACTCATTAAATGAGTTGGTAAACGACTGTAACTTTTTTGTGTAACCACTGACCTGTAGTGTGTAATGTGGTGTAACTGTAACCAATGCGCGACAATTACATCGGGGACAATCGGAGCTCAGAATTTTTTGGCGTCAACGTACGAGCTGTCAAGTTGAACGATGGAAACAAGTATTTAATCCCGATCGTGTTTATAATATTATTTCGTCGCCACATCAATAGAGCAACCGAGAGCAACACTATTTTCGAAGAAAGACAATATTGCTGATACAAATGGCAAGCAATTTTAACATGACTTCAGCCCTCGAAAAAAGGCAAAAATATGCCGACCTAAATCTGATCTAGGTTGGTACCTCTTGGCATTTTTTGGTGGCCAGTTTCTACCTCAATTCCCGCCTTCTCGCGCTGGAAAATCCGCCGGAAGTAAAACAACCTACTGTTTAGAGCGCTGACCAACAAAACTGTTTAGCAACTATTTCCAGTTTCCAACCGAGTCAGAAAGCCTCGTTTCTAAGCTTTAGTTTGATATCAAACATGGTGGATGAAACAAAGGAGAAAGTAAGTTTTTTGTCGTGAAAAACCGCGGTATCATTAGCTTACTTCACGGTTAAATGTTTCTAAGTTTGTATTTACATTCTGGGTAGTTTTAGTGTCGAAATGGACGCTGTTAATCGTATTCAATATAACTAAAAATCTTTGTGTTTGTAGTACATGATGTGGACTTTCAGAGATGAACTTGGAAAAGTCAGTCAAACTAACGACAACACGCTCAGATGCGGTGAAAGTTTGCTACTTCACTATTTTTCAGCGAGAAACACAGGGAATAAGTGGGCGTCCGAAGAACTAAAATATGCTCAAAAAGGACGGTGTTAATGGTTTGGTGTAAACACGATTTTCATACAGCGGGATTACGGATACTTTTCCTTAAAGATTTCGACTTGGAAACTTTTACAGGCACATCAAGAATTGCTTTATCCTTAAATGTAATTTTAAGCCATACATTTCTTGATTAACTTCAGTTGCCATGTTTGTTTCGGTAATTCGAGGAAACCGCTAGGCATACGTGGGCTTGAGTCCGCAGGAAATATATTTATTATTTCTAATATATTTCTGAAATATTCTTGTAATTTTTGAAATATTTCCAAAGAAATTCTGTAAATTTGTACAGAATGTTTGTGATGTTTCCACAATATTTCAATTTTTGCATGATATTTTCAACATATTTCTGGTTTAAATTAATTATCTGCGATAAATGAAATGAATATTTCTGAAATATTTCCATTATATTTACTATTTCTAATATATTTCTGAAATATTCTTGTAATTTTTTAAATATTTTCAAAGAAATAAAGAAATTCTGTAAATTTCTACAGAATTTCTGTAATGTTTCCACGATATTTTCCAAATATTTCTGAAAAATATTTCCATAATCAGTAGTATAGAACTTGAGGCTACCGGCGCACTTTTTTTTTTCACACCAAAAACAACCCCCAGATGATCAGATTTAGCAAGGAGGGTTGTTTGAGACGGTGAGCTTTTTTAAAAAATTTTTTAAGTATAAGAAAAAGGGACGAAAAGGGACCCAAACCAAAAAAAATAATTCTGGAATTCATCAAGAAAGGATGTTTGAAAGGGTTTTTTTTAAAAGTGGACCATTTGGGCTGTTTTCACGATTTTATATCCTCGTTTCAGTTTTTTTTTGTTCCTCATAAAAGGTCTCCCAAATGTTAGTTTCCCTTTTCCAGACGCTTTTGTTGGATTTGATATAATGAAACACAACAGATCTCATACGAGTGGCCGGGGGTTAATCACAAGCGGGCCGTATGTAAATTCCGTATGTCAGGTGACAGGGGACGACCAATCATCTTTTAACCCATAAATTAAAGTTTTGGTTTTAGTTTTGGTTTTGGTTTTGGTTTTGGTTTTGGTTTTGGTTTCGTTTGGTTTCCGGTTTCTGTTCAGATACTTTTGTTTTGTGTTGATACACATGTTTCCCCACAGTTATACCACCAGATAGCAGTCCGAGACATGGTATGTACGGCGTGATCATGGCCACAACCTTACCAACGTCACTCTTTAACAGTTTGTCTTTTTGTAATTCGTTGTCTAGCTCCTCAGAGCTTTCTACGGCGTCCAAACCACCGAGAACATTAGAGAACCTACTGATTAGCATATCAGTCAGAAATTCGTTAGCTCTTTCCATCCTTTTGGCTTCATATTCAGCGTACAGCTTATCCACAACCTTTACAGACGCCTTTTTGATGTAGCCAACTGACTGAGTTATTTCACCGTCCTCTGACAGTTTTATTAGCTCACTTCTCTTCTTGTTGGCATCATCGGTTGGTGGGGGTGTTGGGCTGGTTTCCTCAGTCTTTTTTAGATCATTGACGAGCTCATCGATGAGGTTGGGGAGTTCAGTAGGTATTTCCGTTTCTGGCTCCCCAACAGATATCTCAACTGGTTCTGCAGCAGGTGTCTTGGTTCTTTTCCCAACTCTCACCGTTTTAGTTTTCTTTTCAGCCATCTTACTACGGACCAGATTTTGGGATAACCACCTTATACGCGTATGGATGCCTTAACATAATCTCAAGCCTAGCGTATTTGTTCTCTCTTAACTTTTCAGTTACCTCCATAACCTCATCACGGTCTAAACCACCCAGGTAGTCATCAGTGATGACCTTCATATCGGTTTTGTTAGGGTTGTAGAACGTTACCAACTTACTGATATTCTCCCTATAAGGTTTTGTGATAGCTGTTAGCTGTTGTGTGATTACGATAGTTGACAGATTGTAGTGCCGGGCGCTGAAGGCTAATTTAACCAACTCACTTGTTCTGTTTTTTACGGGTTGTCCACTGGCACAGTCGTCGAGGACTATCAGTGTTTTGGATCCTTTGAATATCCGGACAACATATTCTAGTACAATCTCAACGTCGTCCTGACTACAATCCACAGCAATGAAGTCCGGGTCAGAGGTGTATTTCCAGGTACCATAGGTTTCGTTCCAGCTGAACGTTGGACAGAGCAGAACGATGTAGTCGAAGAACCCGAAGTATTCATCTTCTAACATCCTCAGGAGATACCAGGTTTTTCCACAGGCCGTCATACCAACGATCAGCATATTGAATGGGTGGTCCATTTAATACTGGATTGATTTTAGATTCTTATTTACCATATTTACCAAACCATCACTCAACACAAAGATTCGACAGACTACGTTAGCCACAGTCACCTTCTTAGTAATCTCAATCAGGACTCCAGACTGTGTATTAACGATCCTTTTACCAGTTCCAACACTGTCGCGGTCCTCAATACTTCTCAGGTCAATCGCCAAAGCGAAAGCATCCTTGTAGAACTTCTGTATTGTCATAAACTGATCTGTGTTTTCCTTTCCATCAAATAGTCTTTTAGCCTCGTCATAGAACCGACTCTTTGGGATCCCCTGACTGAAGACAGCGTTGGGTACACCCTCGATTGTTAGCTTAACACTCTCAATGTTTGGATAGACGTATTCTTCACTATTAGTCCGGGTCTTATTTGTGAACATCATTACAATACCTTTCATAGACTTCCGTGGAAGGTTAATGTGTTCGTTGATTAGGGTTGATCCAGCCAACCATTCAGTTGACTTCATCAGCGTTACATGTTCGTAGGACAACGACCGACCAGCTGTGTACAGTGAGGTTATCTCACTGGCGATGTCGGTGTTATCAATCGTCTCATATTCCAGTTCAAGGTTTTCCAGTGTGTACCCATCAACGGTCTCACTTGACTGGGCCACCATGATGTCACTCGCTTTCGGTAGGCTAATGACATAACGGAAGTTGTTGTACATTTCAAAGGGAGCATAAAGTCCGTGGTCCCCGAGGATCTTATCCAATCTCACCTTCATCCTAACTCCATGGATTGTGAGCATCAGAGCGTCAGCTACCTTCTCAGCGTCCCCAGAGGAAGCCCCACTGTCGTCCTTAGACATCAGCTTTCTCAGGTTCTCTGGACCAATCCCATATCCAACCATCTGATCCCTTACACTCTTCGGTAACCAGAGATCCTTGTACACACCGAGGACACTTTCACCCGTGTTGTCGTAAACAGTCTCGCCGGCTAGCTTAACAACCAGCCTTTCAACCAGAAGCCTGGAGAGATTGTTTAGGAACCACGACTTGGTATTAGCGTTCTTAAAGTCGAACAGTAAGTGAAAGCTGCCCGGGACCAGACAACTATCAGGTTTTAGCTTTGGTATGTCTATGTAGAGGTCCTCACCAGGGTTGACTTTGTTGGGGTTCATGGTGATCGTGTGTCTTGTCCTACTTCCCTTGATCTCCGACATTCTCGCCCGTCTGAATCCAGGTAATAGCTCTGTCTGACTTCTGTTGGTCATATACTACATAACAGGTTTTATTTTTGGTTTTTGCTGTTTTTCCAATAGTCATACAATAACCACGTCATAGCTATGGCAAGAACCCACAGATTGTTGGCTAACCACGCTATTCCTTTTGCTCCCCAGGTCAGAACCTGTGCTACCAAACTGAATAGTGGTGCTAACAGAGGTCCCAAACTCTTACCCAGGTTAGCGAGTGCCTTAGCGAAACCACCAACGGCTCTGGCTCCCCCCGAGACAGTCCTCCTTGTCGCCACAACTATTGTGGTTATGATCCCAGCTATGGTGATGGCTATGGCAGACAGGCCAACCATATTTTTCTTAGCCCACTTCTTAAACCTTTCTAGTCTGTTTAAGTCATTGTTTTTCACCTTATTTTCTAAAATAGATACACCTTCACTATGTATAGGTCTCTCACCAATTCTCATTCTTATGCTGTCTGCTTTTAATTCTGCTGCTTCTCTAGCGCTTTTGTAGAACTGTTCCTTAGCAGGGTCAGCTTCTCTCAGTGCCTTTAATCTGTAGAGATTGATCTGTCCTTCAAGAGATTCAAGAGTCTCAAGCTTCTCCGTATCCGTACCTTTTGGGTGGAGTGTCCCAGCGAACTCTCTCACTTCCTGTTTGGGTATAGCTATTTCTTCCACCTCCTCTTGTAGATTTTTTTCTCTTTCTTCAATCCGGTCCTTGACCGCTGAGTTGGTTTGTGACCTTATGTCATCCACGACTTCCTGAGGGGTTGTTGGGTCATTGTTAACCTCCTCAATAGCTCCTGCAAGTGTTTTGGAGTGCTCAGCTTTAACTCTCCCTATATGTTTCCAGAAATGTTTGAAGGCTTTCTCACTTTTTTTATTTTTGCTAGCTTCGATTCCACCACCTTTCTTACGCACATAAATCTTTCTCCTATCATACGACACCCCACTAACGAAGTCTTTCTTATCAAAATCAAACCTAGTCCGTTTTATCAGGTCCTTAGATTCCTCACCATCTCCCACCTTTACATCCATTTTAAACGCCTGGGAAAAGCCTCGCTTAACACCAGCTATATTAGACCTTTTCATAGCTCCAGCATCACGTCCGACATTAGGGATATTTCCATCCGTTACGTGGGTTATACCATCTCCAGCAGACGTTTGACCTGTCGCTACCGCTTCCTGATCTTCATCGGTGAGGCTTGTCTCGTCAGTATCTTCTTCCTCCTCTTCTTCTTCCTCTTCCTTACCGAGATCACCCATTTCGATATCAACTCCCCCTTCGGCCATTATATACTAGCCTATGTACAGCTCAAGCAGGACAGCTCCAATCCCAGTCGGCCGACCTACTGAATGATCATTGTTCCCACGGACCCTAAAGGTCATCTTACCGTAAACACCCTTACGGATCTCAGCTTTCGACTCAATGTCTGTGTAGTGCTGTACACTTCCTTTCAGACTCTGCTCAGAGGTTATCGGAAGAGTACCAATCAGATCACTCCTCCTCCCATTGTCCAGACTTCTCTCACTCTCAACAGCGTCACACGAGATCCTAACATACCTCAGTCCTCTGTTGATGTCCACCTAATTCGGACTGTTCGTCCACCCACCACCACCAACGTCTATCACATCGTTTTCACCAAAACCCAAAAGAAGACCCATCTTCCCAAGTTTCAGCTCTTCAGACGTCTTCACCTTAGAAGTTCCGTTGTAAACATTCTTTCCGAACTCAACCACCCCACTGTGGGTCCCGGCTAAGCCCTTAACGAACGTTTCCAACGCGTCAAAGCCGAAATAACCTTCAGGAGCGGATGCCTCCTTACCATCGAACGACACCGAATCGTTCAGACCTGACACCACATTGTTATAGTCCCAGTATACCGTCTCTTTCTTCAGCATCACCTGTGGTCTTGGACCTGCCACCATGATAGGTTGTTCGAAGTAGACAGTCTTCTCACCGTTTTCAATGAATAATGTTAACCTCATTACCCGAGTATACATTAACCCAGGTTTTGTACGTCACTCTCAGGTATCCATGAGTTGTGCTTATCACCATAACCCAACCACTTGACCAGCACCATCTTCCTCCCACCAACTCTCTTCCTCCTCAACACCTTCTCAACCCTATAGACGTCATCCTTCTTATCCACTGGCGACAGCTCTTCCTCATAGAACTTTCCGATAATCGGCTCACCCTCAGCGTCCTCAATCTCGTAAACGTTTGGATCACCACGGATGACCTTCGTAATCCTGAAGATTTCCTCAGTGAAGTTAGCCTCATAACCTTTCGTAAACGTGCTCTTGTACTTTGACACCCTTACAGTGTCTCCAACCCGAAACCTGGGTAAGGGATGATCACCAAAATGGTGACCAAACAGCGTATTCCAGACCTGATTCTCGTTTGACTTACTGACGTCCTTGGGCTTCAGCATAACGACACTGTGTTTTGTGTTGTTATAACCCTCAACGAGATCACCCAAAACATCAATCCACCTATAAGTCCCCCTGGTGTAGAAATACTTCCACATAGCAGTCTTAAGTGTTCTGTTAAACCGTTCGACGACTGCTGCTTTCTTGTCCGAAAACGTACTGAAGTACTCAACACCATGTTCCTTCAGTAGGTCCCTCACACCAACGTTATAAAACTCCTTTCCGTCGTCGAACTGAGCCAGGTCGGGGTAGTCACCAAATCGGTCTTTGAACTGTTCCAACAGCTCAGCCACAGCCCCGGTCATGTTTTTTGTGTCCTTCCTGTAAACGGGGACGGCGAAAGCATACCGACTCAAAATCTCAACAGCCGTCAAAATCCAGTAATACCCCTTATTCTGGTTCTTGTACTTCCCCATATCAACCAAGTCCATCTGTATCTGTTCACCGAGGTGGCTTACGAACGTCTGTCTGAACTTATGCTTTCTCACAACCGGCCTATACCTCGTGTACGTGTCCTGTGTTTTCAGCCAGTCCCTCACTGCCTTCCTACTCACATCAAGACCTTCTCCCACTGCCTTCTGGTACAATCGTTCAGCTGATTGATACCCTGTTTTCGGATTATAGTAGATATCTCTCAATTCCTGTTCCAGCCCAACCCCAGCGTCCATATAACCTAACCTATGATATATGGATAAGACCCTGAGAGAGTTTTTCACCAAATACCCATACGCTGATAGAACTAAGTTCATAACTGAATCAGTCTTCGGTCAGTCAGAACCTGGTATATTCTTCGGACCTATCGACGGTACGTACATTTACACCGGCGATCCGGAGTTTAAGAACAATAAAGACTACACCAAGTATTTAACAATAAATAAACCACCGCCCAGATTTCCAAAAATATGGTTATTAGGTGGTCACGTTCAGACAGTCCCAAAAGGAAAACAACACAGATCAATGTACAAAACACATGGGTCATATTATTACTATGATAATTTTCCAACGGAGTATGTCCTGAATTATCCAGTCAATCAGTTTCGGGTTTATGTGAATGAGACAGAGTATTTTCAAAGTGACCTCCCACCGTTAGATATAAAAACTTCCTCATACTCTAAATGGGACCTAAAAGAGAAGTATTACCAGGCGCTTGTGGGGACGTACGTCGCTACATATGCTTCTGGGGTGTCGTTACTTCATCTAACACCCAGTGATGACGTTCCACCGGAAGTTACGTCACTTTTGAGATTTCATCTGTATTTCACAATAAGAAGAATTATGAGAGAATTCGATGTAAAATCAGACTCAGAAATAAGTGACATTATGAGAAGCTATGGTGCAACATTCCTGATGGAGAACGATAAGGCACCGAGATGGACGTGGCAGGAGGTAGAACACACGGAAGACCCCAAGCACTCAGTAACAAAATGGAAAGGAACCAGGAGGTTAAGAGACGTTAGTGGAGATTTTAAGAAATTGGTACCAAAGACGAGTGATGGTTTAACCTCAAATGGTCTCCTACTCCTGAATCAGAGCATAGAGGCGTTTATTTATTCCATTCTTGGTGCTCAGGCAAAGACAAAACAAAGTATATATGGTGATAGGGCGAGTGCATTGGAGATCCAGAAAGTGTTTAGGCAACTGGTTGAGGATAGTATTATCAACTACAACACAGCTACATGGATAAACAATATGAATAGAGCGGTGACAGATACAAATGTCGTCCTAAATCTGGCAGTCTCACCAAGTCTTTGGCTGTTACCATCCAACCTTATAATTCTTAAAAATCCGATTGCTGGCTACAACAACAAACTACAGGTTGCAAATGACAGTATGAAATTTGGTGTGAACCATGGTATTAATTACTTCACGGCTCACATCAATCCAGACCCCAAAAAAACTCATCAGGATGGTGGAAATCATCTTGATTCACTAGACAACACCCGACCCCTGGAGCCCACACCAACCGACCGAAGTCTAGAGACAGCCACACCAACCCCAAAGAAAGCACAACGCCCCGCCAGTCAGGACTCAGAGGTCGCGGACGGGGGACCAGACAATGAGTTGGGAATCCTATTGGTCCTAACAGCTGTGTCTGGGTATCTGTTCAGTAAATACGTCCTATAGTATATGAGTCTGTTCTACGGTTACAACAGACCGATTACTAATAAACAACTCAACGATAAACTAAAAGAGGTCCTTCATACGAAGCCCGTCCCCGACTACAAGGTCATCTTTGACCTGAACGTAACCAGATCCAGTAAGAACGCCGTCTCCAAACTCAATTTTGTTGATTACATAGAGGATAGGGATGGTGAGATCCACTCAACCATGTTTTGGAGACCCCATAGTATCAACCCACAGCTTAACACCACCGGTGATCACCATTTCCTTTACCCTGAGTCCTCGATAAGAACAGCCTTCCACGCTAACGTGCCCAGATTTATGTTCACCGATGTTTCAGTTTTCGTTGTGGTAAAGAGGAATAGTGTGAGATCGGCGTCAGGTACGTGGGAAACAATTGTTTCTAATGTCAATGTTAACGATGGTAGAAGCCTTGGGTTTAAAGCTGGGGTGAGTAATAGACTGGTTTTCGGTGGGATGACACCGTCTTGGTTTCATGAGTGTACAATTCCAGCGAAGTTCATTGGGAAGAAGGTTCTGATATCTGCCCACTGGCTATCTGGGCTTAGAGTGTCACACGTCAGGATAAATGGTGAGATACTGAGGGACTCATACACTATGTGTGACATCGATCAGATAGGGACATCTTATCTGAATGTGTTCGGGGTAAACAGCTTAAAAAGTTTTTATTCAGACATCAGCTTCTACGGTATGAAGATCGTAGAGGGTCGTCTGGGGGAACCTGAGATTGGGAGGATCTGTAAGGGGGTTATGGTTGAATATGACCTGTAATTAGAATGGGGAAAAAGAGGAAAAGCGTTGTTAGCTTCAACCACATTGGTAAAAACCTCCAATCGGCTGAAGTGGACAAACTAACCCGACTCTATTCGTATTACCACAGGTTAGCGACTTGTTACAAGTGGAAACACACCAGGTTGAAGAGACTGAAGATGATCCTCGAGACGGTCTCTGTTGGACTGACTGTGGTTGGGGGGATAGCCGGTAGTGTTACAGCTAACCCACTGATCCTCGGAACCATAGCCAGTCCTGGCGTCCTGGACCCACGATTCAGCTGAGCCTGTCGGGCCTGGCTAACGGTTCTGACGATCTCTGGTATGTAGACGTCCCGACCGTTCACACGAGCCATCCAACCGTGAAATCCGCTAGGGATCTCACTGAGGGTACCGACCACCTCAGACTCATCCGGACCGAAGTCCTCCCAATCGAGGGTAATCACCTTAGTCCCCTCAAGGGTTATGTCCTCAGTCATCTCCTCCATATACCTCTCCACACACCCGAGATAGTCCTTAGTTACACCGGCTTCACATTCCCGACCTCTCCTAAGCATCCGGTCGTGGCAGGTGTCAACCGAGGCTTTCAGGAATAGTAGAGCGTCAGGGGTTGGGAGGAGATTGTTTAGTGAGTGGAAGACCTGGGAATACTCAGAGAACTGTTCGTCGGTTATCCACCCATTACGCCAACAGTTCTTAGTAAAAACCATACAGCTGTGATGTGTTCGCTCTACAATCACATTCCTCCCTTCGTTGATTAACTCCAGAGCCTCTAGGTAGACGCTTATTCTCTCACCGAGGAACCAGGTCTCCATTTCGTACGCCCACCTCCCAGGGTCGGCGTAAAACCTTTCGAGGTATGGATTATCAACAACTGGCTCCTCAGCAAGGTAATAACCATTTCTTTCAGCGAATGGTCTCACGAACGTTGTCTTTCCCACACCGATGTTTCCGTCGAGGGTGATCAGCCGAGCACCGGGCTTTGTCTCAGTCATTATACCCCAGGTATACGGTACGGCTTTAAACCTCCCGTATTTTATATGAAGATTCCAAAGAGACTTAGACGACCCATACTGATTATCTTCCACACCCTCAGAAGAGCTATCGGGGTGATGAGACATTGTGTTAGGAGGAACCGTAGGGGAGAGTACTACGTGACTAAGTCTGTTGTTGTTTGGCCGACGGTCTCAGAGACTCCCACAGATGGTCTCACAGACTTCCTACAAACAGCCTCAGAGATTCCTACAGATGGTCTCACAGACTTCCCACAAACAACCTCAGAGATCCCTATAGTTGGTCTCACAGATTCCTCAGAGACGACCTCAGAGATTCCTACAGATGACCTCACAGATGAAACATAGGTTAGTGTATAGATGGCTGACGAGTCTGAGAAAACTCTAGAAGTCTCTAAAATAACATCAGCGGTCAAGACGGAGAAACCCAAGGATCCGAAACGGGTGGAGGCTGGTAAACGACTGGCCCAGATATCAAAGACAGCCAAGGAGAGGAAAGCCAGGGAGCGGTTGGCGGCTGAGATTGGTTCTGGAGTTGGTGGGGGCCGGTCAGCCTATTACGGATATCTGATTGGAACCGTTGGGTTGGTTATCGGTGGGGCTTCACTTTATTACACTATGAGGCAGGAGAGAAGGGAGGTTCAGAGGCTGAAAACCATTGATGAGGAGAAGGTAATGGAAGGAACTGTCGAGCCACAGAACCCCATCCGGACTTCCCCGGTCTTAGACACCTTCGACGAATGAAATATGTGTTAGTATAATGTCAACCACCGACCGAAAAGAACTGATGAACGAGCTTTACGACGCCCTCCTGATTACGGGTGGAGCTGTGGCGGTCTCCATGGCTTCGAAGAAGGTCCTGAGGGAACCTTTGGGCACTCCTGAGTCTATAAAGGGTACCACCAAGCTGGCTCTAGCCGTTGGAATTAGTACAGTTGGGATTAAATATGCCCAGTCGAAGGGGTACCTGCCGGTTGACCCTTTTTCAAAGCCTAAGTAGCCTAAGGGGGTTCCATATGCAGTGGTTATTATGGAGGTCGAGACACGTTGGCTACCCCCTATGTCTAGGGGAGAGAGGGATGTGTGGGACGCTTTACGTGTTAACAGAATTGAGGTGATTAGGGAGAAGACCTTTGATGGGTTAGTGGGGTTGGGTGGCGGCCTTCTGAGGTATGACTTCGCAGTACCTCTTAACGATGGTTTTTTCTTACTGATTGAGTATGATGGTGAGCAACATTTCAGCCCTTCCACCTGGTCGGGTAAGTTTACCCAGGAAGAGGCAGAAAGGTGCTTTAGGGTACAGAAGGAACACGATCGGATGAAAGACGAGTACGCCAAGGACAACGGTCATTACCTAATCAGAATTCCGTATTGGGAAAGACGTAACATCCGTTCTATTATCGGATCTTTGTAACGAAGTGTATTATGTCTAGTTATATATGGCTAGTGTGGTTGCTGGTGGACTGTTTAACGCCCTGGCCTTCGCGGGTGCTGGATTCCTGTTTTCGAAGTTAAATCACACCGGGTATGAGGCTGAGATTAAGAGACACAACCACGCCCTTGAGCAGCTGGCCAGGGCGAAGGAGAAATGGTATGAAAACGAGGTGGATAAGAAGGATAGGATACAGAGGATGAGACAGGAACTGTCTGACGCCAACGCTGACATCAACACAACGAATCACGCTCTGGATCTGTTGAAGGATAGGCTGAGGCAGGTTGAGGCCGTCGGGTTGTCCCAACCAAAGCCTGAGTTGTCTGACTATTACAAACCATCGGATGAGATGAAAGAGTATCAGACCTTGTTCGTTGGATCTGTTGGTCTGGTTGGTGGGTATCTGATGTCTAGGTTTGTTTTGTAGGGGTTAAGGGAATTCGTTAGGGTTTAGTTATAATGTCTGTTTCCTGGTCGGATTTACCGAGGGGGCTGAGGGGTTTACCGTCTTCAAGCGTTGAATGGGTCTGTAAGCAGATGGGGATCGAAGCCCCGGCTTGGGATCCACCCAGATGTAGTACGAAGTTGTGGTGTGGGGATTGTTCTAGGTTTCGTGTGAAGGTGAGAACTGAGATGTATTCCTGTCCAGGATGTGGTGACACGGAGTATGGATATGTTGTTGGTAGATACCGGGCGGCCGGTCGTAGAAGTGAGCATTCGAGAAATAGTTGGATGAGGAAGAGACTCACCAGAGTCGTCAGGGACACAGCCGTTGACGTTGTCTTATCCGACTTTTCCAAGGTTCTTCGGGTGATGAGAAGTAAGGGTCTTATAAGAGGTCGTAATGTGTCCAGATACAATTATTACATCATCAGACTGTGCTCAAGGAGAGGGATTGGGTTACTGGGTGGTATGAAGGATCTTAGGGAGGGGAAAACGAAGGACTTGTTTGATAACAATCTGTTTGGGATTGTGTATAAGGAGCTTGGTTGGGATCGTACCCCGGACAGGTTCTGCACCGAGTGGTTGGAGCGACACCTAACGGAATGTGATCACCCCTGTTATAACGATGGATCCGAATGTTATGATCCACCAGGACGACGACTTAGACCCCGACATGTTTGACTATCCTGATGATATAGACCCTCGTCTCTACGAGAGACTAATCGGTTACGACATAAATCAGTTAGACAGAGCCCTGAGGGGTAAGACTAAGTCGTTCAGTTGTGCTGTGGTGAGTCAGGGTCCGCTGGAACAGGTAAACGCCCTTAGGAATGATGTGGTACGGCTGCTACGTCGGGAGCTGGCTGAGATGAGGGGGCTGAAGTTCGCTGAAACGCTGGTTGTGACGCTTGAAAAGGAGGTGTCCGGTGGAACAACTTATAAGACGGCCCACTTCAACAGCCACATCAAGACTGTAATCAACGAAGGTGAGATTGGTCAGGACGTTGACACCGCGAATGAGGAGGTGGTGGTTAGGATAGCCCGATGGATAAGCGAGGGATCTGGCTGGACGGTGGACTCAGTCGACGGTCACTACGTTAATCTGACTGTGTACAGTCCACTGGAAGGCTCGTCATACGTCGACCTCCCTAAGGAGCTGAAGAATAGTCGGAAGGGGTTGATCAACGTTAAGAATAATGATGACAGGTGTTTTATGTGGTGTCATCTGGCTCACAAGTTTCCCGTCCCACAAGACCCACAGAGGGTGTCTAAGTACCGGGACCATGTTAACGATCTGGATTACAGTGGAATCAGCTTCCCAGTGAGTCAGAAACAGTACAACCAGGTGGAGAAACAGAATGAGATACGTATCAACGTTTTCGGTTATGAGGACGGGTTAACCTTTCCGGTTTACGTATCAGAGGAACGATTCACCGACCTCATGAACCTCCTGATCATAACCAACGAAAACAACAGACATTACGTCCTCATCAGGGACTTTGACAGGTTTATGTACAACAAAACAAAACACAAGAGGAAAAGACACTTCTGTGTTTACTGCCTCCAATGTTTCAGTTCAACGGAGGTTTTGGATAGGCATAAGGTTGTGTGTATCAGTGTGAACGGTAAACAGGCTGTTAGAATGCCTGACCCCGGTAAGAACGTGTTGAAGTACAGTAATTTCCACAAACAGTTAAACGTTCCGTTTGTTGTGTACGCTGACTTCGAGGCGATCACGGAAAAGGTTAACAGACCGGAGGTGTCGGAGTCAGACCGAGAGGAGAAAGAGAGAAAACCATACATGGAGAAGTACCAGAAACATACTGATTGTGGTTATGGGTATAAGGTTGTCTGTTGTTATGACGACAGATACAGTAAGGATGTTCAGGTGTACAGAGGCCCTGGTGCTGTCAACAAGTTTATCGGAAAGATGTTGGAAGAAGTGGAGTATTGTAAGGGTATTCGGAAAGAGCACTTCAACCAGGACATGATTCTAACTGACCCCGACAGGGCAGACTTTAGGGACGCCAACGGGTGCCACATCTGTGGTTTGGAGTATGGGGAAAGGGATGTTAGGGTCCGGGACCATTGTCATGTGACGGGAAGGTACAGAGGATCTGCCCATCAGCTTTGTAATAGAAATCATAGAATGACTGATAAGATACCAGTCATCTTACACAACCTGAGGGGTTATGATAGTCATCTCATTATGGGGGAAATCGGAAAGTTCGGACAGGAGATTAATGTTATTCCGAATAATATGGAAAAGTACATGGCTTTCATGTTAGGTAAGAACCTTGTGTTTCTGGACAGTTTTCAGTTCATGAGTAGCTCCCTGGATAGGTTGGTGGGAAATCTCCCGGGGGACGCCTTTAGATACACATCCGAAGAATTTGGTCCCCGGTCGGACCTGATGAGGATGAAGGGTGTTTACCCCTATGACTACATGGACAACTTCAGTCGGTTTGAGGAAACGGGGTTACCACCAAAGAGTGAGTTTTATAGCATGTTGAATGATGAGGAGATATCAGACACCGATTACCAACACGCTTTGAAGGTTTGGGAGTCGTTTGGAATGAGGACAATGGGGGACTACCATGATGTGTACCTAAAATCTGATGTGTCGCTGTTAGCTGACGTCTTTGAGAACTTTAGGAAGACCTGTGTTCAGTACTATGGGTTGGATCCCTGTCACTACTTCACTTCACCTGGGTTGGCATGGGACGCTATGCTGAAGATGACTGGGATTGAGCTGGAGCTGATGACTGACATCGACATGTTTCAGTTTATCGAGAAAGGACTGAGAGGTGGTGTCAGTTACATAGCCAACAGATATGGGAAAGCCAACAACCCATATATGAAGGGGTATAGTGAGGACGAGGCTGTAAAGTATATAATGTATTTGGACGCCAATAATCTATACGGTTGGGCCATGAGTCAGTGCCTTCCGACTGGCGGATTCAGGTGGATGAGTGAGGGTAAGCTGAAAAACCTGGCTTGGGAACTTCCGGAAAATGACAGTCGGACTGGGATGATACTTGAGGTTGATCTTGAGTACCCTCCTGAACTCCACGATCTACACAACGACTACCCATTAGCCCCTGAGAAGATGGAAATACGGGAAGATATGTTGTCGAAGTATTGTTCTGAGATTAGGGGGAAGTTCGGTGTCAGCGTTGGTGGTGTCAGTAAGTTGGTAACCAACCTGATGGGGAAGGAAAGGTATATTGTCCACTATAGAAACCTACAGCTGTACGTCAGGCTTGGGATAAAGGTGAAAAAAGTTCACCGGGTTTTGTTGTTTGAGCAGTCGGCTTGGTTGAAGCAGTACATCGACTTCAACACGGTGAAGAGAACCGCCGCCAGGAACACCTTCGAAAAGGACTTCTTCAAGCTGATGAACAACAGCGTTTTCGGTAAAACAATGGAGAACCTGAGAAAGCGTGTCGACGTCCGGTTGGTCACGTGTGAGGAGAAGCTGTTGAGGCTGGCTTCCAAACCAACCTTCGTATCCGCTAAAATATTCAACGAAAACCTTGTTGCCGTTCATAAGATTAAGGAAGTTCTTACGTTAAACCGACCGGCGTATGTCGGTATGTGTATTCTAGATCTATCGAAGGTATTGATGTACGATTTCCATTACAACTATATATTAGAAAAATATGGAAACGATGCTAAGTTGTTGTTTACAGATACGGACAGCCTGACATATGAAATAAAAACAGAAGACGTTTACAAAGACTTCTGGGCTAATAAAAATATTTTCGATAACTCGGACTATTCAGAAAGCTCACCTTACTACAACAATTCGAACAAAAAAGTCATTGGAAAGATGAAGGACGAAGCGGCTGGCGTTCCTATAGTTGAGTTCATTGGTCTTAGAAGTAAAATGTATTCATACTTAAAAGACAACGGAGCAGGTGGCAAAACCGCGAAGGGAATTAAAAAGAGTGTCACTAAGAAACAAATTAAACACGAGAACTACAAAGATACACTATTTGGTAAGAAACAAGTGTTTCAGAAAATGAAAACAATTCGAAGTGTAAATCATGAATTAGGTAGTTACGAGATAAATAAAATATCACTCTCATGCTTTGACGATAAAAGATACCTGCTGGGAGACGGGATTAACTCCTACGCGTACGGACATAAAAGCATCATTTCGTAGAGTCGTTTCGGCTGATATCAAGCCTCATCAGAACACCTAACTAAATAGTGGGTGTTTACGACTCCACGAAAGTCACGAACGCGCTTCCTCTCGTGGAGAAGGACCGTCTCAGATTACAGTCAAAACTATAGTCCCAATTCTGTCCGAACATGGGGAGCCATCTCCTTCATGTTCATTCTTATCTGATTGAGGTTGGCCTCCAGACAGCGTTCCTTTCTCTCCAAAACAGCCTTCTTCTCCCTCACATCACTAAGCTGTCTCAACACCTTTGCCTCCTCATCCTTCTTCTTTTGGTATAGTCTCAGAATGTCCGGGCCAAGGTTTTGGCGGATGGTAGTTGTAGTTGGTTGTTTGTCGACTTCCATCAAACGATAAGAAAGCGTGTCGCGTTAAAACCTTAATATACTCACCATCGGAAACCGATTGTACCCATCGGAAACCGATTGTACCCATCGGAAACCGATTGTACCCATCGGGAACCGATTGTAGCAGTCGGAAACCGATTGTAGCAGTCGGGAACCGACTGTAGCAGTCGGGAACCGACTGTAGCAGTCGGAAACCGATTGTACCCATCGGGAACCGACTGTAGCAGTCGGAAACCGATTGTAGCAGTCGGGAACCGATTGTAGCAGTCGGGAACCGATTGTACCCATCGGGAACCGATTGTAGCAGTCGGAAACCGATTGTAGCAGTCGGGAACCGATTGTAGCAGTCGGGAACCGATTGTAGCAGTCGGGAACCGATTGTACCCATCGGGAACCGATTGTAGCAGTCGGAAACAGATTGTAGCAGTCGGGAACCGATTGTAGCAGTCGGGAACCGATTGTAGCCGGCAAAAGCCGATTGCAGTCAACAAAAACCGATCGTAGCCGGCAAAAGCCGATTGCAGTCAACAAAAACCGATCGTAGCCGGCAAAAGCCGATCGTAGCCAACAGAAACCGATTACAGCTGGCAAAAGCGATTGTATAGTCAACAGAAACCGATCACAGCTGGCAAAAGCTGATTGTATAGTCAACAGAAACCGATTACAGCTGGCAAAAGCTGATTGTAGCTGACAAAAGCTGATCGTAGTCAACAGAAACCGATTACAACTAACAAAAGCCAACTGTAGCCGGTAAGGTATATATTTTCACCCACTTATGTTTGTAGATTACTCTCTCTTAGTGTAACGATAGGAAAATAATCCAGCCGCCATGATAAACACTATTAAATACTCTCCAGTGAAAACAATTACCTTACCACCAGCTGTTTGTATTTCTGTCCATGGTATCGTGTCTCTTCTCTCCGATGGATGTAACTTCTCCCATTTCTTAGCCTGATGAACTATATCAGATCCCTTCCTGGTTAGACCTACAGACAGACCAGTTACTAAAGCAATCGCTCCCAAACCAATAGCAGTCACAACTCCAGCCTTCCTCAGTTTCTTACTTAGGTTAGCCTTAGTCCACTCATCATAATGTGTTCTGATACCATCCCTTAGCAAATCATCATCCTCCCCAGTTAAAGCCCGTCCAATTGTCTGAAAATCATCTCCCAAATGTTTCACAGAATAGTCGATAACTAAACCAGACTCACTAAACTCCCTAAATATACTTAGTATGTTATTATCAATCAGATAGTCAATAAACAGTGGATCTGCACATTGTGGTTCCAGCTCTAGTATATTTACGAAAAAATCCTCACAGTCTCTATATGCAGCCCTTCCTCTTATCCTCTCAGTTCTGTCTTCTGACATATTATTTACAGTGGGGCCATCAATAACATGACCAGATTCAACACTATTACTACGCTCTGAAAAGTCCTCCAAAGCATCAACACCCCCAAAATCTGTTTCCTCCTGACCATTCTCAGGATCTGGGCCCTGGTCACGATTTGGGTCTAATGGTTTAAATTCAATTTCCTCCATATTAAAACTGTCATGATTACAAAAAGACAAACTGTTAAAGAGTGACGTTGGTAAGGTTGTGGCCATGATCACGCCGTACATACCATGTCTCGGACTGCTATCTGGTGGTATAACTGTGGGGAAACATGTGTATCAACACAAAACAAAAGTATCTGAACAGAAACCGGAAACCAAACGAAACCAAAACCAAAACCAAAACCAAAACCAAAACTAAAACCAAAACTTTAATTTATGGGTTAAAAGATGATTGGTCGTCCCCTGTCACCTGACATACGGAATTTACATACGGCCCGCTTGTGATTAACCCCCGGCCACTCGTATGAGATCTGTTGTGTTTCATTATATCAAATCCAACAAAAGCGTCTGGAAAAGGGAAACTAACATTTGGGAGACCTTTTATGAGGAACAAAAAAAAACTGAAACGAGGATATAAAATCGTGAAAACAGCCCAAATGGTCCACTTTTAAAAAAAAACCTTTCAAACATCCTTTCTTGATGAATTCCAGAATTTTTTTTTTTGGTTTGGGTCCCTTTTCGTCCCTTTTTCTTATACTTAAAAAATTTTTTAAAAAAGCTCACCGTCTCAAACAACCCTCCTTGCTAAATCTGATCATCTGGGGGTTGTTTTTGGTGTGAAAAAAAAAAGTGCGCCGGTAGCCTCAAGTTCTATACTACTATAATCTTTCTATACCATATAGCCGGCGTGCTCTTAACAATTACAATTCTATAATATTTCTAAAATATAGTAAATTTCCATACTATTTCCAATATTTAACCTCGTAATCGAAATAATTCCAAAATATTTCCATAATATATACATATTATGGAAAACAATTTCCAAACTATGGAATTGTGCAAATCTCTGGAAATCTGATTTCCAACTGAATTCTGTAAAATTTCCCGAATATTTCCATGGTATGGAAGACGTCAATTTTTCCAGTGAAGGGGGGGGGGGGTTATTGGATGTAGTGTTACCTAATATAGGCTATGTATATTCATATATTGGTATGTACAAAAACAGAATGACAACTGCTATTGTCACATTGCTCTCTACTGTACTATATGCCCCTGACATTTAACTCTTTCACACCTGATCGAGTGACTATTATATATATTTTTTTAAACTTTGGGGGGAGGGGTTGACTGTTACAACTATTATTGTCCAAGATTGTAGTCAAATGATAGCTATTGAAGGTAAGCGCATTACCAGTTTATTAAATATATAACTTACTGTAAACACATGTGGTGACAGCTGTCATATATCACATACAGTAATATAAAAGATAATTACTTTTTGTACAGCATACTGTAACTAATTTATGCAGTGGTGTGTGAACTGACTCAAATTCTAAGGCAAGCACTACCAGCAAGAGCCTCGTTTGGAAATTAGGTATAGTATACATCAAGTCCAACACATTCTCGGCTATTCATGAAAAGACTTTTCCAGATAATTAAATTGCCAGGCAAGGATCATAATAGTTAGTTAATTATTTTGTTGCCATGCTGCATCACGATAAGTATAATGTCTTTTTCGTGACAATTTAAATGGAGATTGTTCAGGACAACCTGCAAGCTCTTGAAAATTTCTATTAGATTATTATAGGCAAGCATGCAGCACTTCCATTATATTATGTGACCATACACCACTGCATTTTATAGACATAATGGTCATCACTAAATGTACTTCATCAAGCATAAACATAATATACTGTTACTGTACTTAACTGTAATATTGCTTTGGCAGGTGAACAATGTAATTCCATTTTGGTGTTGTTGCCTCAGGTCGACACAGCTCAACAAATAACATGTGATGTTGCTGGATCAAAGTTGCCAAATTTATAACATCATGCCTAGATACTTCCAAAGCTAGACAGAAGTTGGTAATTGTAAGCATCAGACACAAGCAATTCCATCTTCTGTCATCTTGTGGGATAATGCTGCCAATAATGATTGGGAGGATGTTGCAAAATGTTATCATCTGTGCAGCTAAAATGTATATCAAATAATTGAAAGGAACAATGTTATAATGATTCAGTTCTTATATTATCATGGATATATTATTGTGGTTACAATTATCTTGGTGGGTTACATGTAAGCCAGCTGGCACGAGCATGTAGAAGAGGGGCATGCAAGGCTTTGATTAATGCATCCATGCCAATAATAAATATACAATCATTATGGTAGCTGAGTTAGTTGGGGTTTTTTTAAAAACTTAACAGTACTCTTGTTACAATTGGTTCAAATAATGTGTAACTTGCACGTCATTTTTGTCACAAAATGGAAACTGTACACTATAAATTACTTTTGCAAATGATGTGCAAAAGACAAATACGGTAGATGCATGGCCAAGTCTCATCATTTAGGAAAAACAAATTGCACATTTTTCACACAAATTAATTCAAACCCTGAAGCGTTAGGCAACTTTCTAAACTTGACATGCAAATTTGAAATTTGACTTATTATACATATTATATTTATCACCAAACATTACTGACAACTCTGGTTGAGTTTGTGGCCACTAGAGTTTAATGCTTCTTTGTCAAAGGCTGATGGTCTATCTTTAGATTCTATTCCAGTCATTTCCATCCCTGCTATCTCCTGATTAATCCAGTTGATAGTGAATAGATTTAACTCATCAATAGCATGTCGTAAAAAGAGATTATATAATTTCTTGTGGAACAACTCCTTCCAAAAGGATATGCATAATATCATGAGGCAGGCATTTGCACACATCAAAATATCTTGCTTCATGCAGTTTACTTAGCCGTGTGACACCCTAATACATTGACCAGTAGGTGCGAAGCACATTCGTTAAATCATCACGGCTGATGGCATGTACATGTTACAAATGTTGCTCGAGAGTTCGATATTGGCAACTGCTGTCCGTGAACTAAAATGATACGGACAGAAACAATAGCGAATATTAAATTATTAAAATAAATTATATTTATAACATACATATTTTGTGATATTCCCTCAAGCTTACAAAAAACTCTATAGGCTGGTCTATAGGCTAACCTACACTGTAGGATCCTATAGGAAACCTACAAAAATGTTTCCTTTATAGGTGACTTACAGAGAATCCTATCAGCCTGTAGACACCTACTGTATAGGCTTCTGTAGGCAATTGGAGCATTGCCTATAGGCGTCTATAGACTTTTTTCATAAAGTGAGGAAAGATGGTCGGGTGCTTTTGGAATGAATGTGTCAGTGTCATTTGGATAAATTAATTACTCACGCTAGCAAGTGTATTTACATAATTTACAAATGGTTGTAAGATGTTGTCCACTCCATACTCTTTAATTGATCGTGATTTGGTAACAGCAAAGAGTTGTATGGCCCTCATTGTGGAACGATATTTCGGGTCTATATTACCAAGTGTCCAGTAAAAACATCCTATAATTACATAATAAAGAGAAAAAAATGCATCTAACATTAAAACCAATATACCTTTTTGTCATGGGGAGCTCCCATCATCTCTCTAATACCATTAAGCACCATATTTATACAGGGCGATGTTGGCAACCTCTGATAAATTGATTTGGCTCAAGTAAAAAGTGGCACAAATAGATAAATTGTTAGATGTCTTCAGCAATGAAGAACAGAAAATTCTATAATCTTTACAATTAAATATCGAGTTTTTTCAGCTTAAAGCTGTTTAAACTTGCCGGTAATTACTATCAGAAGTCAGAAATTCCATTCGAAAGACCCAGTATATACAGTATTCTGTGTGTGCTGGCAATTGTGAATACACCAAGTCTACAAGGAGTTGGGTCCCCCACTAATGTTTCTTTGCTACAGCCCCTGGATTACCACCTGGACGTGCTTTAGTGAGTGTGGAAGAACCTCTGGCACCCAGGGTACCGTACAACAATCCTAAAACTCCTTTCAATCCTTGAAAAATTTGGATAATTCCTTTACAGTACAAATGAAAATTGTAAATATATCAAAATTTCAAAGTTATATCTTAATTAATAAAATTTGAGAAAGAAAAACCTGGACGTGCAACCTTCTATCTCAAGAAAATCTTAGAACCTAGCCAAAAAATATGTACGCCTTTCTGTGGAGTGAATTCCCCCACAATTACTATACTATACTGTACTGTACTGTACTGTATATGTAGTTGTATAATTTAAAAACAGTTAGAAATCATTATGTAACATGTTATACCTATCTTATGTTTATATGCTTTGGAACTAAGTGCATTGGCAACCTCGATTTCATCAAAATATGCAATAATTTGAAGACCACCTATATGCCACTAATATGCCATTTATGATTATAGAGTGGCCAGTAAGACATACGCATGATAACCTAGCCTACAGTAGTTCCTAAGAGTCAATTGGGAGCTTACAGTAGCTTGCATGTGGTCACATTGATAATCCTGTACATTAATGAGAGTTGGAGTGAAGCAATTGTATGTCCATACAGTGTACTCACCAAGTTTTGAATCAGTGGAACATAATAAAACGTCGAAACTGATTTCACTAAGCGTCTCACTTTTTTCTTGCCTCTTCCTGTTTTAACCATTTTCCAGATCCATTTGCTTCCAAGCTGTTCAGCTCTAGGTTGCTACAAGTTATTAGGAAAGTATAATTATCTTATGAACTTAGTTATTCTTAGTATAATTATCCATAATTCAACCTCATGTAATATGTCTGATAGAGATACTCTGATGGAGAGGTATACGTACACGAACAGGTGCTCAAATGGAGTCCCTCCCCCTAACAGTCCAATGCCCTTGGTTTGAATTTCAGCACAATTTTGTTATGAGACTTTGAGTATAATCCACTTGTCATTGAGAAACTCCTCCCTTGGAAAAATGGGGCCTATATTATGTGGGGATGGTTGGAGATTGGCTTACCACATTTCCTTATCGGTTTGGGAATTCAGGCAGTTTAGCCAGTTTGCATGTATAGATTATTCTGTCAGGGAATCACAATGGGAACCTTGGGCCGGGTGACTGGGACCTAATTTAGCTGCAATATTGGGCATAGTGTCCAATTACATATAACGAAGAATGACTGGGAACTACATACAAAGACTATTATATACAGAGAGATAATAGATTAAACTAGAAGGAAAGTTGGGTAACCCACCATATTACTTTCATTGTTTCATGGTCACAGGTAGCAGAGCTTCCCCCCACACCCCCTAACACTATCAGCAGAGGGGGTGAGTTCCCTAAAATTTGACATCAGTAAAATGCAGTGCAAATGTGTAGTGCAGAATACACCAGAATGAAGTATTTGTGTGCTAAAGTTGATTTATCTTTCTCGAGTTGTCTAGATGTCAAACTATGAGTAATGAGTAATGATTTATTTAACATCGTAAACACAGGATGTGGTCGCCCAATCATCCCAGCCACAGGCTCATGTTAAAAGCGCACGACATAAACTAAGACCTAAGTGATGATTTTACGGAGGGAGGAAAACCGCAGAACCCTGCGAAAAACCCTCGAAGCACAGGAGAGACCAACTAAACTCTACTCACATGAAATTCAAGTTCGAGAACGGAGCTATTCCCAGACGGTCACCCATCCAAGTACTAACCCCGTCCAACTGGGCTTAACTACAGCGGTGAGAGGCAGCACCCTAGCAGCACATGCCACCCGTGCTTCCCTATTATTATATGATTACTTTTTAATATATTATTAGAAGAGATCAGTCCAGGTTGAGGGGTTGGAAAATTTGAAACCCAATATTTTTCGATAGTTTGACACCTAGTCAACTAAAAAAATAAACTTTAGCATGGAAATCCTACATACTAAACTTACCAGAAAATCAAAGTTGTCTTTAAAATATTGCTTACGCTGAGTTGGTGTTGTAAGTCCGGAAAACATTTCGGCAGTGTCGAACGCATCTTTGATGTCAATTTCCAGCTCAACGCCGCTTTCTCGACATTTCGCTTTAATCTTGTTTTCCAAGGTAGTTACAATATCCGAAACGAAGTCTTGTGTTGTTTCTATTATGTCTTCGATTGCCGACTCAGTGATGTTATGTTTTGCTTTTAATGATAAAACATATTTTGCAGACTGTTTCTTCATATTCGGCTTGATTTTCGAGTTGCTCTTCAGCCTCTTCGTCAATTTCTTCACCAACATTTACATCTCGCTGGTCTTGTCGAATACATGCTATTGTTTTCGCCGTATATACCTCGCAAATGAATTGGCTTTCGAGTAACTCTTATTGCAAAGTGCACAAACAACTTTAAAATTTGCTCCGGACTGGTGGAATTTAACCATGTGTTGCAGTAGTCCCGATCACTACGGGTTTCATAGCTGCAGATGGAACATATACGCACCATATCTGTGCGATCTCACTCCAAAAAGATGTGGTCGTTTTTAAAAAAGTGGCCCTGGCATGGTAACTCCGAAACATGTACAATACAACCCCCAATATAATTTTTTTGTTTTAGTTTCAAAGTTAGAAGTTAGAAAATTATATTTACTTAGATGTGAATTGAGAATACTTGTATATATTTGACCCTTGTACTTCTGCAAGCTAAAAAATTGAAGTCAAATTTTATAAAATAAGGTATTGGTGAATGTTACGTAAGTCCCAATACCAGTAAACACCGCGGTCTTGGTTTTTTTTTTGCAATCCCTTTTTGCCGTTTTGGCGCTGAGTGAAGAAGGCGAATTTCTCTTCGGACCATCTTGAATTTCAATCCATTTGAATCATGTCTATGTTGACGAATTCATCGGAAGTCCACATCAAAGCAATATGGAAGATATTGCACAAATTTTAATAGGCAAGTTGATAGGCATACTGTGTTTTCAGATTTTTTTATGGTTTGTTTTGAGACCCACATTTTGGCATTTGATGCACGGTTTTGCTGTTGTTTTCTTTAGATCACTTAAACTAGTTACCCAGAATAAACCTATTTAAAGCTAAAAACAAATGTGTTTTGTTCGTTCATTTCGTTCAATAGATACGAGTACTCGAATTAACTTAACTTGTTAGATATATTTGAAGTACTTTTTGTCTTTTGATATTCATTTGGTGATTTGGGGGGAAAAACTGCAGACTGAAAGATAACCGATCAGCAGGTTAAACAAAACATTTATTAGTTCAATTGCGTATGTTTTTGAAAGACGAAAATGATCTTTTTGCTTTTACTGTTCTTTTTCTTCGAATCCATGGTATTTGTTTCAAGAATCCTGTTCAAGATTAGACCGTAGTTTTTTCACTTTGTCTCCACTGCTAGTTGCAGTAGCACTAAAACCCGGAATGCAATGACCCCGGAACAGAAAAACCCTGAACGCAATAATCCCGGAACAGAAGCCCCAGAACTGTATGTACGAAATTTCAAATAGTTTTTAATGGAAAAAAATAAAGTATTGTAATATGCAATACAGAAAAAAACACGCTAACTTAACAAGAACCTACATTTTAGGAAGTGGAAGGTTCTTGTTAGCGGGTTTTTACTGCATGTATTTTCCGTTTTACCTTAGTAGAAACAATACAGTAGTAGAAAACAATACAATAATAGAAAACAAACCAATGGTTTGTAGAAAACAAACCAAACAAGCTCAATCTTATTAATACTATGCTTCAGATTAAGGGATCGGAAATGAAACAATTGGCCTTCTGACCGAAGACATGCTTGACAAAATGGGGATCAGGTTAGACCTTTAAACAATTTTATAAAATATGGTAACATTTATGCCATACTGCGGGGCATAGCACATTGCATGTTTACTCCAATGATAATTCAATTAATGCAAACAAGTTAAAAAAATAAAAAGGGTTTCGTTTAATTATACTCTCACTGGTGTGTAGATAACAGCAAAGGAAAATCAAATTAGATCAAACAAAGTGTGAAAAAAATTCTATATTTTATGGACCCTGAACATTGTAAAAAAATTGATTGAGTTTTTTTATGTCAGCTGAATACAGCAAATGGGTTATTCCAGAAAATATCCATACTGTCCCAATGGGGGAAATAGCAAATGGGCTCTGCCGTCTTTTTCAGACATCCTACAATAATTTAAGTAAATCTGTAGTTTTTAATTTCCCCCCTCCCCTTCAGACGGCACAAATTTCCTCCATGGGTTTCCTCCGTTGAGGGAGCAAGGATATTTTCTGGGATGACCCTTTTTTGTAAATTGTGATGATATTTTGGCTTAATACATTTAACTATAATGTACACCTGCCACTTGCCGAAAAAGAAATAAATAGTGCAAAAGGATGTTGATGGTACCAGTGGTATTCGGATTCAAGGCACATAGTGGAACATGTGGTTATATACAGGCTGGATCGTGATTTTATTGGACCGACATACAATCCCTTTGAAAAAAAAAATGTAATTAAATTTATTAGTCTTTTTTATTTAATACCAGGCCTCTTGGAAAACGACTTAAGGTCATGAAAATTCTTACAGATGTAAAAACAGGCAATTATAATCTTCATACAAAGTAATTTAGACAATGTTAGGGCAACCAAAGTCCATTATTTATGAACTGTGGGGTCATTTTAACATACTGTGCCGTTTGTGGGCCTCCCCCCACCCCATAACAACACTTTCCGTTTCTTATTGTTGATTTAAAAATTTTGAAAATATAGCCAAAATCTTAGTTCTTGTTCAACATTTGTTGTCTAAAATACACTCGGCTGGCACAAAATTTCATCTAATCTTCATAGGGAAGCCCATCTATTTTAATCAGTATACGAGTACCAACTCGAGTCAGGGCCGTAAGTCTATATAGGGCTGTGATACAGGCCACACATGCATCTATGCATCTAATCAAATCAGTGAGTGTGTTCACATCTTCTAGCATCATCTTCCTTAACTGCCCATGTTTCGCTACCTGCATACCTGTATTTATATCATTACACATATACACCAGCTACTGAGTAACACATGCATACAACTTTCAGTTTTAATGATTTATATTCCTCTGGAGGTCAACATTGCAATTTGCAAGCAACTCTCTAAACTGAATCTTCCAAGCACATCTAACTCTATAAATCGAGCTGTTCTCTGCACCATCGCATCCAATTAGCGTTAGTTGCCAAGATAGCAAAACTGTTAATTCTATACTTGTAATTTTTAATAATTTTGCTAATTCTTAATTTCGATAATGATATGGCAGTTAATGATTATACATTGAATAGTGTGTTTTTATATCACCTCAAGGAAAACATGTTAACGGTGCGCATTAATGCATTCAAGTATGCAAAACAATCATCACCAAGTATTTACGCACCCAGTTCATCTTCATCTCCTGCAGAGACCATAGTTGTCCAATCAGAGGTATTAAACCAACCAACTGATTTGCCATCGACTTCAGCCACACTACCCCATCCTCGCCCATATCCAACTTACTCGAGGATGGCCACTGAAGCAGAAAATACTGGCAACATTCTTCTGTTCAGGACACAGGTCATTAGAGAGTCAGCCCGATTCTATCTGAGTCTAAAGCATGATCTGTCAAATGATTATAATGAAATCTGTCAGCATCTAATAGAGCGGTTTTCAGAGCTACAGGATGCCATCATGCTACCAGGCTCAAGCTGCAGCTATGTAAGTATAAAATGAGCATTGATGTACTTTATTATACAACTGCATTAAAAACTGTCCAAATAATGCTTAAAATGAGGGAAAATATACAGCGATATTTGGATAATTAGTTATTTGCACTGGTGGTTTGGATTGTTAGCCAATCAAATTTATCGCACAGGAGACTACTTCATGTATGCTTATTATTTTGTCCTGGTGCAAGTCCCGCTACTTCTCTGGCCCTTTTAGAGTTTTCTAAAAAAAATTTTAAAAATTTTTTGATCAGAGCAGTTGTATAATAAATCTCTTATAAGATGTTTTGGTGACTAGTATCGCTGTATGTTTTTACTCATTGTTTGTATTTTGACTCACCCGCGACTTGTAAAAATATACAGCGATACTACACACCAAAACATCTAATTATATATATATATATATATACCCATCTCAATAATTGCCCATGCAGGGTGCAAAACAATATATACCCACTATGACAGTCTGAAGTGAAGATCAAAACTAGAGATGTATTAATATGATGTAGAAAGAGCAGTCTCGGATTTGAAATCAGAATTAAGCACTCTAGCTATTATATATGCAGGCTCAGTCCTGCATGCTCCCATATAGTATCTACTTGTACACTTATTAGAACTTAAATCTAAATTCTGCAATACTGCATTAATTACTGTACTTGTTTAGACAAAGTTAAAGGATATTGCACAAAGTGTGAGAAACCATAAAAGGCTGGCATTGAAAAAAACAAAAGCCCCAACAATTACTGACAATATAAAGGGTGTTGTTATAGAACCATCTTCAGACAAAGTGGAAACTAGTACAACAAACCTTATTGATAGTAAACTGCTAGACCGGACTCTTTCAGAAGTAAAGAAGGAGTATAAGAAGACCAAACCATCAAAGGCACATTGGTGCAATACCTCAGTACTGTACTGTATTATAAATGTTGGATGACAAGTTGTGGTATACTGTGTACAAGCATGCAGGAGGTGCATATGAGGTGTGAATGCGGACAAAAAGGCGATTCGATCGTACAACAATTAATTTAATTCAGGCTTAATACATTGGGAGAACGCAATCAGACCTCATATTAAATCGGACATCAAGCAATTGAATCGGGTGTCAAATAATTAAATCGGGCATCAAGCAATCCAATTAGGGCATCAAACAATTGAATCGGACATCAAGCAATTGAAACGGACATCAAACAATTGAATCAGGCATCAAACAATTGAATTGGGCATCAAGCAATCCAATTAGCCAGGGCATCGATCAAACAATTGAATCGGGTTTCAAGCAATTCAATCGGGCATAAAACAATTGAATCAGGCATTAAGCAATCCAATTAGGGCATCAAGCATCAAGTAATATCAAATCTGGCTTAGGCCGAGGAAAAATAGGTTGCTTATTTTGAAACATAAACATAAACCTGGAAATGCATTCCTGCAAATATGTAAATTACACTGCTTAATTTGCAAGTCGTTTAACCTTCATTAAGTTCTAATAATAGTTCTACAGTTACAGCAAAATAAGCTTATTTATAGAAGTATGAAGGTTAAATGACTTGCAAATTAAGCAGTGTAATTTACATATTTGCATGAATGCATTTCCATGTTTATGCTTGAGGCGAAATTGGTGGCCTATTTTCCTCGGGCTATTAAGCGATCTATTTTTAATCGGCCTCCATGGCCAGATTTGATTACTTGATTACCCTAATAAATTGGATTGCTTGCGCCCGATCCAATTGTTTTATGCGCGATTGGATTGCTTGAAATCCGATTCAAGTGTTTGATGCCGATTCAATTGTTTGATGCCCTAATTGGATTACTTGATGTCCGATTCAATTGTTTGATGCCCTAATTGGATTGCTTGACGCCTGATTGCTTGATGTCTATAATTACTCCCGTATTAATGCCTGTTGTACGATCCAATTCCATTTTTGTCGGCATTCACACCTCAGGTGCATTCTGCTCAGCTGCCACCTCAGAAATGTCAGTCAACTTTTATTTAGTTTCCTCATCAGAAATACGGAGGGAGGGGGTTTAACTCCCTCAAAGAAATATGGTGGGCCCTTGTCAAAAATATGGGAGTATTACTATTATGTGGTTGCTCTTGCCCATATGAACAGAGCAGTAAAGTCAGTCTTTTATGCTTTTAGGCACATATTAAACAACTCCTTAAGACAGTAATAGGAAACTTCAAGGCTTGGATAAATACAGCCCGAGCATTGACAGCAATTCTTGAGAATTACCCAGTACTAACAAATCCATTTTGGGTATGTACTATAAATTAATGTTCTAGTTCTTTACAACTTATCCACAATATATAAACTAAATCACAGTAGTCTATGTTTGCCTTCTTACTCCCACGCTTGGCACTGACACGTGTCCTTTTCCCGCCATCTGGTTACTAAATTTAACTCAACATTACATGTACTGTTATCAAAACATTATTATCCATGAAGAGTGCTGTGTTGGTAGTGGTTTGAAAGTGCAACAAATCGAAAAGGTGGTAAACTGCTGATAATTTAATAAACGAAATACTGATGTTTCGAGCGGAGTCCTAGCTATATCAGAACACAAGAAGGGTTCTGCTCGAAACATCAGTATTTTGTTTATTAAATTCTTGGCAATTTACCACCTTTTCGATTTGTTGCATATTATTATTCGATTTCTTTTTCTCTATAGGATAGACTGCTTGATAGACTGCTTATTAAAGTCACCTGCAAATAACTGCATGCACATAACATTCTGCCCATGCGCCATTGTTTTGCGCAAATAATATTCTGCTCATATGCATTTTTGCGAGCTGGCCAGCAGTTTGAGCAAAACAAACATGGCCACCGGGTCCTTTAGGAGTGAATTAATCGGCCGGATTTGGCAAGTTTTGACACCAAACCAAAAAGAAAAACCAAGCGAGCTACACATACAACTGTTAGAGTTTAAAGCAGTATTTGAAAGAGAAAATTGTATTTGAAAAAGAAAAAAGTAAGCGAACCTCAAACTGAAGACGGTATGATATGATTCACTATTTTATCTTACTTTCAACTTTCTATAAAGTCCTTAAAGGCTTCTACATTTATAATTGTATAATAAAGCAATTATTGAATTCGGTTGTTGCATGATAGCTTGTGTTATCAAGCCTCGGTTTGTATTATCCGCCTCAGGCTTCAGCTTCTGCAGATAACACTTACCTCAGTGTTGATAACACAAGCTATCATGTTCAACCTCATCCAATAATTGTATATTATTGCTTGGATCCATATGCCTGATAAATTACTGTATCATCAATTCTTATTCATTCTGACAGTTATGGGCACACTTTATCTGCCTACAAAATAATTATAATAAACAAAAAAATGCAAATAGATTTTAATTATATACAGCAGAAAGAGTACACTCAGCATAAATCCCCGAGCCCGGGTGGAGGGCCGAAGGCCCGGAGCCCGGTGAGGGTGCTAATCTCGGCATACGTGGACACCACGCAAATTACATGCGAGATGAAAACCTGAAAGTAATTCTGAAACCTGTTTATATATATATATATATATATATGTTATCAAATCCACAACTTGCGCAGCTCGCATAGCAGGGTACTGGTAACAAGAGATCAACTGTAATTATGTCAGACTTAAATATTTGAAATGATGTAAGCAAATATATAAACAGTTGGATTGCAAAAGCATTTTGACAATGACTTTTCGTCGGGTTTTGTTTTTTTTTACGAAAGAAAAAATAAAAAGAAAGAGAACCTTTGCAGATAAATATACAAAATATACATTTATCTGTACATACAATGGAAAATGAAGTCAGAGAGAAACGGCAACAGCGGAGCCGACTTGAAACCGCTGAAAAACGAGCAGAAAGACAACGAAAAGACAGAGAGCGAAAGCGAGAAAAATGGCTGAAGGAAACCGCAGAGGAGGGAGAAATTCCTTTGGCAAAGGCAAGAGAAGCTTACAAACAACGATCAGAAAAAGATAGAGGTAAGCAAAATGAACATGTAAGAAATTATATCAGGGAAAGGAGACAGCGAGAAAATAGAGAAGAGAGAGAGTAAATTAAAGGACTTAAGACGAGCGTCTACTCAATGAAGAGAACTAGAGATGCCTGAACAACGAGCAACACGACTAGAGATTCTTAGGCAAAATGAAGCGGTTAGAATAGAGATGGAGACCCCTGAACAACGGCTGGAAGTTGACAGGCAAAGTGTAGCGGCAAGAATCGTCTTAGAGACCCCTGAACAACGAGTACGGCGATTGCTCATCCTTAGACAAAATACAGCTGCTCAAATTGATTCAGAAACGCCTGAAGAACGAGCAGGGCGACTACAGATTCTCAGACAAAATACAGCTGCTCGCATTGATTCAGAAACGCCTGAAGAATGAGCAGGGCGATTGCTCATCCTTAGACAAAATACAGCTGCTCGCATTGATTCAGAAACGCCTGAAGAACGAGCAGGGCGATTGCTCATCCTTAGATATGAAGCAAAGACATCAACTATTGTCACAAGCAAATATTTACTTGCGACAACATCCAGCTAATGCCAACTTGACCATGGAAGAGCTAAAAGAGATGGTTAATTTAATGAGTGGTAAGCAAATGGTGAATCGATTGCAGCAGTATGTGTCCAAGGTGCAAGGTACAAATCAATACTGGTATCAACGCTTGCAAGCATTGCTAGCACTAATAGAGCAGAAAGGTTGTCCAACTTTCATTTTTACATTTAGTGCTGCTGATAGTTACTGGCCAGATCTGCAAAGACTACTGCAGACAGGGGAAAATGCTACAAGGTCACAACGAGCATAAGCTGTGATTGACAAGCCCCATTTGACTGACTGGTATTTCAAGCAGCGTCTGGATGACTTTATCAGACATTGGTTGAATGGTGTTTTGGATGCAGAGTGGCATTGGTTCCGCTACGAATATCAGGCCAGGGGAAGTATTCATGCCCATGGGTGTGCCCGGTTAAACAATGCCCCTGATATTCCATTGTTACGAGCTCAAGCTGCCCAGGGGTGGGGTTTCAGCCAAGCTGATACCACAATGTCAATGGAAGATTTTGATTTCTTTTACCAGGAAGATATTGACCGCGGAAAAGAAGCCGAGAGGCAGTTAGTGAAGTGAGTAACATATATTTAATATTTACAATAATTGTATTGTTTAAATTGGCTTAATTTGGACAATTCTTGTGACTTAAGAGCTAACAGATTGACAACAGACATTTTCTTTTTTTTTTTTAAATTATAGTATTTAATTTATTTTACTTCAATTATTATTATCTTGAAGATATGTTGACTGGCTAGTGACAACCGTCAACGAGGAATTACCAGGTAAACAATGGAAAATTCCTCAGCTGTTAAACTGAGTGTGGTTCACAACAGAGATGATGACTACCACAGATTAGTGAATACTGTGGAGAGGCACACGAGATGCAGCCCAGCCTACTGCTTGAAGCAGAAAGGTCATGATGTTCCTGCAGAATGCAGATTTGGTTTCCCAAAGGCATTGGCCTATCTCAGTTGAATTTGATGCAGTATGTGTCACAGTACACAAGAATCAGATCTGAAATAAGAAAGCGACCATTACCATATATTGTAAGGACCTTTCCAAAGGTCTCAGCAAACACCCATGGGCCTGATTTTGGCAGATATTGCAAATTTCAGTTGATCAAGTTCAAACCCTGAGAGGGTGAGCCATCAAATACATGGGACAATAAGGAAGAAAATGATGAAATGTTCATCAACACCTATTACATGTTTCTTGAAACTGATTTTGCTTCAGAGAATGTTTTAGGTCATGAGGAGGAGCGGGACAGAGTTTTCAAACACATGTCAGGTGAAGGAAATGAAGAGGATAGTAATGATGATAACACAGGCAACAATAATGATGACGAATATAATAATGATCCAGAAAATCAACTCGATGACTGGATGCTGTTATGCAGATTGAACCAACGGTATGAGGAGTTGGGTGATCAGCTGTTGGGGACTGGAAATGACTGGTATGCAGCTGCACGAACAGTTGCAGTGGAGGTGCTCAGATAATGCCCTGGTGGATCTACCAGCAGAGAAAATATGCAGAAGAACGAGGGCAACAACACAATGTACAAGTGAGCAATGAAGTTCCCATTGATCCATCAACCCTGAATGAGAAGCAACGACTTGCATATGATATTCTTATATCTCATACGCAAAATAGTGAGAAACCTGACCCAGTCAACATGATTGTATGTGGTACTGCAGGAACAGGTAAGACGTACCTAATCACTGCTTTAAAACAGGTTTTGGGTGACAGTTGTATAATAACTGCAACAACAGGTATTGCAGCATTTAGTATTAATGGCCAGACATTACACTCTGCTGCACAACTTCCTATACGTGAGTATAAAGACGTACAGGGTGAGTCGTTGCAACGCTTACAGTTAAAACTGGAAGGTAAGGCTAACCTCATTGTCGATGAAATGTCAATGATTGGTTACAAAATGTTGTCGTGGTGAGACAATAGATTGCGTGCTGGCACAGGGAATGAAGATAAGCCATTTGGTGGTATTTCAGTGATCCTCCTTAGTGACTGTGGTCAGTTGCCACCAGTGGGTGACCGTCCATTGTATATTGCAGGAAATGGAACCACTACAAGTGATCATGGTCATTCATTATATCTTTTGTTTGATTCTATAGTTATTTTGAATGAGATTATGCGACAGGCTGGTGAGAATGCCGAGGCACAAGCATTCAGAGCCTTGCTGATGAGCTTGAGAGATGGACAGGTAACAGAACAAGACTGGCATCTCCTACTGCAACATTCCACACCTAATATTGCAATGGATCAGTTTAATGATGCTATTCGGTTATACTTTGAGAAGAAGAGTGTAGCAGAGTACAACTATGAGAAGTTGAGAGGCAACGGACAGGCAGTGGCAAAGATTCAGGCAAAGAACTCCGGGCATGGAGCATCAGCAGCAACATCTGATGAAGCTGCTGGCGTAAAAGCAGTGCTCTTCCTGTCTAAGAAAGCAGAGGTCATGCTGACATCCAACCTGTGGGCTGAAGTTGGCCTTTGTAATGGTTCATTTGGAGTGGTTGAGGAGATTTGGTTTGCAGAAAATCTTGGACCACCAAATCTACCTGTCGCTGTGTTGGTACATTTCCCCGCCTACACTGGCCCGGGATTTATTGATACATGTCCCAAGTGCATACCAGTGCCACCAACGGTATTTGAATGGATGGCTGATGGGAAGTACATGTCACGACAACAGGTCCCATTGAGATTAAGGTATGCAATGACTATTCACAAGTCACAGGGACAGACTTTACCAAAGGCTGTCGTTGACTTGGGTAAAAGTGAGAAAGTAGCTGGATGTACATTTGTTGCTACATCTAGGGTGAGATCCATTAATGATATTGTGTTTGAGCCAATGACATTTGATCGTTTAAAAGCCATTGGTAGAAACAAAAATTTGAGCAAAGGTTGCAGTTGCTTGCACAAGAAACTGCAGGAAGATATAGTAGTCATTAGAGGTTAATAGATGGCCTGGTGAGCTTGGTTCACATGTTGGAAATTACTGGGCACATGTCAAGACATGTGCTTTCGACTAATACATATAATCTCGCCTGTTACCTAGACATAATATGCAGAGGCAGATCCAGGTTTAGAAATTTATGAAAAGCATGAATCAGATTGATACCAAAAGCACTATAACTTTTAGAAATTCTTTGGTTTCAGAAAATGAATAAACTGTTCCAACATTTTGGGCTTTTAATTGAGATTTTAGAAAAATACAAAGTCATTAATATTGGTGTGTATACAGTGTACATGTGTGTGCAAAATGGGGGCCCACACTAACCTTGGACCTGGACCTCATATATGTTTTTGAGGCTGGTGCACTGGGTGCAGTCATCAAAAATTTTGTATGATTGCACTTTCGAGTGAGAGATTTGCCTGGAGCTTACTAACACTATATGTGTTTTTGAGGTTGGCAACCGGGGCACAGAAAATTTGATTGTGCTTTTGAGGTAACAAGAAATGCCTGCAGACACAGTGATGTGTAATTTTGGCATAACTTGTTTCTGCCTTAGTCTGTCAAAAACAACACTCCATGATTTTACCCTGTCTAACACCAGATTATGTTGTTCATCAAAATAGTGACCTTACACAGCATAGGCAGCAATGGTAAATGTGCTTTCGAGCGTAGACTATAATGTGAACAGGCCAAATATTATGTTAGTTACATAAAAATAATTACATTTATCTTTTGTTCTATTCCTTTGTAAAGTAACACTGTATGCTTAATTTATGTGAAGATTCTGATGGCTACCGATCATTTCGGCTATAAACAGAAGTCTATATACAATAAATTAAAGTAGAGTTATTCTCTAAAATGTCTTATTGACCCATTTCTTACCCAAATTTCAAATTACAAAAGGTTTAATCATCTAGACAGGCCTGTACACTCAATAACTTCGGTTTATATTATTTCTGAATCCACAGTCTACAACAATGTAAACAATACAGCGGTAAAGACCATGGGAACCCCTAGCAACAGTGCTGAGTGCTTTTATAATGGCGGACAAGAACCCAAAGTTATCAAGCAAAATTTGGATTGTTTACGCTAATTTTGGTAATCATCTTGGTATTTGATGGATTAAATTGCAGCTCTAAAACTGTACATTTTAAGCCATTTGGGAACCTGTTCTTAGATGTAGAAATGTGTTTAAAAGTTTGGCAAAACAAAGTATCGTTCTCAATCAATGTATTCAGACGTGCACATGGGAGACATATCTAGGCAAAATCGTTGCTGAGAAAAGCGTACTTCAACAAATTGTAAGCGATTTAACAGACGCCAATACACGGGGGCAGGAGATAAATATAAGCGTCTAGAGAACTTGTTTAGGCTAGACGAGTTGTTACTTGAAAATGTATATTGTCAATTTTTCCCTATCAAATCTATTACAATCCACCATCTTAAATTTAGTTTTTGTGAACCTTACCGTCCTCGATTTCTCGCCATGATGGTTTATGATATTACTGTTAGGATTACAGTTACAAGGTTATGCATATATATTTTATTAATAAGACCAATATTATGTTTGCCACAACATGCTATGACTGCGATGCGCGGGCGAGGGGGTTGCGTTCACGTATTTCCAGTTACGATAGTGTACACTCTAAAAACATTCTGGTGAAATAATCCTGGTTGTTTATTAATTAACTCCATTTGAGTAAAAAATTTTGCAATCAACCAATCATCCTGGTTAATTTCCTTACGGAAACAGTTTTATATTGCATAACCATGTTCCTGGTTAAATCTTCGCCCTTCCAAATAAACAAAATGGCGGCGCATTTTGGCAGAGAATGAAGTTTTAAATTGATATTTACGATGTATACATGTTTAACAAAGGAAAGGAAAGGACAACGCAACGCAACGCAACGCAACGCAACGCAACGCAACGCAACGCAACGCAACGCAACGCAACGCAACGCAACGCAACGCAACGCAACGCAACGCAACGCAACGCAACGCAACGCAACGCAACGCAACGCAACGCAACGCAACGCAACGCAACGCAACGCAACGCAACGCAACGCAACGCAACGCAACGCAACGCAACGCAACGCAACGCAACGCAACGCAACGCAACGCAACGCAACGCAACGCAACGCAACGCAACACAACACAACACAACACAACACAACACAACACAACACAACACAACACAACACAACACAACACAACACAACACAACACAAGAAAGATTGAAGGGTAACGCGAAAACTCATTCTTGTAGAAAGGATCGTAACAATTCGAGAGAGTGAGAATTTACCTCGTATTTTATGTGCAAGGAGTGGAGAAAGGGCCGAGCAAGACAACGCAGGAACGACAAGTTTAATATTCACATTCAATGGATACTTAAATAAAATAAAATGGAATCTATCAGCCCTAAGGTGAGAATTTTGTTTGTAGATACATTAACTGTATGTTCGGGTGGCTACAGGTAAATTGACGAACACCTTTAACCATAACTCGTTGATAAATTGTTGATGTTGACCTCGACGTTTTATACAAGTTCACAATGACATTATCTCTGTAGATGTTTCGGGTACATATGGGACGGAATAAGCTTTCAAAATTGAATAAATATGCTGGTGTCGACAATTTACAAAAAGATATCTTGACGGTTTATAAATATGATTTTTTTTGGCTGAAATTAAATGTTTGAAAACTAGTATATTAAAATTATATCCTTGTATTATTAAAAAATTCTTGCACAGCTTTTATACAGTTTATATTTATAGCATGACTGGAAAATGAAAATCCTTTTGGCTTTAATACACAAAAGACGCCTAAGAGCAATGTACATGTAAATCTTTAAATTGTAGTCTTGCTTGTTCACAATATAGGAATAGGATGAATACCTTTTGCACAGTTCCAAAGTGATTCTACATGTAAGTACATTCTAACTACTCAAAGTTCAGTTTATGGAATTCTTCATTCATACTGAAAATGTTCAGATACTCTGACACTTAATATTAAATATAATCAAGGTTGCTTTATGAATTACTGTAAAATTTAGAAAATGCCACAACTGATCTGCTGACATGAAACAGCTATGCCTGGAAAATCAGGCAACAAATTAACCCATTAATTGGCCAAAACCCTCGTTGCCCCTTAATTGTTAAGCATGGTAAGTAGTAATTAAATGTGTGTTCATAGTTTGCATGATCAGACCTGCCGAGAGATGACCTGGAACCAGGGACAAAATGGCTGAGTAGTCAGGCCCCTCGACCAGCTGTTGGGCAATGATGCCTAATGTTGAAATAAGCAACCAAACTTATTTTTTGCTAATATTATGGGCCTTTTCAAGGATACGAAAGATCTCTTGGAAAATTGAAAAACAATTATTCTTCTGTAGGTCCTCAATCGTACATATTGAGGTCAAGGCATCCAGGATCTAGCTGGGGCAAATTGCCTCCCTGAATCCCCCCTCTCTTGGCAATTAACCCTAGTTTTGGTATATATTTGTACTTTATGGTAACATGCAATTTATCCATTTAGTCTCTATGGCATTACAATTAAATTAGCTCTGGAATTAATATATTTTTGAATTACCACCCAATCTGTCTAGCAGGCTTGTTGCATACTGCTAAACCCAATTAAACTAAACCCATCATAATTATAACTATTATGAAAGGTTTTATTGTAGAAATGAAAATAAAGTGAGGAGGCTTTATGGGGTTGTTACCATGACTTTTAATGTAGTACTGTGAATATGTTATGAACACTCAGAAAATAAGTTTGAGATGCCCTTCATTCTTGTTTCAAGCAGGACATTCTTTATCATTTACTGTAATATTTAACCAAGGAAAATCAACAGATTGTCCCAAAATATTCTGTGACAATCAGGCTGCTTAATATTTAAAGCATAATTATACAGGATACATTCTTGCTGTCTTGCTCAAGATCATTCTTTAAATTGTAAAGTGTATGATTTTGATTTACCTAATTAAAAGTGGGTATAATGTGCATGAGCATTAAGAATGTCCAACAATTTGGTTCATCAGACTTGTCTTTAATATATATCTGGGCTCCCAATTGGGACAATTACCAAGGACTGGCCTCTAAGTCTAAATAATGAGTAAATTATAAGTAATATTAACTTTAATTAGACGCTAACATTATACTGTACAACTGCAGCAATTTATGAATACCAAAACAATTGCTGCAGCTGTTTTGATACAACATTTGCGCGATAATCTTATAGAATTGACCTTTGCCCATTGATTTAGAATTTTACTAGGGTGTCTGATTTCAATGTATGAATGTTTTCAGGGCTAGAATAGTGCACAACATTTTAATCTTTATTTACTAATTGTAGATTGGTGCAACATGCCCAAAATGTGAGCAGGTGAAAAACCAGCAGTTGTGCTTTTTCTCATTGGAGACCCAAAAACCATAACCAGCCGACAACTTCAAAAAGTATAAGACAAAACATATTCCAAAAAAGAATGTCTAAACTAGGCTAAATAGCTGCTTTAAAATATTCTATAATGATATGGTCTATATGATAGAGTATTGAGCAACTATGTCACATGTCTCCGCAGAAATCGATATTCTTTGAGTTAATCTACGGTGGAGATTAATCTGAAAACATCAAATCATATAGTTAAGATATTAAAGAAAATTTTCCAAACATTTGTGTCTTCGAAAGCAAAGTTGAAACGAAATATTAAAGAAATATATATTCGAAGAATGGCCGGAGACGAAGCTACAACAAACATGTCACCGGATACAACATTTGAACGCTATAAAATGGACAATTTCGAGGCGACGAATGCCAAACGAGTACCCTACGAGGAACTAGATTACAATATCTACAAGCCAAGCTCAAACCTTGTGGCTTTTCAAACGACGGAACAACGATTACCCCTATGGATCGAAGCTTTTTATCATCGTTACTTCGCAAACAACAACAACAACGATGAAATCGAAACCCTATGGAAAGAACAACAACACCAAAGCTTTCCTTCAAAATGCGAGACGATCGCCTTAGATATGAGCCACTCGAAAGGAAATATGCTAACGATCACCATTTTTGTATCCAAAGGAAGAATACAAGTACAAGGAAGACTTGTAAAAGATTGGGGCTGCGACGAATTCAAACACGTGCTCGACATGGTTAATTCCGACGGCCCGATGAAAGTCGATTATACGGATACGTTTATCAATAAAATCATTGGTAAAGAAAAACAAAACCCGCAACCAATTCACACCCATAAAGATAAAGATGAGAAAGCAACAGATTCACCGCGAGATAAATCATTCTCAATGATAAAACATCACTTGGCAAACCTTGAAGCAAACTTTGTCACAACGAATGAAAATAACACCAACACAATAACAGAGCTGCGGCAATCAATGTTGCAAAAGGACGATGAAATCTCCCTTCTTAAAGAAGAAATATCGTCACTGAAATCGACAAATACATCACAACAGCAAGCAATCAGCGATCTAAATATTAAACAAATGGAACTTGAAGAAGAGATGAAAGCAATGAGCAGAGACCAAAAGAAATACCAAGATAAGAACACTGCCTTGGTTAAATCCATTCAAAAAAAGAAAAATGATCTAGAAGCCAATATCCAACCCTAAACCTCTGAAACCGAAGCAGAAATTCCTACCTGGGCTTCAATGTCTTCTGAAGCTACAACATATCCTATCTCGACATCCAACAGTTTTGATATCCTTTCTAACATGAACAACGAAGAAGAAGCAATCGAGAAACCTGTTGAGAAACCTGCTGTGAAACCTGATGAATCCAGTCCTACTCCTACGTCATCTAAACATGACTCCAAATCAGCAAAGAAACCCAATAACAAACAAAACGAAACTGATGCAGAAACGATCATCTTGTGCGACAGCAATGGTCGGTTCATAAAACCCAACCTCCTATGCCCAGACTCGTCGACCCACTACCTCAGATGTCCAACCCTCACCCACGCTGAGAAGATTATTGAAGACTACAACTTTAAGAACGCTAAATCTATCATTATACACTGTGGTACAAATGACCTAGAACAAGCTGAATCTGAGCTAAGTGTTATAACACAGATGGAGAAAGTCATAGATCTCTTGCAATCCAAATACAAAGACTGTAGAATAATAATCTCTGGCTTACTACCTCGCACAGATAAATTTAATGAAAAGGTAACACCCTTAAATAATGCCATAGAGAAAATGGTGTTGGAAAAAAATCTCTCATTTGTCACCCATAATAACATTAAAGCTGAAGACCTGAAAGATAAGAAGCATCTAAACCAAAGAGGAGTGAAGATCTTTGCGAAGAACATCAAGGCTACATATTTCAAGACCACTCCCAAGAAAGGCAGAAAGATGAGACAAATTCCAAAACCAATCTATGACCAACAACCAAAATACCCCTTTCAATCAAATCCACTTACACCCAACCCGTACTATCATATGCACCAATTACCATATGACACGAGAAACCACCCACTACAAAGCTATTCCAATCCTGCAACAAGACAACTGCAACCTCCCATGTCTTTCATTCCGAGTCCAAGGCCCTTGATACCATCAACTAAACAACAACAACAAACTATTATGAAGCCTGAAAAAATTCCCACCCAGCTAACAGATCTAATCAGGCAACTCTATGGATGGATCAACTGTTAAAGACATCATTCTGTAAGTGTTTACTTATATATACTGTCATAGATTTAATTTTTTCCTCTTAATAACCTTCTAAAACCCTTAAAAAATGATACAATCTATATGATTTGAATTTTTCTGAAATCTCTACCTTTTAACTCAAAAAACAACAAACATATAAAGTATAAGAAAAGACTAAATCATGTACCCCAAAATTTCATTCAGTACATGGAATATAAATGGCTTATTCAACAAAATCCTTGGAGATAAAACAAAAAACAAGGATTTTGTTGAGGCTATTGCAAATGTGGATTTCATGTTTCTCACCGAAACATGGTCCAACCAAAATATTGATATACCCGGATTTGAGGCTATTAACTCTAACTTAGCTAAACCCCTTTCAAAAACTGCCTGTAGAGCATCAGGTGGAATAAGCCTACTTTTCAAAAATAGTTACAAAAAATACATAACTGTAACAAAGAACACAGAAAATTTCCTTTGGAGCAAAATTTCCAAGGAAATGCTAGATTCTGACAAAGATCTATATATCTGTGGTACATATATACCACCTGAAAAATCAAAATATTATGACAATAAAATATTTGAAGAACTTGAAAACGACTTAGTTAACTTCTCATCGAGAGGAAATGTTCTAGTACTTGGTGACCTTAATGCTAGGACAGGTAAACTTGAGGATTTTGTTTCAAATGAAGGGAGTGATCACATTAATGACACTAGTGATAGCTCTTTTCAACCCCCAGAGAGACAAAACTTTGACATAACAACCAATAATCATGGAAAACAATTGATAAATATTTGCAAAAGTACCGACATGAGGATACTAAATGGTCGGACCAATGGTGACTCCTTGGGAAGACCTACTTTTCATGGTAAAAATGGAACCAGTGCAGTTGATTATATCATCTGTAACCAAAACTTAATGCCAAAAGTTAAAAATCTAGTTGTTAAATCCCCCTGCTATCTATCTGACCATAGCCAAGTTATAACTTGGATCAATCTACACAAAACCACTAAGTCTCATAATATTATATCCTCACAACCCCCATTAACAAAACTGCCACTAAAATATATTTGGACTGATGAATCGAGTGACACTTTTAGAAAAGAACTGAAATCAGCCGAATTACAAAGAAAATTAAACACATTCCTTGATGATGACTTCTCTTCTGACAGAGAAAACATTAACAAATGTGTCGATGAATTTCAAAATACTATCAATGTAGCATCCAAAAAATCTCTAAAAATCAAAAAGAAAAAATATCGACGTAAGATTAATAACATTGCAAATAAAAAATGGTTCGATAAAGATTGTAGATTTAAAAGACACCAGTTACGAAAACTAGCTAACCAGAAACATAGAGATCCAAATAATACTGAAATCAGAATTGCATACCATACCGCTCTAAAAGATTATAAAAACACTTTAGAAACGAAAAAGAACAATTTTCATTTTAATAAAATCCAAGAACTTGAAAATGCTAGCAATGATCCTTTACTTTTCTGGAAAACACTTAGAAACAGCAGTGATGACCTTGATTTTAATGATACTAAAAAAATACCACAACCAAGCGAATGGCTCAACCATTTTGAAACACTACATTCGGAACATCAATTAAATAAGGAACAAGACGCAATTATTAAATGTCTAAAAGACTACGAGAAAATGAAAGACAATTTTAATGAACTTGATGACATCATCACAGAAGATGAACTACTAAAAGCAGCGAAAAAACTAAAATCAAAAAAAGCTGTATATAATGACAGAATTAGTAATGAAATGATTAAATGTAGTATTGAAATTCTCTCCAAAGGTTTTTTAAAAGTTTTTAACAATATTTTAACATCGGGGAAGTTTCCTGAATTATGGACTGAAGGCCTTATAACCCCGATCCATAAATCGGGAAACTCCCTCGATCCCAACAACTATCGAGGTATTTGTGTCTCAAGCTGCATGGGCAAATTATTTTGCTCAATTATGAACAATAGATTAATGAATTCTGCAAATAAAAAGAAACTAATTCACCCTACTCAAATCGGATTTATGCCAGGAAACAGAACGGCAGACCATGTTCTCGCACTGAAAACTCTACATGATAAATACGTTAAACAGAGTAAGAATGAGAAAATCTATACATGTTTTGTCGACTTTAGAAAAGCTTTTGATTCCGTTTGGCATCAAGGCTTATTCTACCAATTACTCAAAAATAACATAGGAGGACATTTCTATGATTTAATTCAAGACCTCTATTCAAGCACCAAATGTGCAATAAAACTTTCCGATAACAGAACTCCGTTTTTCCCCTACAAAAAGGGAGTTCGTCAAGGATGCATTTTGAGCCCTTTACTATTTAATATTTATATAAATGAACTCCCAAAACTATTCGAACAAACACAATCAGATCCATTTGTATTACCAAACGGGACTGCTATAAACAGTCTCCTATATGCAGATGATCTCATTATACTTTCACGCTCAAAATCAGGTTTACAAAACTGTCTAAACCAACTGCACGAATGGTGTAGTAAGTGGCCAATGGAAGTAAACATCAAGAAAACTAAAATTATGATTCTACAAAAACATAACTCAAAATTACCAGACCTTAATTTCCACATTGGAGATAAAAAGATAGATATAGTCAAAGAGTATACCTATCTTGGTCTCAAACTTGTACCCAACGGCAAATTTAAGCTTGCTCAACAACAGCTATGCGAAAAAGCTCTGCATGCCCTTCATAAAATTCGTAAAAAACTTGATTTTCATAAACTCTCTCCGAAAACAGCTACCAAAATTTTTGACACAGTTATCTCCCCCATTCTACTATACAACTCAGAAATCTGGGGAGCATATGAAAAAAATGATCTTAACAAATGGGACAATTCTGAAACAGAAAAAGTCCACCTAAGATTTTGCAAATTATGTTTAGGTGTGAACAGAAAAGCAAGCAATATAGCTTGCAGAAGTGAACTTGGGAAGTATCCACTTCTGATTTCAATTAAAAAGAATATAATCAACTATTTTAAACATATTCTCAAACTAGATGACAACTCAATTGTTAAACAATCATTCCTAATGTCTAAACATTTATATGATAATGGTAAAGAATCTTATTATACCAAGGCGATAGCTATGTTAAAACCATTCTATGATAAAACAAACTTGGAAAATGATATTATCAACTACTGTACAAAAACTGTCGTAAATAAAATGAAAGTGAAATATGAAGAATTCTGGCGTCATAAAATGACTAACTCCTCCAAACTATCTTTCTTTTGTAAATTCAAAAACCAATACAAAATGGAAGAATACTTATCTCTAATTAAAAATCCAACAATAAGGAGAACATTCTCCCAATATCGTATAAGCAACCATAAGTTGCAAATTGAACGAGGAAGATACGAAAATGTTCCTCGTGAAGAGCGTATTTGTAAACTATGTGACTCTGGCAATGTGGAAAACGAATTCCACTTCGCCTTCACATGCCAAAAATACCAACATTTACGAGACAACTCAAACAACATTCTCAAAAATCTGTTTGATCTCAACACAACAACAGAAACTAAACAGAAATTACTTGAACACACGATGTCTTCGGACGATCCTGTTCTGATAAATCTATTTTCCAAGTTTGTATTTCTCTGCACAAAGGAACGAGAAGATAGCCTCAAATCCCTGGAAACCCAAAATAATTGAAAAAATCCCCCCCCCCAAAAAAAAAAAACCCCAACAAACACCCAAATACTTCTCTCTATACATACTATACTTCCAATATAGTATTGGGATATAACCATACATATTATATACAATAGTTATTATATATATATATATATATATATACATAAGTTTTTATATTAATATATGTTGTATTAATATAAAAACTTATATTATACTTAAAAAGAAAACTTTTAAATGAACTACATCAGAACACAGTAGTCATAACATTGTTTGGACACTGGGGTGGTTTATAGATTATCTTATATATATACATATTGTTGTTCAGTGCTCTTACAGCACTTATATACTTTAGCAATGCCTGTAATTAGGTCATGCCAATAAAGTTTATTTTAAAAAAAAAATATGATAGCATCAACAGGAAAAGTTCTCCTGTACAATATTGATTGCTGCAATTATGTGGTGCACGTAGCTGTTTTTACTGTATTATTAATAAAATGTAAAATGTTTAAAATAAATTGCCTGGAGGTTTTACTCAGTGATAAAAACATTTTCAATGTGAACATGATCCTGGTCAAATATGCCTAGCTACATTAATAGTTTATATAGACACATGCATATACCAACTTTATAAATTATCGGATAAAGTGACATGTTGGAAGGTTAGTGTTTAGTTTGTATGAATATCCAGTTCACATTCGCGACCTTTGAGCGAAAAATTATGACGAAATGCTGAGAGATTTTTTTTTGACGTTCTTGAAAAGTTGTTTTTTCCAGGGCCAAATTACCCACTAAAACTTAAGAAATATTTTCCTTTTTGATAGAGAACATGATCGATGAAGAAGCATTTATGTTGCTTGATGAAGACACATTAAAAGAGATGGTTAATGCAGTTAGGCCACGGATAAAGCTTCTCAAAAAAGTGCACGAACTTAAGGTACTTTTGTAAATATATAAGATAAAGTGCAGTATATTTACCATTACTTATCTACAGCATACAATTTATACGAACATGCCAGGATACATATGTTCAAAATGCGACCAAGTTGTCTCTGTGAATGCTAGTGGATTGATTTGGCACTTGAAAAATAGACATGCCCTTTCAATCAAATCCACTTACACCCAACCCGTACTATCATATGCACCAATTACCATATGACACGAGAAACCACCCACTACAAAGCTATTCCAATCCTGCAACAAGACAACTGCAACCTCCCATGTCTTTCATTCCGAGTCCAAGGCCCTTGATACCATCAACTAAACAACAACAACAAACTATTATGAAGCCTGAAAAAATTCCCACCCAACTAACAGATCTAATCAGACAACTCTATGGATGGATCAACTGTTAAAGACATCATTCTGTAAGTGTTTACTTATATATACTGTCATAGATTTAATTTTTTCCTCTTAATAACCTTCTAAAACCCTTAAAAAATGATACAATCTATATGATTTGAATTTTTCTGAAATCTCTATCCCAACTCAAACAACATTCTCAAAAATCTGTTTGATCTCAACACAACAACAGAAACTAAACAGAAATTACTTGAACACACGATGTCTTCGGACGATCCTGTTCTGATAAATCTATTTTCCAAGTTTGTATTTCTCTGCACAAAGGAACGAGAAGATAGCCTCAAATCCCTGGAAACCCAAAATAATTGAAAAAATCCCCCCCCCCCAAAAAAAAAGTATTAATCTTGGTCATGACTTAATACCTGACCCTGAAGTTCAAGTTGAACATTCAGATCTTGGAAAAGAAGATGTTAAGAAGTCAGCTGCAGTCTTTCTGGCCCTCAAGAACACGCTTTTCTAAATTGGTGTGGCATATAGGTCGAATTGTTATAGGGCTATAGTGTACATGGAGATGTGAACATTTGTAGGTCTGTAGGCTATAGTCTGTGGCAGACTAAGTTGGAGGGGGGCACTAAGCATGTTACCTGACACTGTTTGCTAAGAAGCAACTAATGCTGTATATTCTTTTTGTCTTTCCCTAATTTCAGGCATCTGCAGTCAGTGCAATGGTGACAAATACTGATCATGAGCTTCCTAGCTTCCCGTCTACCTCCAAAACTCCACCTAACCCAAAAACTCCTGCCACCAAAAGACCCCTCTCTTCAACTAGTTACCAAGAATGTAGTTACACAGACAGCACTAGTATTGAATGGAAGTCCAAGTACGACTTTGTATGTCTCAGTCAGTTTGTTAATTATAAATAGTGGTTATGGACAGCAAGGAAGGAAATTGTATTGTACAGTATTTACTTGAAAATATGGGGGGATTGGGCTACAGGTTACCCTCAAAAGCCCCCCTAACCATTAGCTACAGCCTGAGTGCAGTTTTTGTCCAGCCCACGGAATGGGCACTCTCAGCAGTTCATGAATTGCACAGCTATTAATCCTTTCCCTACTATGCCACCCCAAAACGGACCCTTTATTATTTTACTTTGTTTAAATGCCAGATAATTTTACTCATCAAAGGGAAGCCTTCAGAAGGGAAAGGGTTAATGTGTTAACCATGTGGCAATAATTATACAATATATAGGCTTGTTCCTATAATTAAATATACTCTACTGTTTTTATTCCATAAAGAGTGTCAGATAAATTCTTGAGGAAAATACTGAAGGTGTGCACATAGTGGAAGAACTGGAAACCGGTGTCCTCAGCAGGAAAAAAAGGATTAAAATGGTTCAAATACTTCTTTCTTACTTCATCGAGCATTTTGGGGACAGGTTCAATTGTTTTGATCAATTTTAATTTTTTTCTGGTTGGCTAAATACCCTGGTTCTAGAAGTTTTCTTGTGTATGGTACTGTATTACAGGTAACTTGAGTCAATAGAGTCAGAGTACAGACACAAAAGAAAACCCACAGAGCAAGGATTGTTGGCTAATGACAGGAGGATAATGATTTTTAAAAAGTGTCACAAATTCAAAGGAACAAAAATAATTTATTTAGTATAAAGATTATTCATTTTTATATTAAGACCACTAGCAGATGTAAAAAGCAGGATGGCAAGAGCAGTAGTAGAAGAATTCCCTATTTTGAAGGATGAGGAAGGTCATGGATTTGTAAGTATTCCATTAAATTATAGTCGAATTGTATATATAATAATTGGCTAGCTAGGGCAGCTAAAGGTACACGGGAGAACTCTGAATTGCCCATCAATTCTGGGATAAATGAATACCCAAGGCTATTCGATACACCTGGTATGGTAAGTACAGTACACTGTAAACACATTATTTTGCAGTGGAGGAATATATGACAGTGGAAATGGCGATGGAAGACTTCTGCTTGCTGCACAGTGAAACAGGCATTTAATTTTAGCTTAACCCTTTAGAACCCAGGAGGCAATTCGTCTGGGATTTAATTAGCCAGAGTAAAAATACTACTAAAGGCACTCTTGGGGGTTATAAGTAATTTAAGTGGATACATAACAGCTCAATTATGGATGTCCTTGTATTTTAAACATTAGGAAATTTTTATAGTGTTATAACAGGAATAGAGTACACATGTATGTTATGAATAGCATTTTACATAAATACAGTACCTATTATTATTCAAATTATATTTTCCCTCACTCAAGGTTGAAATGGACTTTAGAACTTTATATCCTGATGTGACAGATAAACTTTTTCTTCGACTGACACCGTCATTTGTGGAAAAGGTTTTTAAATATGCTGATTTGCAAGGAACTAAGTGGACATCATATCTCAATATCAGGCCAGATAATCTGAATGCTGGTTAGTATATAGTAACACTGCAACTAATTATTATATTGATATCATTTAAAGGGAACCTTTGCTGTTCAAGCCACATAAATCTAATATGTCAAAATTTAGACCAATCTTATTAAATAATAATTGTCATATATCTTTAACTTTTAATTCACATTCATGGAAGTTGAGTCTCTGAATCTGCTGAGGCTAGCATTTGTGATGATGTCACATATGGTTGTCCAACAATTTCGTGCACTGTTTTCTTCTGTTAATTATCTCAGTTTTAGCATTGAGGTTTTCAGTGTCAATATTGACAACATTATGACCTTACATTACTGATTACAAACAATGATTTGACCATTAGCAACTACTGTAGTTGAGCAACCATGTGATGTCATCACAAATCAAGATGGTGGCCTCCATACTAAGGCTCAGAGATCCAACTTCTAAAACAAATTAAAGAACATTATTTTAAAGGGGCACTGTCGTGAGTTGCAGAACTTGAAAAGTTCAGACTGTACTTTTCAAGTTTGTTCATTTTGCAAAATCAAAATGGTGTTGACAAGTGGAAGTAGCGGTTTGCATGGTAAAATAGATCATTTCGGGTGTAAAAAACTATACAGTTCAAAAAACGTGTTGCAAAGCGAGAGTGGGGAAAATGTCTTAAACAAGCTAAAATCGGACATACGCAACTCATGACAGTGCCCCTTTAAGAACATTTTTATTAAAATCGGTGTTTATTTTGATATAATTAGATTTATTTTACGATATTTGTCCGAACATCGAAGAGTGCATGATACCTAAAATGGTGGAACGCACAGTAACTCAAGTACATGTATTTAACTTGTTGTTACTCTACGTTTTTCTTAATTTCTATTCAATGTGATCTTCAGGCAAGTGTAACAAATTATTTTTATGAAAGAGAGTTAATTAAGAGCTAATAAGTCGATTCACACACAAATTCGAGATGTCTGCTTGGACTATATATGGAGCTCAGTTAAAACACTTATTTAACTGTTTTGCTTGGGGTACAGTCCGTATTGATTGAACAAGATGGATTGAAACTAGGAAATACATGATTACACTATATGTGATGTTTCTAGGACTATAGGGGCTAGCTGACTCCACTTCATTTAAATGGAGAACCAAATTAAAATAAAAATCCAAGTGTTACAAATAATCATATTTTGGAATTGTTTTAGATGAACAGAGGAGGAACATAGTCATTAGCCTACTGCCCTGCGACATTTTAACGCGATGTTCTGAACGCCACAAAGGAATCAATAACAAGAGATATTTTTGGCACAACGGAAAGCAACCGGAAGTGAATTTGTTATTTTTGGCGGCTTTTCGACGACATGTCAATTCATCAAGTCCGAAGAGGTTTGCGGGAGTTTTGTCTTCTAGACCAAGATTGTGGTGCCCTGAAAGTTTTTCGGTGCCCTGAAAGTTAGCTGCGAGCAGACCGCTTTATATTCTGCCTGTGATTTTGTTCGTTCGTTCCTTCGTGAGGAATCAATAGAAACTGACATTTTTGGCGTCACGGAAAGCAATCGGCAACATGTCAATATACATGGTCAAGCCGAAGACTTTTGCTGGATTTGAGTGGGAGTAACATTTGCAAAAAGAAATATTATCGAGGTAAGTGAACTATGGTATCCTCATGAACAAAATATCTTAAATCATTTATGGACCCTATTATAAAGAGCAGGCTGCTTTTGCTTCGCTATGAAAACGCATACGTGTGAACACTGGACATGGCCCAATTCTTTCCCAGAGCTTTTCGGAAGTGGAATAATTTTCATTCTGAAGGAAAAACCATTTATAGTGAACTTGACTTATATATAAGTACTTACTTATCCAGACTAGAAGCTGATGATTTTTAAATATTTTTTGCTTATATATTAATTTTAGTTTCTATTAATTATTTATGTAATTATGCAAAATCATATTCCTGGTGAGGACATAGAAAATATGTCACTGTATATTTTCTACTAAAATACAGTACTTGCATCTATGTAATAATAATTTAATAGTACCATGTATATAAGGTAGCATTCCTGGTTGAAGTCAATTGGGACTATGCCCTGTTCAGTGATTAAAACAAAAACAAATTTTTGATATCTACTTTATTCATAATAATTTTGATTTCTCATCAAGAAAAAGTGAAAGTGAAGCCAAGAAGTTTGCATGCATTTCTCGAGCTGCAAAGATGAACATTCAAATCAAAAGAGAACTATGAAGATCATATTGATAGTCTTTGCAAACAGCTTTCAAAAAGACTTGGTCTACTAAAACATATCAGCCCTTATTTGAAAAGAAACCAACGAGAAATTTACTATAATGGTGTTATTAAGCCAAAGCTTATGTATGGAAGTGCTGTATGGTCTGGTTGTAGTAAAGAAAACCTTAATAGGATACTGAAGCTACAAAAAAGAGCAGCAAGGATCATTTTAAGCGCGGAAAAGACAACACACTCAAAAACTCTCTTCAACGGATTAAATTGGATACCTTTCACTGATGAGTCTTTCATCAGAAGAAGTGCCATCGTTTATAAACGTGTAAATGTCTCATATAATTGCCCTGGTTACATCGATTCCATGCTGATGAGGAACTCTGACATTCATAGCCGAGAGACACGTTTTTCGAAGTTTAATCTACTTTGCCCCCAATACAACCGCATTACAGAAGGCAGAAGAACGTTTGCACTAAGGACTATTAAAGACTGGAACAGCATTGATATTAATATCAGGAAGGTTGTAAGTTTAAATAGTTTTAAGAAAAAACTGCATAACACATTTTTGGATGCCCAGAAAATATCATCGCTTTGAGGTGTTCCAAAGATGAAATGAATATTTTATTTATTCTTATTTATTTTTATTTTCTATTTTTTTCTAGTTTGTATATAATTACAATACATTTTAGTTGATAATATTAGGTATATTTTCAAAATTCTTGTAGTAGTTTGCCTAGAGGACCACGGAGTTATCAGTTATCTTACTGTCTAGTGTTATCCTCTTTAAATAAAGTCTAAACTAAACTAAACTAAATTAATAACCAACTAGAAATACAGTACATGAGAACACAAATGGTGAATCCATATTATTAAACGTTCTAATTTTAATATTGAAATTATGTTTCGCATAATAGAGTGAGAAACCATAATATAGGGAGCTTTATTTGATTTTCCAACTCAGAGAGAAGGTATTGGGGGGGGGGGACCATATTTTAAACTTGATCCTTGGTCTTCTGTCAGTATCATGCCTCCCTACCTTGCATGCTTGTACCTTAGAACTATTTTGTCATACTGTGTAAACTTCCCATAATAAGCCCTTGTCTTATCTTTTATTATTTTTTACAGAATAGCCAAACTTCATTGCAGTTATTGGTATAATCTTGTAGCTCGTGCCCATAGCCTGCAATCATTTTGGCCAAGAGGTACTCCACTCGGACACTAAATAGATATCTATTCTGACTCGGAGCATGGATCTGGGAGCAGAATGCATGGTTGAAGTACACACTGTACCAGTACTAACTTCATATATATAAATTATTTTCTCTAAAACGTGGGACTTAATCCAAAAACGAACTTCCCTCCCCCGAACTGCAAAAGAATCTACTGACCAGTGAAAGACTTTTGTATTAAACTCTCAAAAGTTTAAAACATACCATCTGATAACATAGATATAATTCTGTATATTATTAATAATTAACAAATTATTGTTCGATGAATACACTTCCTCGCCAGAATGCTAGCATTATTCTCATTGCTTTTCGCCTTTTCCATTGCCAAAATGCTCAAAAATGTGCAATTGTGCAATAGCCTAAGCTGCGTGGCGCAGCTACGTTTGACGTGACATTTTTGACGTTATGTTATGAATGCTACAGGGCACCGCTTTTTAGCACTGTGTCTGGTTACTTTGGTTATTTAAATTACCATGTTCAAGAGGAAATTAAGTTTGTCTTTGGAAGAACTCTTGAAATAAGTATAGTTTATTTTTCACATGCCTCAGTTTCCTTTGCTCTTTTAATTTAATTTGGTGGAATACATTCAATAGCCCCTGGCAAAACAATAGATTAATATTCCCCTCTAATATTCCCCTCTAAGGTTCTAATATTCCCCTCTACCATTCCTCGCTATAATATTCTCCTCTAATCTTCCCGTCTAATATCCCCCGCACCAGTCCTTATGAAATCCTGTCAACCTCGCCACGTGAAAATTAAGTACGTTGTTATGAGGCCCCTCGGGGATATGTGTTTACTCACCTCGGACTTCGCCCTCGGTGAATAAATCATATATCCCCTCGTGGCCTCAAAATAACAAAGAATATCAATTTAAACAGTTCTTTAATATTTTTCTTGACTTTATTTTCCTTTATTATATTCTACTGTAGTGCTACAATTAATCTTAGTATAATCACCATAGCTAGGTCATGTGCGAAGTTTCTAGTAATTTTGTTGAAAATCTCCAAGATATTGTCAAATATTCATTGACAAGTAGTTGAATGCGGTGTACTGCAACTTCCTACTTTGTGCATAAGTTACTGTACCTGATTTGAACATCACAGTTCCAATATCGCAAGAATTAAGAAAAACATAAAAGAACTCCAAATTGATAATTCTTCATTTTTTTAATACTTTTTCAAATAAATCAAACTTAGTGTAATTTAATTTTGTATAACTTTTAACAGTAATTTATCTTTAATAATTTATAGATTGGTACAAATATGCCCAAGTACCTAGAAGAGGCAACTACATGTAGTCCATTTATACTTGTCATCGGAGCCCCAGATTTCCCCAATCAGGTTTTTGTCATCGTTGATGGGCAAGGTTTGGAGCAACCCAACCTTGTTAAAGCTGTTCATGTGTGTTTTAAACCTTTCTATATTCTGGAAGTCCATTATCCATGACAGTGTGCCATAACATGGGAATTCATGCCATGCGGGCTGCATTAAAGTAACATATTTGCTGGGTGTAATAAAATACTGTATGCCAGTGTTTTTATAGATGTATTTTATTATTATTATTATTATTATTATTATTAATTGTTTAACAGTATATAAAACTGATGGAAACCCTGAACAGGAATATCTTCCCTTAATGAGGAGTTACCAAATAATGTATGCATACAAATATTACAATTATCAATCCAATATACAATATATACAATAAAATTATATTAGGAAAAGTTTGACCTAGTGTCAGTTGTAAGTAAATAAGATTCCAATCCTAACCTAAACTCTCTACTCGTGTCCGATTTTCTTAATAGCAGAGGTAGAGCATTCCAACTCTTTACTACTCTGAAAAAATATGAAAATTTTAGAGCATTTGTTCTTGCATATTTTATTTTAAAAGAACAATCTAAATATCTAAGATTGTAAGTTAAATTATCAGCTGGTTCCATATATTTGGTCAAGTCTAGGTCATAATGCCCTAATAAACAATTAAAGAGAAACATTAAATCTTTAAAAATTCTCCTTGAAGACAAGGAAAGTAGTTTTAAATTCTGTAGTGTTTCATCATAACTCTTATTCTTTATGACAAGTTTTGTTGCTCTTCGCTGGACGCTTTCAATCATATCCTTCAAGTATGTTTGGTGTGGTGACCAGACTTCACTTGCATATTCAAGATGCGGTCTCACAAGATGAATATATAACTTCAGTATAACATTGGGATGGGTTTGTTTTCCACAAGTTCGTTTAATTAACCGTAGAACTTTATTTGCAGTGTTAACTTTATTTAACACATGATTGTGCCAAGATAGCTTATGGTTTACCAACAAGCCCAAATCTTTTTCTTCTTTGGTTATTGTAATATCTTCACCCCCGAGCTTGTAGACAGTTGTAATAGGATTTCTTTTCTTAGTTATACAAAGAGATTTACATTTCTCCAAATTGAAATCCATGTCCCATACCTTACTCCATTGAGATATAGAGTTTATATTCTCTTGTAGTATACAACAGTCACCAGCATTCTCAATAACTCTACTACGTTTAGCATCATCAGCATATAATGGTAATAGGGTATCAGGGGATAGACCAGAACCAATATCATTTATGTAAATAAGGAACATGATGGGGCCAATGATAGATCCTTGTGGAACTCCAGAGTGGACACTTTTCCAGTCTGAATAAGCACCGTCAATGACCACTCGATGCCTCCTATCTGTAAGATAATCCTTAAACCAATGTAGCAAAGGGTCACGGATGCCTATGAACTCTAACTTATATAATAGCTTCTGATGGGGTACCCCATCGAAAGCCTTTGCCATATCCAAATAGATGTTATCAATTTGTCCTCCAGAGTCCAGAGTTGTTGCCAGATTATGCACATGTTGTAAAAGTTGTGTAATGCAGGATCTATGTCTTCTAAATCCATGTTGGTCATTGTTTAGCAAAGGTTCAACATGGGTAAGAATCCTTGGGTGCACACATCTTTCAAACACTTTTGATAAAACCGATAAAAGAGCGATACCTCTATAGTGCTTGACTATATCCTTTTGAGAGCACTTATGAACTGGGACAAAGTTTGAGTCTTTCCATTTTGAAGGAAAGATACCACAAGCCAATGATTTATTAAAGATAACAGTTATAGAACTGGAAATTTCAGAAGCAACTTCTTTTAATGATCTTGACGTTACGCCATCAGGACCAGGACTTTTAGAGGGGTCAAGGTTTTTCAGTGCGGATTCAACTTCTGCCACAGAAAGGGTTATACTAGAAAGTTCACCAAGATCAGGAGTGATGGGATTAATTCCTGGTGGAGGTGGGTCAGGAACTGGTTCATTGAAAACAGTATTAAAATAGTCATTAAAAAGGTTCGCCTTATCTAGTACTTCAACTGCATATGAATCACTGTTTATATCTTTCTTTATAGCGTTAGGTAATTTTCTAGTCCTAGTTTTGATGCTATAAAAGCTCCAGAATTTCTTTGGGTTTTCTTTAATATCATTAGACAATTTGTTCAGATATTCATTGTATTTAGTGCGAATTAGTTTCTTGGTACTCCGTCGTAGGGCTTTAAAATTATTAATGTCAGTTAATTCCTTTGATCTTAAAGCTTTCCTGCTGGCTTTGTCTTTTTTTCGGCACAGTTCTTTAACCTCCCTGTCGATCCAGGGGGGGGGGGTTATCTTATCGTTAATCTTTATTTGGGGAATATGATCACTGACAGCAGTCCAAAAAAGTTCCTCCCAGTTGGCCAGGTTCATGTTAACATCCTCATCCAACATGGCAACATGCCATGGAATATTTGCCAAGGTATTTTTTAATTCTTTAAAGTTAGCTTTTTTATAGTTTAGTACAAGCTTTGGCCTTTGGTGTATGTATTTTGGCTTGAGATCAATGAAGAAAGTTATGCTCCGGTGATCAGAGTCAATGAGTCCCTCGCTTACTGATAGATTACTGATTAAATCAGGTACAGATGTAAATATTAGATCCAAGATATTGGTATCCCTGGTAGGGTATGGATTGACTTGTGTAAGAAACAAGTCATTCAAGATTCATACGCCTTGATGTATAATCGATCAGTGGATATAGGTAACTGATTAATCCAGTCAAAATGTGGTAGATTGAAATCACCAACAAGAATAACTTTATCCATATTTAAATTTTCGATTTTAAGGAAAGATTCTTCTAGGTTAGACATGTAATCCAAATCTGAATTGGGGGGACGGTAATAAACCCCAAACAAGAATCTATTTCAGATGTTAATTCACACCATAACAGTTCACAGTTTACTTCAAGGTCGATTCTTCGTGTCACAATAAGGTTATTTTTGAAGGCTAATAGAACTCCACCTCCAATTCGATTTATACGGTCTCTTCTGTAAATAATGTAACCTGAAGGAATAATTTCATGATCTAAAACATTGGTATCTAGCCATGTCTCAGTGATTGCGATAATGTCAAAATTTTGAGTAAATATCATAGCATGAAAGTCTTGGAGTTTGTTCTTAAGAGATCGAGCATTTGCTAGAAGGCATTTAAGCCCTGATATTAATGACGTTACCTCAATTGAAGAGTCCAGCTGGCTGGTCTCATTCTGACCATCTGAGTTCAGTGTAGAATTAGCAAAAGGCAAAGCTGTTATGTGACAGACAGGACAAACCCAACCGAAGTTCTCCATTTTCTGGTATGTTTTATACTCCTTTGGTTTGACGTTACCACATTTTATGTGACACCAGTCACCACAATGATCACAGCTTAAGGCTCGATGGTTAACGGCTATCGTTTTAGCACAAACGGAGCATTTATCAGGACCAGGATGCAGGTTTATATCTCCACTAACGATGAGACGTATATGATTGAAACTGGAGATAGAGTTAGAGTCGTAATTCACTCTAGAAGAGAAGTATCCTTTTCCACGTGTAATACAAACAAGATGGCGGACATGACTCCAAGGACAAAAGTATTGGTTCTTCGACGTAATCTTGTTAAAGTTAATGCCAGTTGTCAAATTGGGAGAAAATACATTTTCATAAAGATTTCCAAGAGTATTACCACTCAAATATAGCGAAGTAAATGCCAGGAAAATAAGAAATAGACGGGAGCTACGAAAATCGTAACCAACCGCCACCACGCGGTTTTTCGAGACGAAGAGTAAAGTTGTTTTTGCCTCTGTTTTGTTGTTTACCATTTAAATTAGTGCCATCAACTACCACCTGATCCGATTTATACATTGTTAAGTTTAAACCTGGTGCATAGCCAGTACAAGTGTCAAATATTTCAATGTATAATTGGACCTGTATGTTCCACGATGCTTAGTTAAAGGCCTTATTAAAATTAACCTTTAAACAAAGGCTTTATCACTACTATAATTACATTCTTAAAAATATGACCAGATAATTTGTCAAGTTTGCAATCATATACCTCTTAGTTAAAGTTTACAGGATTCTGTATGGCATCAGGGTTTCAACAGTTGTCAAGTAAACCATGATTTAGGTTGCATACAGTATTGACCCAGAGTCTAGTGATTTTTGACCAGAACAATGTGTCAAATTCTGAACATAAATCCTGGTAAAATTAAACCAGGATTTATTGTAAGTCATCTTGAGCAGGATTACATCGATGGCATATTGATACAAAGCCTAGTTAAAATATTACCTCATCCTGGTGAAATTTAACCAGGATGTTTTTTAGAGTGTACTTGATCCAAAGGAAAATGTAGAAAATAAACATTTTCTTCTCTTATATACTTAGATTATTTTCCAAGCAAGTCTGATGCTTGATGTTCCTGATTTGGATAGCTACATGGATGATCAATTTAAGCTTTTATTTGACAGGTAAAGTTCAGTAAAATATTAATTCAAGAAATTACTTGACCAAATGTGAAGTGAGTGAAACATCGCACTGGGTCCACAGGTGTATATGTAGTTGACAGATTGGATTGATGCAGGGTCAAAATAGTAATAGTAATTACTCTGGGTGTCCAACTCCCAGGAAAACTTTTCCTATTTTTTATATGCATGCACGAAATTGGCCATGTTCCTGGCAAATTTTCCTGCCAATTCTAGCACATCTCAACATTTGCTGGTAATTACAGTAGGGCCAAAGCAAGGCAACAAAAAGGTCAGGGTGCAATGCGCAATTTTATGTGAATCAGAAGACGAGTGTCCCAGTAAGTTTGTCCCTACCAAAATATATGTCCCCCTGAGGACATATTTCCTAGGAAATTTGTCCCTGGGGGACATATTTGAGGGTGGACATTTTGACACTGGGACGTGCCAGGATACGCCAACTGATAATAATGATGGAGACAATCAAGGTACTGCAGTCAGACCTGTGGTTGATCACTTATTGTGACTAGGTATATGTACTGTAGTCCAGAAGGCCAGGGGTCATGCATGTTTTGTATGTTGTTTTCATCCAAGTTGCACAAAATCAACCTTTTCTTTTGACATTTTCTTTTTCTTTTCTAGCATTGAGAATCGTATGACACCAGAAGGTGATGGTGATGGTGAACTGGAAACTGAAGATCTAACTGAATTTCGACGACTAGAAATAATTTATTATATGGAAGATCATCTGAATTGAAAGAATAACTGATCAATTTTTATGATGACTGAGGTATGGTATGCTAAGGCATTATTTTCCATTTTCTATAATTATAGTGAATATAAAAAATAATTGTGTGGAAACCACATCAGTATGCAATATTGTACATCAAGTAACAACCAACACATTTTGAGAATAGGCACTGTATATAATAACAAGATGCCCGCTCAGGCATTCACTCGGGCCTTGGTCCATGTGAAAATCTTACATAAGATCTTGCAAGATCTTACATAAGATCTTGTAAGATCATACATAATATCTTGTAAGATCTTATATAAGAATCTTGCAAGTACTTGCAAGTTTTCCTATGTATCTTGCAAGATCTTATGTAAGATCTTGCATGATCTTGTTACATCTTGCAAGATCTTGTTAAATCTTACAAGATCTTATAAGATTATACAAGATCATACAAGATCTTACATAAGATCTTGCAAGATACATAGGAAAACTTGCAAGTACTTGCAAGATTCTTATATAAGATCTTATGTAAGATCTTGCAAGATCACACAACATCTTACAAGATCTAGATAAGATCTTACAAGATCATACAAGATCTTACAAGATCTAGACAAGATCTTACAAGATCATACAAGATCTTACAAGATCTTACAAGACCTCATACAAGATCATACAAGATCTTACAAGATCATACAAGATCATACAAGATCATACACGATCTTACGAGATCTAGACCAGATCTTACAAGATCAGACAAGATCTTACAAGACCTCATACAAGTTCATACAAGATCTTGCAAGATCTTACAAGACCTCATACAAGATCATACAAGATCTTACAAGACCTCATACAAGATCTTACAAGATCTTACAAGATCATACAAGATCTTGCAAGATCATGGAAGGTCATACAATATCGTACAGGATCAGAGGAATCTTAGTAATTGAAGAAATGACAACTAAATGATTTACAAAAAATTTAATAGTATATTATATTGAATTACAGAACGTGATCGACTACGATGTATATATATTACAGTGGAACCCCGCCAAACGACCACCCCATTAATACGACCACCCTGTTAATACGACCATCTCGTTATCACAACCACTTTTTTTCTGGCCTGAATACACTCTAAGTAATGTAATACTCCCCCGTTCATGCGACTACCCCGTTATTACGACCCCATTTTTTTTTACCCAACGCTGGTCGTATTAACAAGGTTCCACTGTATGAGTATTTTAGTTGCCTATAATGTTCAATCTTATACTGATTTGTATTATAAAAATCATGTTTCCCACCTAGTACATATTACACCCTAAAAATATGCATCAATAATGAAAAAAAAACTAATCAGTATAACCATTAATCATACTAGAAATACACTAATGCAAACCCCTCGTGTTCATTGTTTATTATTATTAATAACCTCTGCCTTCAATCCCAGGGGTGTATTAATACCACTGAACCCTTAAATTATGTTGGTCACTCCAGACAAAGGAATTGCTTTTTTTTACCCTGTTTCACACAAAATGGCTAAAAATGGTATACAGTTCCAAACTAGCCTAAACAACTGCCAGCATATAAGAACAGACCTTGCACCAGATCAAAAGTGTGATAATTATTACACCAGTACCCTGTTGCAAACTAAAAATGGCAAAAATGAAACCATTCCCTTTCCATTGACACATCCCTGTATAGTCAATATATGGGAGTCCCGAACCTCCCATTGTAGCATACCAGCACAAATTATATTGTCTTTTTGCACAAAATACAATATTTTGACAACCCATTTGTATTGCTGTTTAATTGGCTTATTATACCACAGCAAGTATGTGACTATTAAGGCAACCAGAATTTTTTCAGCTTTGGCAAATGCCCAACACAACAGCAATGCCCTAGGTAAACATTTTTAAACGTACTGTGGATAAATGCCCCACTCCCAGGCATAAAAAGTTTGCAAATGCCTGACACTGTTCCAAGGAGGAATAGCTAGGCATTACTCCAATTGATGAATTTATAATAAATACATAATACATGTGCAGTACAGTACAGTAAATGCTTAAAAATGTCAAATACATAATTGTACAGTACATGTATGCCACCAACAATTCCTACACAGAGATATATTGTTATTACGTTTTGTTTTCTTATTAATAAATAAATATTTAAAAAAATATCTCTGTACCTTCGCATATTTTTCGGCCTCTATTCATTTCTCACATGTGTTATAAAATAAATTCACATAAATTCACCTCTCTTGGCTATTCTTTTTGCTGTGTTTTCTTGCATAATTTCTAGCCTTTCTCTTCGCTGTTCCTCTCCGCTGTTGTAGTTCTAGACACCGTGTTCAGCCTTGAAATTGCGAGTCGCTCTTTTCGTTTCTTCGACTATAAACTCGGATTGTGTTTTGTTTTCCTCATTGAAGTCGCTTTAATATATAATGTAGTTCTCCCTGTAATCGTCTGTCTCTTGCTCTATCCTGCTGCTGTTCCCTCCGTCCGTTCACTTGTTTCTTTATCTTGTCTTTCCCTTGAATACGTCTCAGCATTTCTAGCCTATAAACATGTTTTCTTCTCCGAACTTTTGTACTCAAACTCGAACGAAAGTGATGTTTTTGACGTAAAATAGCAAAACTACAGAGAAAACGTATACCCTTTTAACCACCATCAACCCCGCGGAACCCCGCGGATCCCCGACATGGTCTCCGTTGATCGCTACATACAAATAAATAACTAAATAAATAAATAAATATCTATATACACAAATGGATCCTCTAAAACGCTAACATGGGTACAATCCCCGTGTGGACGAACCGCCCACTCCGTCGAGATTAGTACCCTCGCGTCGCGAGGCCCGCTTCGCGAACTACACGAACACGAGGGGACTATACCAAATCCTTAGTGCATTTAGATTCACTTGGTTCTTGCTTGCTTAATCTTCGCTTAGCATCCCGACATTTTTGGTTGCAAGCCACAACAACTTGCTGGTGGCTTTTGTTAAAACGATCTCCATACTTTATGCAGAGTACATCGGAGTACAATAATTATATATCTGTAATATATATCTGTCTTATATATCTCATATCTATCTCATATCTACCTACCTACCTACCTACCTCCCTACCTCCCTCCCTCCCTACCTACCTCCCTACCTCCCTACCTCCCTACCTCCCTACCTCCCTACCTCCCTACCGCCCTCCCTCCCTATCTATCTATCTACCTAAGATATATATATATATATATATATATATATATATATATATATATATATATATATATATATATATATATATATATATATATATATATATATATATATATATATATATATATATATATATATATATATATATATATATATATATATATATATATAAATCAACAAAGACAAATAGTTTTGCTGTCACTACTCTGAGTTTCACGCACTTCGGCGATCGTCAGGCAACTGACAGATTATGTTTAATTATTCATGTATATACATTTACAAGGGGTTTTAAGTTACATGGCGGCATTTAGAAAATAGTTCCGAGCGTTTGTTTAGAATGTTCTTCTTCCGGCCTTTTAAGATCAGGAGTTTCTCTTCTAGGCATAAGCGACATCTTCTTGAGCTTGCTTGGGTTTGTTTAATGATTCCCCATTTGATGGTAAATTCTCTCTTGTTGTCTCTCAATCGCCAGACGTGTTTGGATAGCTCGGTTTCGTTTTGGTATCGTCGGTTGTTTAGTGATTTACAGTGGTTCCTGTACCGTGTTTTAAAGGCGTTTGCTGTTACTCCTATGTATGTTCTCGTCTCGTCGTTGTCTGTAGTTGTTACATCGGCTTTGTAAATAACGTTCGTTTGTAGGCATTTGCCTTGCATAGGGCATCTTTCACTACGTCTGCAGTTGCAGTTTCGTGTGCAGTTCGTGTTTGTCGTTTCAGTTCTTTGATCGTGTCGTTTTAGTATTGTTTTGTTGTGCCTTGAGATGAAAGATTTCATGTTCTCGCTGCAGCTGTAGCTTACTCGTACAGTGTGTCTGTTAAATAATTTGTGCAGTTTGTTTGTAGTGGGGAAGTGTTTGTCGATTAGTTGTAGAAATGTGTGTGCAATGTTAGTCGTTACGTTCTTACTGTAAGGGGGGTTGTACCATAGTACGTTCCGTGTTCTGTTGCGTCGTGGGTCATCGTTGGTGTTCTGTGTTTGGTAGCTAAGTCGTGCGTTGAAGTTGCTTTTTTTAAGGCGTCGTTGTATTCCTGTGCTGCTATGTCAAACGTTTGTTTGTCGCAAGATAGCGTGTTGATTCGTTTGTTAATCGAGTGGGGGAGTTCCCGTAGGATAGGCGGTGGGTGGTTGGAGGAGCTGTTAATGTAAAGCGGTTCGTCATTTGGTTTTCTGTATGGTTTGTAAGTGCCGTTAGTGAGGTCGAGTGTTACGTCAAGGAAGTTAGTGCGTGTTTGGTTAGTTAGTGCAGTAATACTTAGTCCGAGTTCGTTGAATGTGCGTGAGAGGTCTTTTCTTGCTTCAACGAACTCGGACTAAGTATTACTGCACTAACTAACCAAACACGCACTAACTTCCTTGACGTAACACTCGACCTCACTAACGGCACTTACAAACCATACAGAAAACCAAATGACGAACCGCTTTACATTAACAGCTCCTCCAACCACCCACCGCCTATCCTACGGGAACTCCCCCACTCGATTAACAAACGAATCAACACGCTATCTTGCGACAAACAAACGTTTGACATAGCAGCACAGGAATACAACGACGCCTTAAAAAAAAGCAACTTCAACGCACGACTTAGCTACCAAACACAGAACACCAACGATGACCCACGACGCAACAGAACACGGAACGTACTATGGTACAACCCCCCTTACAGTAAGAACGTAACGACTAACATTGCACACACATTTCTACAACTAATCGACAAACACTTCCCCACTACAAACAAACTGCACAAATTATTTAACAGACACACTGTACGAGTAAGCTACAGCTGCAGCGAGAACATGAAATCTTTCATCTCAAGGCACAACAAAACAATACTAAAACGACACGATCAAAGAACTGAAACGACAAACACGAACTGCACACGAAACTGCAACTGCAGACGTACTGAAAGATGCCCTATGCAAGGCAAATGCCTACAAACGAACGTTATTTACAAAGCCGATGTAACAACTACAGACAACGACGAGACGAGAACATACATAGGAGTAACAGCAAACGCCTTTAAAACACGGTACAGGAACCACTGTAAATCACTAAACAACCGACGATACCAAAACGAAACCGAGCTATCCAAACACGTCTGGCGATTGAGAGACAACAAGAGAGAATTTACCATCAAATGGGGAATCATTAAACAAACCCAAGCAAGCTCAAGAAGATGTCGCTTATGCCTAGAAGAGAAACTCCTGATCTTAAAAGGCCGGAAGAAGAACATTCTAAACAAACGCTCGGAACTATTTTCTAAATGCCGCCATGTAACTTAAAACCCCTTGTAAATGTATATACATGAATAATTAAACATAATCTGTCAGTTGCCTGACGATCGCCGAAGTGCGTGAAACTCAGAGTAGTGACAGCAAAACTATTTGTCTTTGTTGATTTATTCTCGCTCTACTAGCAATAGTATCGAGCGCTCTTTTAGTTTTATGTCATCACCGTACCATCCGCGGTTATAATTATTGATATATATATATATATATATATATATATATATATATATATATATATATATATATATATAATATATATATATATACTAAAGCAAGTTTGTAACATGGATGTTACAAAGCTGGCGGATGGTTCAAGAGTGCTCGATACCATGAAAGGTAGAGCGTAATAAAATAGTTAAAATGGTTTCGTCACTACTCCGAGTTTCACGCGTGAAACTCGGAGTAGTGACGAAACCATTTTAACTATTTTATATATATATATATATATATATATATATATATATATATATATATATATATATATATATATATATATATATATATATATATATATATATATATATATATATATATATATATATATATATATATATATATATATATATATATATATATATATATATATATATATATATAATATATAATATATATATATATATATATATATATATATATATATATATATATATATATATAATATATAAATATATAATATATATATATATATATATATATATATATATATATATATATATATATATATATATATCAATGCACACACATGCATACATACCAAATAGCTTGTTCGTTTTCTCAAAATCCAAAAGGGTTCTCTTGGATTTTTTTGACAGCTCCAAAGTTCCTTCCGCCAGTTCTTCAGTGCTGAATAGCATTGGCAGTAGCTTCAGCGCACATTTCACTGGATCCTTCGGGGTTGTAGCAATATTTAATAGGTTTACACCATTGTACATCTAAAACAAAGACAAAACTAATTGCTATTAATGTAAACAACAGGCAATTCCATGCATATTCTCGTAACTTCAACTGACAATTTAGTATAAACAAGATGCCTGGTCAGGCATTCACTCCGGCTACTGCACAATCGCAGTGAGTAGCTGGTGGTGTTTTGGATAAAAGGTACTGAAATTGTTATGAAAGTTGCAATCACACACATGGTGTAGTCAGGGGGCAAGGAGCAACCCCGGTCTCTATTGCAACTTGAAATCCATCATCCATGGAGAAACTTGTAGGGGGTACACTTGTTTTAAGGCAAAGTGAGTAGACTACATGTAGTAATGTTTTAATTTTCAGGAGGAGCATGCCCCCCCACCCCTTTAGGAACTCGAGGTTCTTGCCCCCACCCTGGCTGTCTGTTATTACAAGTAATAACATGACTTGAGGGAAATTAGCGATTAAATTGCGCGCCGCCGAGGGAAGATTTGTGAAAGTCCAAGGGCGAAGCCCGAGGACTTTTACAAATCTTCCCGAGGTGAAGGGCAATTTAATCGCTAATTTCCCGACAAGTTATGTTATCAGTTTGTAATATTATGATTGCCGAGGAAAACTTTGAGAATCTTACCGCCAGGAAATTTACATGGTTGAACAGAGAAGTTGCATCCAATTTTCTCGTGCATGTTGATGATGGAAAATATATGCAAGCGGGCAATTTACTAAATCGCCCACTCGACCGGGCGATTTAGTCTAAATCACCCGCTCGACCAAATCGCCCGGTTGAGTGGGCGATTTAGTAAATTGCCCACGCAGAGAGAATTTAGAGATTTTAATGCCCGCTCGGAACAATAGAATCCGAGGTGATCATGGTATTACTCTATTAAAGTCTAAACGCATCGGTCACAGACAAAAATCAAAACACAATCTAATTCTCCGATAAAATAGAAAACGCAATTCGCAAATTAAATGATTTAATATGTACTTACAATTGTGGTAATAGTCTCTGGTGCATAGCTTGGCAAACTTTGTATTTGTCTTTCAGGTACAACCTAATTAACCAAAAGATTATATTATAAGCAGATCTCTGGAGCTAGACTATCACCTGTTGTTCCATAAAACCAGAATCTGTCCAGCAAAGTATTTTTGCTATTTCTTGCCAAGGTTCGAGGCTATTTAGGCGGTATTGTTGGGTTAAAATAAATTAATTCGGGGTAGAAGTGCATGCGCTATATCAAACAACTGTAAAAAAATAATCCAAACGTACTTCTCATCAGTTTACCTGTACTTGGACTAAACGGCTCATTCTTTACTCCAAATTACGGTAAGTTTCGAGTTTTTTGAATAGCGAGAGCTATAGTATTAACTCACTGCGCAAAAGAAGACGCTTATATCAATTCTGCAGTGAAACTGGCAACAAAGCGGACACAGAATTTGGGCATGTAAAACGCAAAGCGCGTGCGCTACAGTAGAAATCAATTATAGTTCTGATTTTACCTAAATAGCGTTAATAATGCGGTATGTAGCTAAACTTTTAAGGCGAAAGACTTTGACGAATGTATCCATTAGATCTACCAAGACTTTTCAAGACTTTTCTTCAAGACATTTCTAGGCAATCGCGGCACAAATGTCTAATGTCTCTAATAGCTCCAACTAGCACGTATCAGGTGACCCCTAAATACTTTAAATTATTTGCTTTGTGGTAATACCATGTTTTCGAGTGCAATTTGGAAAAAAATGTGCACGAGTGAGTTTTTCAAAGACTATCAAAATTGCACGAGTCCGAAGGACAAGTGCTATTTGAGGTCTTTGAAAAACTCACAAGTGCGTGTTTTTTCAAATTGCACAAGAAATCATGCTATTACTTATTAATAATATGCATGAAAAAATTTAACATGAAGAGAATCTTTCCAATAAAATGCTTTGTGCAAATAACATACATAATTTAACAGGAAGAGCTTTTTTTTTAGTCAAAAATGATTTTTTGTACAAATTTTAAAAAATGAAAAAATTGCACTGTATTTCCTTTTTTCTGCACTGTATTTCCTCAAAACTGCACTGCTCTCAGCCAATCAGAATTAAGAAATCTTTTCATGTATATTATTATACTCATAATTGTGGATTGAAGTTGACTACAGTCAGTGACAAAGGTGTTGGGACACTTCAACTTAAAAAGCAACATTTTCCAGTTTTTGTTCCCCCGGCCCCCCTGTTCAATGTTGGTGACTATTTGAGCGCTAACTTTCACGTTCACGGCGTCCCTTATTTCCAAGTCAACATTGTAAAGGGAGGGGGAGGGAGGGATAAACTCTATCACAAGAAAAAATGTAAAATGTATTAAGTTAACCTACAAACAAAAAGTGTCCCAAGGTATTTTGTCACTGATTGTCTAAAAACCATTCTATGTTATATTGGTCGAACAATGCTGTTACGACTACTGAACACCGTCTTCTAAGGCGAAAATGGAAAGTAATCTTACAGTAGGCTTACAACGCTGCTTATGAGTAACATCGGCAAGGCAACATGAGATTTAGAGTCAAAATGGCCACATGTGGTGCGACTGATTTCCCAACGGTTCCCACAACGGTTCCCACTACGATTTCCACTAAAAAAACACGTTATACAACGACGATTGTTGACTAAAATGACATTTTCTATACCCCAGCTTTGTTGTATGATCGTTCTCAATATGGGAATGATGAAGTTTTACAATTGGCGCTTTTAAAATACGTTTTTCACAACGATTCCCGCTAAACATCTACAAGTAACTTGCTTGATAATTATATCGGCTTTTATACTGCGGAAGTGGGGACCGTGTGTGCTTTACCTGTAAATACCTTCATTTTGTTAGTCTAATTCTAGTTAAGAGATTCAATAGAGAAGTATACAATGCAACTAGCACTTGCAATCAGCTGCACTGTCATTTTTTTGTAAAAGAAGCTTGAATTGACGAAATAAATTCAACAGTGTTAAGTGGGAACCGTAGTGGAAACCGCTGGGAACCGTTGTGAGCACCGTGACATTTGTCATCACAAACGTTGTTTAAGGTTAAATTTTATATAAGTTGCCACAAATCTTTCGCGTTTTATCTCAGTGTATATTGGTAGTACCGTACTTATTACGATTGGTAATAAAACCCGAAACAATTTTTAATAAGTTTGTCAATTACTTGTCTGCTATGAACGTCTATAAACGTTTAGAATTTCCTACTTTTTAACCGAATATCATTTCTTCAATATAGGTTTCTTGTGATTAAATTAAGCATCGCGCATATTATACAGTACATGTTAGAAGAATAAAATACTTGCTACCTATAATAGCTTTATCGCTAACACGCGCAGAATGCCAGGAAAGTGTTCGCAGCTGATTAACATAAACATGCTTAAATTCCTACTTGACGCGACGCCGTTAATTGAAATAAATTATTGCACAAGTTTTACTCTACACATGCTAAAAGAAACGCGCAATTGTTTCGTTGTTAGTGTATGTAAACTTTGCTTGGGATAAATGGAGATTTTTCATTTGCATTGGTGATGGCGCACTTACTTAAATTAAAATATGTTTGGAAAAATACAAGAAAAGATGCCTTGACGAATATATTGACTTTTAAAGAACCAAAACCGATCATTTAATGGCTTGAAAGTTCTCTTAATAATTCTCTGAACAATTATTTGTAAACATTGCCGTCAAATTTTACTATTTTTAAAATAAAAGTCTACTAGATAACCGCTTTTCTATAAACTAAAACGGCTTCCGCAGACAATCAGTTACAAAAGTGTTGGGACACTTCGACTTAAAAAGCAACATTTTCCGTTTTATGTTCGCCAGCCCCCCCCCCCCCCCCTGTTCAATGTTGGTGACTATTTAAGCGCTAACTTTCACGTTCACGGCGTCCTTATTTCCAAGTCAACATTGTAAAGGGAGGGAGAGGGAGGGATAAACTCTATCACGAGAAAAAATGTAAAATGTATTAAGTTAACCTACAAACACGATGTGTCCCAAGGTATTTTGTCACTGATTGTAGCCTGTACAATATCTCACCATCGCCTGATGGAATTCTGGGACTACATGTACTTTCAATGCCTGATGGCATTCCGGGACTACATGTACTTTCGGGTGTTGAAGGAACACTTGGACTTGTTGAAAAGTGATATGTTTGACCTTGTGTTGTTTGAATAGATTGATGCAATTCTTTGACCATTTGCTTCAACTCCGCAACCTCTTTGGTTATATTATGTAGTATAGCCATTTCTTCAGAATTGTTTCTTGTTGACTTCTCATTGGAGATTGCTATCAAACGAGTCGGTGTTAGCTGAGTCAACTCGTCTGGCGTAAATCGGCCCCTAAGTAAAGACTAAAGTTCACTGTCCTGTGCTCACATTATTAGATACCTGGAAAAATAGAAGTGACTTACCTTGACTCACAAGTTTACCCGTGTATATCTTTTTTCCATGTCTTACACACATAGGGCCGCCAGTTGTCAATTCTTTCAGATGTCCCTTTACAAAGTCTTGCGATACAATATTGTATCTATTTTCGGTTTCAAAAAATATAAAGAACCACTCCTTTTCACCTTCTGCTTCTGTATATAAAAAATAAAACAACGTTTTAACCCTTTCGCGCCTATATCGTTTCTTTTGTAACGATGCAGCCTTTAGTAGTTTACTCGGCAAACACCAGACTATTTTACTTGTCAAGGGGAGAATATCTGGCGCAAGGGGTTAAAGAAATGTTATAGTAGTCTCTTACTCTTATTTCACGTATTGGGTCTGAATCATATTTTAGTTATGAAAAATAGCAAAATACAAACTTACCTATCCTTGTTTGCTTCTCGACTTGTCTTGCCGTCATTTTTGGATTGTATAGAATTTAGGAAGCAAAGTTTTTCGGGAAGCTACAAACACAGCGTATATATAGTGATTAGCGCTGAATGTAACTAGCCGTCGAACACCAAGGATAAGAGCAACTCTCAAACGCTTCGAAAGCAATGAGCGCACCTTGCACATCGTTCCGGAAATATGGTGTGAATCACCACGAAAAAATGTGCCACGTTTCACAAGTTGAACACCACACAGTGTGACAAGAGTCTTGTCACAAGACTTCGCATGGCTAGCAAATTTTAAAGGTAGGGTTCTGGCATCAAGCAGCTGAGTAAAATACTAAGGAAGAATAGTGTTTAAAGGGTTAAGGACAAAATACTGACGTTTTGGACGGAGCCCTTTATCTGAGTAAACGTCAAACATTTTCTCTGCGGATACGAGATAGATAGATAGATAAATTTTATTTAGACACGCTAACTTCATCAACTGTCAAGTTGGTTTCCATATATATATATATATATATATATATATATATATATATATATATATATATATATACATACATACATAATTATAGTAACAAACAAGATAAGAAAGTTAAGAATACATAACTAATATAGGACTTACATTCAAATATATACACTATACTCTTTACTACAAAATTATTTAAAAAAATATGTGCAATTGATGAACCAGGCCGAAAATGTAGGCGTAATGAGAAAATCAAAATCCAGCAAAACACACGTCGTAAAGACATTTTCAATAATACTTTAATAAAAGATTTAATGTTTCGTTGCTACACGCAACATCATCAGAGAATGAATGATAAATAACATAACTAGCGTAGCTTACTTGCCACTCTTGTGCTTATCATTCATTCTCTGATCATGTCGCATGCAGCAACGAAACGTTAAATCTTTTAATAAATTATTATTGAAAATGTCTTTACTTCGTGTTTTTTTGCTGGGTCTTGATTTTCTTATTGCCCTAGTACACAATATAGAAACTTCAGCACAATCCAGCGTAAGAGTGTTCTCCGGTGTGTCAAAGCAGACCTAATTGTAATTTGTTAAGCGCTTGCGGTCATACCATACTGACAGGTAATTATCATTAGCCCATATAGCGGCCTGATATGTGGAAAATTGTGATATGCTTTGTTTTTTCACGATGACATATTAATAAATCCGGACTCGGACTCAATTTAATTCGTAAATCTTTAACAAGAAATAGTAAAATATAAAATAATAAACTTTGAAAAGAAACGGTTTCTTGGCGTGAACATGTCAGAAGTCTTGTCTGTATATGCCGATTTATTTTGCTATTATGTGCTGCACATATATAAAGAAGCGCAAAACAGAAATAAATATTACTTTAATGTATCTTATTGCGCATTTCTCGAAAAATGGGGATATCCAAACTCCAACGCTAGTTTGGTCTTGTTGGCTTTTGGCCTTGCTGTGCCTGGAAGTGATTTAATCACATTATCTCTTGCCTTGGAAGGCTATATGGTAGTCTCACCGTCTCATATTATGCTCTCATAACAAAAGGGTGTGCGCGATGTCTCGCTTGTAGAACCATATGCAGACTGCTACTAATCCTGTGCTGAAATGCGGTTCAGGGAAGTTTTGTCATTCGTAATATGTCATATTTTATCCTGATTAAAGTTTGCGGCCGGTTAACCTTCATGTCTCGAGTTCTAAAAACATAAGCGACAGAGTAGGCAACTAGCACATTCACACAGCGTAGTTCTGGATCACACATATACTTCTTATAAGAATACATAAATTATACAAATATTATTACTTTGTCTCCCAATAGTCTTACTTTGGAGGGTGTGGTATGGTTGGAAAAGGGTTTTGCTGAGCGACGAGCTAGGTGGAGTAATTGCCTCGAAGGTGAGCTGATACAGACTAAGTCCTACAGGGAGCCAAGCAATTCTTTTTAGCCGAGAATCACCCTCTCCAAGACCGGGACTACAATCACACTGACAGGGTGGAGAAAATAACAAAATTCAAATGTACTTACCATAACGAGATGTATACCAGCCTTACCCAAAATATAGACTAACCGGATGGACCAATCTGAATGAAAGCAAGTTCGCTAAGCAGCTAAACACCAAAGCTTAGAATGTTCGATATCGGTGGCCTAAGAAAAAGAAAAGGAAAGCCCCTTCTCTGCGCAAGGGAGGTGTTAGCACCTGCTCTGCCACACACCTGCCGGAAGCAACAATTGGAACAACAAGTAATTAGATAAAATCACCTGGCTGTTATCCAGGGAGCAGTTAAGATTATAAGCAACAGTAAAAACAAGGAAATTACTATTATTAACACCGAGAAACACCAAGCCCAGACAAATTAGCACACCACGAACAAACACCTAAGCTGCGGCGGCATTGCATAACAACACACAAAATAAATATATCACCTGTCAGTTATCCAGGGAGCGGTTAAAGGAATAAGCTAGGAATTAATGTACAATCCCGAATACATAAGACAGGTTAACACCTGACACACAGCGGACACAGCATGCAGCGGGCGTGATATGAAACACACCGGAGCGACAGCTGAGCGTAAGTGCGGACAGCTGATGCGACAGCTGAAATAACATGACACACAACAGGTGCGGCGGCTGAAATAACAAGACACACAATAGGTGCGGCGCTGAAATAACATGACACACAATAGGTGCGGCGGCTGAAATAACAAGACACACAATAAGGTGCGGCGGCTGATATAACATGACATACAGCAGGTGCGGTGACTGAAACAACACGACACCCAGCAGATGCGGCAGCAAGCTAAGTGCGGCGACTGTATTAACCAGGAAAACAAACACAGCAAATGTGGCAGATGAAAGCAAGTGCGGTGGCTCAAAAAGGAACGTACGACAGTAGATAACCCCTCCCCCACAATCACCGTAACAAAGGGATGCCACCTCATTAATATTCAGAGTGACTCACGCATCATGACTCACGCATGACTCACGCCTGTGACATGATTGGGCAAGATTGGTATAATTATAGTTTTCAAGAAGCTATATAAGCTCGGTGATTTCGTATAGTTGCTACTTTTCCTAAAATGTTTTACTTATCTATACGTAATGTCGCTGTGTGATATAGTTGCCGTGATTGACATGGATGGTTTTCACATAGGAAAGAAGTTCTTCTGTAAAGAACTAGGCGTTCTGAAGGTCGGAGAAACTGAAGGTTTATCGTTCTTCTTTGACATTGGCAAGAAATGGGCTGACTTGTCAAGCAGAGAAAAGTATAATTGTAGATGGGTTGAAAAAAACATTCATCATTTACCATTCGGTGTCCCCCCATACACCAAGTACTATAAGATTGAGTGTTTGGGAGACATAATTTGGCAAATTTATGAAGAAGTTAAAATTGACGATAGGTCGAAGTTTGCATTCAAAGGTGGAAACTTAGAGCGTACAGTTTTAAAGGAGCGAGGAATTCCGTCAAAACTTTCGGCTGTCCAAAAGCAGAACATTTATTTCATGCCTTGACATGGCTGCAAACGTGTGGAAATCACGCAAAGATTAATGCATACCATCACTGTCCGAAAGTGGAAGTCGAAGCCTTTGGCAAATGGATAGCGCTCCAATAAAATCTACTAAACACAAACGGTTCTTTTAAGAACCACCAAATCAGTAAAGAGTACAATGAAATACTCGTTATGTTGTCTTCCCCGTATAATAAATCTCATGAGGCGTTAATTGGGGCGATGACATTAAAATATCCGGCTAATAGCAATAAAAAGCAGTACACCTAAATATCCAAACAGAGTAAGTCATCCTAGAATTATTGCTAACTAAACCCTTCTTTATAAGCGAGGAAATCGTAGGAAGATAGAATGAGGAATCACTTTAAGAAGTCATGAAAAGAACGATTTTAGATGTTGAAATATAAAGGCAAAGCGATTTATTACTTTGAAAGCGTTGCTACGCTTTCTGTTGAAAGCGTTGCTACGCTTTCTGTTACTAAGTGTGATATTTGCATATTTATCCCCAGTGCACGTGCAGGAGACGAAAGAGAAACTCGTTAGGGGCAATTAAGAAGATTAGGCAAGTCTAGGCGAGAACGTCATTAACAACACGCGTACATGTAATACAGAATTTAAACTATTTTATTGAGAAATATATCTTTACACAAAAAACTCTTGATTATTTAGTGATCTATCGGTAACACTAGCATATGGGCATACAGTACATCTTATAATCCGAAGGCATGGATCATGAGTCTTGAATTCTGTACCACAAACATTACACATCAGATTTCGAATAATGCATTTGTTAAAATATTTCAACAAACACTTAGGATACTCAATTACATGTGTAAAATTAACAGGATTCTGACAACGTTCACAATCAACAGGTTCGTCTATTATAGAATTTTCTGATTCTATTATGGTGTAATCCTTATCGTGTTCTGAATCTTCTTCGGAGGAAGTTTCTTCGTTTTCGCTCTCTGATTCTGTTTCTTCTTCTGCCTGCACCAACATTGTCAGCACTCGAACATTTTCGATAAGGTTTTTGTCAATGTTAATGTCGGCGAGTCCTTTAATTTTACAAATACATTTAGACCAGCTGGTTCTGGAATTCCTGAGACGTAAGGTGATACGCAGTATTCTACCAATTCGGCTATTTTTGTGTTTGGTATAGTTCTTCCTTGATACACAATTTCTCCTTTGGGATTCCATGTTAAGTTGACATAGGACGCGAGTAAACTATTCAGCAAAGAAGACTCTGTCGCTTCATCGACTCCGTAGTCAAAGTGTGAAAGTATTTCTTTAACACGAAAATCGTCATGTAATCTTTCTCCCATCGTGTTCAGGGTTCGAATGAGGGTCTTTACAAAATATCGTTCTTTTATATTAGTTCTGCGAGTCCTTCTAAAACAGGACCAAGTAAGACATCAAGAAATCCTGCACCTTTTTGAACCAGTATCTCCTTTTTTCTCATAAAACTACTTCGGGGACTAGCCAAAGTTGATATGTTGTCGCTATAAGGCTTAACGTCTTCAAGCAAAGCAGGTGATAATTGTATTGATATTGCATTGACCAAAGGTTCAACATACAATCACAAATGCATCTAATTTGCCCGAGGTTTGCAGTCTCCAACAGAGCTCGCTGTTGAATAGGTTCACTTGTACATAAAAGTTCAAGAAACGGTTTGTGCTTTTTGATCAACATCTCTATTTGACAGTCAGTGTCTAAATGAGGAAAACGCTACCAAAACGCACATTTTAAGAGGAGGAGGAGGAGGAGAAAGAGGGGGAGGAGGAGGAGGAGGAGAAAGAGGAGGAAGAGGAGAAAGAGGAGGAGGAGGAGAAAGAGGAGGAGGAGGAGGAGAAAGAGGAGGAGGAGAAAGAGGAGGAGGAGGAGGTGGAGGAGGAGGAGAAAGAGGAGGAGGAGGAGAAAGAGGAGGAAGAGGAGAAAGAGGAGGAGGAGGAGAAAGAGGAGGAGGAGGAGAAGGAGGAGGAGGAGGAAAAAGAGGAGGAGGAGAGAGGAGCAGGAGAAAGAGGAGGACGAGGAGAAAGAGGAGGAGGAGGAGGAGGAGGAGGAGAAAGAGGAGGAGAAGAAGGAGGAGAAAGAGGAGAAGGAGAATAAATATTTCTAGAGAATGTCTTATTATTTATTCTCCTCCTCCTCTTTCTCCTCCTCCTCCTCTTTCTACTCCTCCTCCTCCTCCTGTTTCTCCTCCTCCTCCTCCTCTTTCTCCTCCTCCTCCTTCTCTTTCTCCTCCTTCTCCTCCTCCTCCTCCTCCTCTTAAAATGTGTGTTTTGGTAGCGTTTTCCTTATTTAGACACTGACTGTCAAATAGAGATGTTGATCAAAAAGCACAAACCGTTTCTTGAACTTTTATGTACAAGTGAACCTATTCAACAGCGAACTCTGTTGGAGACTGCAAACCCCGAGCAAATTAGATGCATTTGTGATTGTATGTTGAACTTTTGATCAATGCAATATCAATTATCACCTGCTTTGCTTGAAGACGTTAAGCCTTATAGCGACGACATATCAATTTTGGCTAGTCCCCGAAGTAGTTTTGAGAAAAAAGGAGATACTGGTTCAAAAAGGTGCAGGATTTCTTGATGTCTTACTTGGTCCTGAACATGATGGGAGAAAGATTACACGACGATTTTCGTGTTAAAGAAATACTGTCACACTTTGACTACGGAGTCGATGAAGCGACAGCGTCTTCTTTGCTGAATAGTTTACTTGCGTCCTATGTCAACTTAACATGGAATCCCAAAGGAGAAATTGTGTATCAAAGAAGAACTACACCAAACACAAAAATAGCCGAATTGGTAGAATACTGCGTATCACCTTACGTCTCAGGAATTCCAGAACCAGCTGGTCTAAATGTATTTGTAAAATTAAAGGACTCGCCGACATTAACATTGACAAAAACCTTATCGAAAATGTTCGAGTGCTGACAATGTTGGCGCAGGCAGAAGAAGAAACAGAATCAGAGAGCGAAAACGAAGAAACTTCCTCCGAAGATTCAGAACACGATAAGGATTACACCAAAATAGAATCAGAAAATTCTATAATTGACGAACCTATTGATTGCGAACGTTGTCAGAATCCTGTTAATTTTACACGTGTGATTGGGTGTCCTAAGTGTTTGTTGAAATATTTAAAAAAATGCGTTCGAAATCTGATATGTAATGTTTGTGGTACAGAATTCAAGACTCATGATCCATGCCTTCGGATTATAAGATGTACTGTATGCCCATATGCTAGTGTTACCGATAGATCACTGAATAATCAAGAGTTTTTTGTGTAAAGATATATTTCTCAATAAAATAGTTTAAATTCTGTATTACATGTACGCGTGTTGTTAATGACTTTCTCGCCTAGACTTGCCAAACCTCTTAATTGCCCCTAATGAGTTTCTCTTTTGTCTCCTGTACGTGCACTGGGGACAATTAACGCCTCATGAGATTTATTATACGGGGAAGACAACATAACGAGTATTTCATTGTACTCTTTACTGATTTGGTGGTTCTTAAAAGAACCGTTTGTGTTTAGTAGATTTTATTGGAGCGCTATCCATTTGGCAAAGGCTTCGACTTCCACTTTCGGACAGAGATGGTATGCATTAATCTTTGTGTGATTTCCACACGTTTGCAGCCATGTCAAGGCATCAAATAAATGTTCTGCTTTTGCACAGCCGAAACTTTCTAGGTTGATGGACGGAATTGCTAGCTCCTTTAAAACTGTACGCTCTAAGTTTCCACCGTTGAATGCAAACTTCGACCTATCGTCAATTTTAACTTCTTCATAAATTTGCCAAATTATGTCTCCCAAACACTCAATCTTATAGTACTTGGTGTATGGGGGGACACCGAATGGTAAATGATGAATGTTTTTTTCAACCCATCTACAATTATACTTTTCTCTGCTTGACAAGTCAGCCCATTTCTTGCCAATGTCAAAGAACGATAAACCTTCAGTTTCTCCGACCTTCAGAACGCCTAGTTCTTTACAGAAGAACTTCTTTCCTATGTGAAAACCATCCATGTCAATCACGGCAACTATATCACACAGCGACATTACGTATAGATAAGTAAAACACTTTAGGAAAAGTAGCAACTATACGAAATCACCGAGCTTATATAGCTTCATGTATACTATAATTATACCAATCTTGCCCAATCATGTCACAGGCGTGAGTCATGCGTGAGTCATGGTGCGCGAGTCACTCTGAATATTAATGAGGCGGCATCCCTTTGTTACGGTGGATGGGGGGGTTATCTACTTACGACACATCAGGTGCAGTGGCCGGGGATAGCCTGAAGAGACGTTTCAGCAGGCAGTTAACCAGGGAGCGGCGAAAATGTATAGGCATTACTGCGACACAGGATTGAAGAGACAGCAGAGACAAGCGAGACGGCACCCACGAATCAGACGCAAGAACGAAGAACACGGGTGTGGATCGACTGAGGGCGAAGTGCAGTGCTAGCAAATGCGTGACGGGAACTTCAACAGATGTCACATCCGCTCTATGCTGATTGGATGATCAGGGCAACCGGAACGGCCCTGGGAACCAGGCACACCCCCACCCTAGAGCCCATACTCTAAAGACCAAACACACGAACGCCAGCCATGCGGTTAATTTTATTTATTGCATAAATTCATTTAACCTTCATGTCTCGAGTTCTAGAAACGTAAGCGACAGAGTAGGCAACTAGCACATTCACACAGCGTAGTTCTGGATCACACATATACTTCTTACAAGAATACATAAATTATACAAATATTATTACTTTTTCTTCCAATAGTCTTACTTTGGAGGGTGTAGTACGGTTGGAGAAGGGTTTTCCTACAGGGAGCCAAGCAATTCTTTTTAGCCGAGGATCACCCTCTCCAAACGCCACCTCCAGCTAGCTGGAGAAAGGGATTCGAGGCACGAAACCATCTCCAAAGGCGTTTACTAGAAGAGGGACCACTGGTTACACCAGATAGTGGGCGGTGGACTGCAGCATGTCCGGGGGAGTATGAATATATCGCAAATAGGCATCACTCGTCCAATGCCTGAGGGTCTTGATCAGGTAGCAGCACCAATCCTAAAACTGTGACTTGAGTAGCGGCCCAGCACACCAGCGGCGTTAAGAATGGAGTGCAGGCATGCGTTAACAATGGTCGGAAACAGTGGTGCACCAGACTGACAAACAAATAGTGGACCCGGTAAATTCCCTCTGATGCGGAGATACGCCAGGAGGGCATAGACCGGGCAAATCGGCTTGCCCGAACAGCCCAGATAAACAAAACAACCCCGACGAAACGGATCTGTCTTGGAGGACTTAAGTAACAGGCGAATGCCCGAAACAGGCAGCAGAACAACATCAGCAAGTGCGAGGTCACGGGACGCATCGAAGGAAGAGGAACAAGTAAATTCACTGACTCGGAAGAATCCAAAATACGCGAGACAACAGGCTGTCCAAAACATGAAGTGGTCGAACGAGCCCGAGGTCGAAGACGCTTGGATGACGTTAGACTTGGCTCAAGTTTGTCTCTCGAGGGGACGTCGAGCGCGCCGCTTCACGACGCGCAAGGAGAATGGGGAGAGGGAGAGAGAGACACAGGCTTGGCTCACTTGCAGCGTTTCAAATCTAATTATCACACATCAAATTTTGTCGCGAATATTTATGAAGTTGACACAGTGTTTCATTTCCCGGTTTTATCACCTTCGCCTGATGCCCGAAGTATAATCTTGCTTCATGTTTCAACGTTAACAGCGTTATGTCTGTTAACAATATAAAACATGACAAATAGAAACTCAGAGAATACTGCAACGAAGACTGTAACGCGTTTAGCATCTATGACAGCACGCGAAACAATATGTATTCTGTGGGGTAGTAAAGTCGTTAAAGCTGATTTCAGAAGATAGATTTTCTCACCCAGCTTGCCTCAAATATTTGAAACATGATATTAGCAATGAGGTTTCCCGATCAACAAATATAATCTGTAGAAACTGCGCTGAAAAAAAATGCCAATTTGGTAAAGAAAGTAAGCGAAGTTCGAAGTAAGTTCAACGAGACCAAGGAGAAGATACTTGCGAGTCAAATAAATGCATGTAAGGACACTGGACCTAGTGAGAAAACAAAGACAAGACTGTCGCGGTATGAAACTCCAGGTGTCGAGAACTTTTTCCAGACCAAACAGCAGAAGAAAGTACTGTTCCCCAGCACACATTGCATGACCATAATTTCATCGTATCTGAGTA
>OZ035997.1:66437903-66517903 GCA_964035015.1 Corallium rubrum
GCATCTGTGTTCCAGTTAGCTGCAGTTATCTCAGAGCTACTTTCTTGAAAAGAAATTATGTGCTCATTGTTTCTCTCACAGACCTCACTTCCATCTTTCTCATTGCTGTAAACTTTACCAACCCTCTGACTCTCATGTTTTTCAACTGAACCTTCCTTGTCTAAACCTTGATCACTACCAGTACCAACTCCAACCTCATCTCTACTGAAACCCCCAGTTGCTCCAAAATTTTCTACTTTGTCTTCTGCATGTGTATGATACCCACCAAAACCAATGTTACCGTCAACCACCATTCCTCCAACCACCATCCCTCCAGTAACTTCTAATCCAATAATTTGTTGATTGACATTTCCTGCATCCTCACCATCTTGGTTTGTGCCATCTTGGTTTGTGCCTTGCATTTGGAAGTGTCAAATTTTCAATTACCATGTTACCATTTTCATCTTCAATTCGTAGCTCAGTGGCTGGTAACTGTGATTTGTTTTGCAAGCACATTTGCCAGCATTCTTTCAGATAGGCCTCTTCGGTTTTGAAATCACTGGAGCAAAAATGGTGCAGAACCGGTCCTTCAGGAACAGCTTCAGGGTTCCCCTTGGCATAAAAAAAATTCAATGTCACCATTCTCACATGCTTTCCACCAAATGCCTTCACCTGCTAACAAGAAATCACTAGTTCTTTCTAGGTGTGCTTGCCAAGCTGAAGAGCAGTTTACAAGCATTTGTCGTCGAATGACAGTGTTTCCAAACCTTGGCAATGAAGATGCAAGTTTTGAAAGATGGGCTTCTTGCTTGTCAGAAGTGGAAGTTTGGTGAGTTTTAAGATTTTTTTCTGCCTGAAGTCGTAAGAATACATTTCCAATAATATGCTCTGAGTGGTATGAAGATGTTGTTCTTGTGATATTGGTTATAGCATTGAAGACTCTCCCTTGCTCTTCAGCATTTGAAGATCTGCCACTTATTAAGCGGTTTTGAATAGCTGCATGTGTTGTTATGCTGTGAAAGTAGTTACCATAGAATTTACGTGTTGTTGAATGTTTCAGTGTGAAGCCAATCAATCTCCTGCACAGTAATGCATGGTACCAAGTGAGGTTATGTAGTCGAAGTACAGATCTGGGTGTCCGGTGAGTTTCTGAACTGTAGGCTATATCTTGGATTTCTACAAGGGTGTCCAGCAACAATTGGACTTTTGAATTTATCTTGCCTCTGACTTGATTAGAAATCAAGACCAGAGCGCAGCGATAATCAAAGGTCCTCTTTGTTTCTTTCCCCCCAATGCATAATGCAAGCACAGCCTTCAGTTCAGAAGCTTCATTGCTTGGGAGATGCTCAGGTAGCTCGGTGAAGACATTTTCAATGTGCTTTCCAATGTCATGAAGAGGTTCAAAACCTAGAATTTCATAACTACCACAGTTAATAGATTCTAGAGTTTTGTCTGGATCATTGAAAAGTAGGGCTGGTACTCTCTGTACTCCATGTAATTCATCTTTCAACAAATCTTGTAATTCTTTCTTTTTGTCACCTTCATATATGCCTCTAGCAGATAACTCTCTAGTTAAGTTCTCTTTTGTAAGACCGTGAAAAGGTTTGTTTGACTTTGCTAGAGAGTTACTCTTTCCACATGGACCTTTCAATACCAGTTTCTGGCGATCTTCTAGAGACATATATGGGTAACGAAATGAATAGTCAAGTTCATATACCCGTTGAGCACTGGCTCCACATACTGAACAGTAATAATTCCCACCCTTTTGTTGGCCACACTCATACTGGCATGCAGGACTGTCACCGTGGAAGAACCTCATTTTGTCATTTATTTGTATGCCAGACTTGGTTGTTACAGGATCAGAAAGTTCTTCCAAGCATTCTGCTCTTGTTTCTACATAGCACAATTGCTCTTCATCAGATGATGAAGACCTTGCTACAATGTAGAGACTTGGGGCTTCGACTTCTGACTGGATGTTCACTTTCTTTCCAGTTATCTCTTCATATTCCATGTCAGTATAGTATGTTGCTGAATCATACAAACAGGTCACCATAAACACAAGGTGGGTGTGATTAGCCACTGTCGAGAGATCATGCCACATCAGCAAGTGTCGGGTCCTTTCCATTGCTTTTAATCTTTCTTTCATGTCTTCTTGACATTCTCCATCTTTAACTTCATTAAGCTTTTATAGTCTTTCCAACACTTGCTGACTTGACATGTTTGTAACAAGATCATCTGGTGTAATTCGCATGGATTTCTCCAGTTCCTGTAGCTTTTTCTGGCGTATTTCCATGAGAGGGCATTTACGTCCTTTGACAAAAAAGTGTGTTTTCACAATGGATCCATGATCAAGCACCAATTTTTCATACTAAAAAAGGAATAAATATATACAGTTATTTATGTATACTAATTACTATGAAAAACTGTTGCTAATTAAGCCTGAACATGCATACATAAAATTTGACTACCATGTGTACCCAGAGTCATTTTTAGTTTTATTTGAATTAAATAAATGCAATTTTTAATCACCTTTCTTGGCACAATTAACTCTCCAATATTGTATTCTCCTGTCAAAATCTTTTCTTTTAGTTTTTCTTTCATGCTGTTGTTGGTTTCTGGACATAGAATTGTGATCTCTCCTCCTGCACCCCTCTTCATCCTTTTTCTAACCCGCCCACCATCATTTTCCATCCTTGACCTTTTCTTAAATCGGTTGATGTCGACTCCTTCTGATTTCAACCATTCCTGGACAATCTGACCTCCATTCTTAGCCAACTCTCCTTTGGTATTCTTAATCTGATAACGACATGCCAATTCTGACCAGTTTATTATGGTGCCATTGACATAATTGTTCACCTCGTTTTTTAAACTCTCTTTGTCCCACTCCATGTTTTCAAACTTTCCAACACGATTCTATTGATTTAATTGTTGTTGCTGCTGCTGCTGCTCATGTCTTTCCTTGGCTTCATCATAACTCTCAAAGGCCATTGCAAGCCTCTCCCGTTGTCTCGCTGTCAGGGATTGTCTGTTGCCATAGCATCTGAAATTGTCAGTAAAGAGAATTGTTATTTTATATACATACTAATACAGTATAATAATATACTTATATAATTATGTATATTATATATGTCATTTTATATACATGTACTAATATATATATATATATATATATATATATATATATATATATATATATATATAGTATAGTTTAAGTGGGCTTATCTCAAAATGTTGAGGTCACAACTGTCAGTTTCACTGTCAGTTTTCTGCATGAAACTGATGGTTGCAACACTCAACATTTTGAGCCAAGCCCACTTAAACTATACTATATTCGCTCTACCTTTATGGTATTGAGCACTTTCTGACATTCCGTGAACAAAATCACACGTGCTTGTTTGTATATATATATATATATATATATATATATATACATGTATAATATATTATTAAAACTAATAAATATTACATATATATATATATATATGTATATGTATATATAATTATTTATAATAAGATCTCAGCTAAACATGCCGTACCTTGTCACAGATGTGCTCTCCCACTGGACTTCAGTGATTTGTTTGGCTCTCCTGTAGTGATTTCTCGTCTCTCGTTTCTTTTCAGCTTTCGACTTCTTTGGAACAATGTTGAGTTCACTAACATTACAGAATGCCTTTGCCATGGATATGCCATAACCATCTTCAAAGAGTGGATTAAGCCTCTTGTGTACTTCCCTTGCAAGTTCAGTAGATTGGCGTTTGGTGCACTTTTGGGGGGGATTTTTAAATTCCTGGTTTGAAGCGAGTTCTTCAATAACAGATAATGCATCTTCGTTGGCGTTGCCTTTACAACCAATAAACGTTATTGCTTTTACCGGGAATAAGGCCTGAATATTACAATATTGGTCGTGACATGCACTACAATTTTGGAATGTGTGCTGCCCTTGCTGTGCCAACGTTAATGCCTTCCAGCTTTTGATGTTGAAGGCGCCCATATACTGGTTGCGTTCTTGTATCTGGCGGCTGTTCCACCCGCTAAACTTCTTGCGCAAGTCAGGAAGAATCTTTCAAAAGCCTTTATAATCGACCGCAAAGTTCTCCTTGGTGGTCGCGAAGATAGCAGAGTACCGATTAAATCGCTCTTTCATCTGGCGTGCTTGATGATCACTTCGGGCTCTCATTTGTGTGACACTTGATTTCAACATCAACTTGTTTAGCAACTTGCCAAGCAATAGCTCTGGCAAAGCCACACGTCAAAGGATGGATAAAACTTAACACCATGATGGTGATAATAATTATTAAATACACTGTACACTATAACTTTATATATCAAACTCGTTTATAATCTTCTGAACGCTTGCTGGATAACCTGCTCCTCTGAAGAAATTTTGAATCTATTGCGCCTAAATTTCAACTATGCGGATTTACGTCACACTTTAATAACATGTCAGAGATAAGCTATGGATCTAAAACATGCAAATACTCTATATTTTCTCTTCTTCTTGGTAATTTGTTTATAAAATTCTGTACGTGTGATCTTTGATCCTAAAAATTATTAATACGTGTGTTGTTGCTTGTATATTGGAATGAAATTCTCTTTCATAGACTAAACACAGCCTTCATAATGGGTATTGTACAACTAATTTGCTTTAGGTAGCTTATTTGACCAGCAATATAGTAAATCTGAATTTAGTTTAACTTTTTTAATACGTCGTCCATGTTGATTTTACCTTGTCATTTGAACGCCATCTCCATGGTGATACTGATTTTATGTGCTCTTCCGCTGAACTGGGATAATGAAAGCAGAGGCTCAGCATTATCATGGCGCTTGACAAAACATTTATCGCGCAAAGAACGCGTTCGGCTTGCGGGAAGGGAAATTTTCTTTATTTGTTCATTCTATCCCGTAAACGTTGTTCACCACACATTGAACTTTGGCTCTCCGTCTAGAACACTGAACATATTACCCTAGAAATACATGTTTATCTTGCAAAACTTCACCGCCACTGCAGCTGCCGTAATATTTCTTGCTTTATCTTATTTTCTAATTGCAAATGTTTTGGGTTCTAGACAGAGTTAAGTAGTATCACGTCCAGAGTTACCGTAGCGGCATTTTCGCAATAATCTATAAACGTTTTACGCTCCCGCGATGAGCGAATATTAATTTGCATTATTTCTAGCGATTTAAATATAAATATGATCCGGTGACCGGCTGCCATGGCAACCAAAAGTATACACAAAGTTTCCTAAACTATTACGGGACACATAAATGCATCAATGAAATTTGTAATTTGTTTTCTTAATTTTTCATTGAATTTTTTCTGGCATTCTGTTCAACTCGGACCCAGGCATTAATGCACCTGAGTCTATAAACGAATTCACCTCAAAAAATCGTGACACTCACTGACGAGTACCGAAGCCGAACACCCTAAACAACGAAATAAGTCATTTTTTGTATTTTTTGTATCCCGGTTCATTGTAATGAGCGGTGATTAATGACGTAAAGCCAAGTCTAAAGACACGCTTCCGATGCAAAAACAGGTCGGGAAATTTTGGTGCGCTGCAAGTGAGCCAAGTCGGTCTCTCTCTCCCTCTCCCCATTCCTCTCGAGAGACAGACTTGATTCAAGGCTAGGATGACGTGCATGAGGCTGTTGTTGATAGGCAACCGAACGAAAAGAGTTGAGGAACCAGAGCGTTTTATCCTCCTGACAAGACGAGCCAAAGGATCGCAACCGAGCATGGGGTCACCAAAACCAAAATCGATATGGAGTGACCTGACAGCGGCAAGGTACATCACGATAGACGAGGGAGCTAGGCGGTGAACATGATGTAGCCAGGTAGCGAATAACATGAGTAACCACTCAGAAGTAAGGCAAGGAGACACACTAGAGGGAACAAAACTCGAAATACAGTCGTTGACCAGAGGAGTAGACTTTGCGCGTTGACGGAGCCAAGCCCTGGGCCAACAAGTGATAGTACTGGTGGATTAGCTCGGAGGGATAAGTCGGTCCAGAACCGTCTGGGGAACAGGGCATGGAAGTTCGTTGACTGTTGGAAGCAGACGTCAAAATTCCTGCAGGTTGAAACGAGACAATGTGTCAGCGGGTGCGTTGGACCTGCCGGGAGTATGTCGGGCAGAAAAGAAAAAATTATGCAGACAGGCCACCCTATCGAATATAAATATATCGAAGGAAATGTTTTAAATGCAAAATGTCGGGTTCGCTATTAATTCTGAACAACATAACGCAGTGAAATATCATACCTTTAAGCATCAGTGCTGTTACATTGCTCTACTTTTGAAACGCGACGAAATCTGCTTTGCAGCACCATTCAGCCAATGTATTTCATAGTAAATCTTGCTCATGAGCAGTTTTTAAAATCCTTGTATACGCAAACAGGGGCATAGCGACGGGCGGGTGCGGGGGGGGGGGGGTGCAACACCCCCCAATGTTGTCTTTGTCGGCAAACGGAAGCTGCTGTCGGCAAATTTCTGTTCAGGATCTTGTGGAGAGAGAAAATGTTCGATGGGACGGTGACACTTTTATATTTCGGGTAAATTAGAAAATACTGACAAAATTTTGGCACATATCGCAATAAAACGCAAGTTTACCGACAAAATTGCGCATCAGGTAAAATATTTCCCTTGACTCGGGTATCGCAACATCGCGTATCACGGTATCCGGCAAGGTGTTTCGCCGATTGATATGCTGTGAGTGGGGAAATATAATCCCATTTCAAATCTAAACCAAAATCCTACAGGTGCTGGCCACAAATGCTACTTGAGTCTGAAGATTGCTCTGTTGAGTCAACTGTTTATATTCAGCCAAATTGAAAATGTAAGAATCATGAACAAGAACCAACTAAAATGAAAGCGGAATAGAACCAAACTAACTTGTCTTGTTTGCAAGTGAACCTTCGACGACGATTATCGGCAAAAGCACAACAAAAAGTACCACGCAGATTTACTAAAGGAAGGCAAACGTGTCGGTTACGAAACGGTTGGAGCTCCGGCGAACCCATTTGTTTTGGCAGAGAAACACAAAAAGGTAAGTCCATAAGTGCCCACTGCTGAGAAGACTAATTGTACTTTTAACCAAAATGAAAGCAGTTGATTACGTATAGACATGGTTCTACTTCTGATTCAGTGATTTTATATACATATATAATACATCAATCTTCATCAACAGGTGAAGCCGGTATCTGATTCTGATCAATCTGATGTCCCTGATGAGTCCTACGCCAACTAATATTTTAAAAGTTGGGAGTTCCGAGCAAGTGACAGAAACAGACCAAGGACACCAGACTACGCAATTACGCTCTTATCCAGATGCCGATAGCGAAATTAACGTCATCGACGGAAGGGAAAATTGTGCCGGTGACTTTGTGATCAGGGAAGAACTTGCAATCGAGGCAAACGCAGAAAGTCACCGACGTGAAAATGAATTAAAAGATACACCAACCAGGGGCGGATTTAGCGTTAGTCAAATAAGTCAGATGACCAACGTGATAATTGTTAAGCGAAAATTATATTATATTTATGCTTAGAAGTGAAGTAACATGTAACGTTACGTGTTGCAGGATTTAGGTCGATTTAGCCATTCTCATTGGTCCAAAGCAGCCAAAACGCGAGCACTGCCTGGTTTAGAATTTTGCAGGATTTAGGCCGATTTAGCCATTCTCATTGGTCCAAAACAGCCAAATCGCGAGCGCTGACTGGTTTAGATTTTCGCAGGATTTAGGCCGATTTAGCCATTGTGATTGGCCAGTTGTGACTGCAACAATGTGGCTGGTGTTTCCTTGGCATGCTGATGAACTTATCTGAGTGAAACAGACAACTTTTTCATATAAGAATGTGACCACATATCTCTCTACCGTTTATTGGATTTCCCCACCCCCATTCCTGGAAAAACTTAGTCATACACACTTGCAAACTGTCACAAGGGTTCTAAGACAACAAGAAAATATCAAAGTCCAACTTGCCAACTTGGACAAAAATGATAAAATGTCCCATGAAAAACATGTTTTAAAACATTTAAAAGTTTGCTCAAAAGTGCTGTCAGAATGCAGGAAATGCTATTTCAGAGATCCAAATTTCAAAAATTTTCCGGGGGGCATACCCCCCGACCCCCTACAAATGTAAGTTGACTAAGGTATCAAAATTCCTAGATCCGCCCCTGCCCACTAATGTACGTGTGAAGGCCAGTTTTCTACTGTAACTGTAAGTGTTATTATTTTTGTAGAATATTAAACATGTTTATTGGAAGTATACATGTCAAACATATTAGTTATTTATCTTAATTATGTGCTCTACTGAATTTAACAGCCTGACCAACATTTTCTCATTTGCTAAACTTTACGGGTGAGCGAAAACACCAGTAAAGAAGGCGAAACCGATGACATAACGGCCGATAGTGCATCCTGGATAAACTGTGCAGGAGAGCTTCGGCATCTTAAGTCGAAACTGTGTTCCAGCGAAACTATTCTCAACGAAATCGAACCCGCAGAAACTGTTGATGAAGAATATTTTCTGATTAGAATCAAAGATATTTCCAAGCAGGTAGTAGAATCCTCAACTAGCCTTCTAAAACTACCATCCAAAATCCTTGAAAAACGTGAAGGTGACAAGAGGGAACTTGAAGAAAACAATGAGGACAGTACCTTGCCCATACTCGACCCGGGAGAAAGACCAAAGAGGCTCACCGAAAACCAGAAGAAGTATCTAATGAGAATTGGGACATACCAACCTAAATTACAACGATATCCAACTAATCCAAGCAATACCAAGCCTACAAATGAAGGCCGAAAGCAGTCATGCTTCAATCCAACATGGTTTAAGGAATACCCACACCTCGAATATAGCCTGTCGAAGGATGCTGCTTTCTGTTTCGTTTGCTCTTTGTTTGGTAGTGGTCCTGGTGCGGAAAAAGCCGAGAATGCCTGGACCAACGACGGCGTTCGATCGTGGGATAAATTTAAGAGTTGTGGCACAAAGAATCAAGGTAAACTTGCAAAACATTTTTCGTCTCAAAGCCACAAAAGTGCACTTCTTTCATTCGCCCATTTCGTCAAAACCTCTGGGCACGTTGACGCCCTTCTGGATAAAACCAAGCGTTCGGCCCTCATCCAAGAAGAAGAAGATCTCCAGCAAAATAGAAGAATCATCGAGATATTGTTGGACATCACCAAGACCTTAGGCCGTCAAGGAATTGCTTTTAGAGGCCATGGAGACGATGAAGACGGGAATTTCAACCAGATGGTGAAGCTATTGTCCAGGCACTGTCTGGAACTCAAGCACTTGTTGAGCACGTCACGGATGCATCCGTACCACGCAACGTATCTCAGTCCACAATCGCAAAACGAGTTTATCGAAATCGCTGGACACCAGGTTCAATAGCGCATCATCCAAGACGTTAAAGATGCTGGCATGTACTCGGTTATGGCAGACACAACGCCAGATGTATCTCACAAAGGTCACCTTGCCATTGCCTGTCGGTACGTGGACAATAAAGGCCAGCCAAGAGAACGTTTGATGTCATTGACTGAAGCGAAGGACAAGAGTGGTGAAGGTGGAGCAACCGAGATTATCGAATCTCTGACAAGGACTGGATCTGAACGAACTGTGTTTTCAAACCTACGATTACACAGCATCACAGTCAGGAAGATTTAATGGAGTGCAAAGGAAACTTCAAGATAAGCTTGAAAGAAGTATTCCTTACATACCATGCTTGGCACATCGTTCCAACACAGTCATAGAGCACAGCTGTAAGGCAAATCCCATCATCACAGAGCTTTTTAACGTCTTAGAAGTACTTTTCGTGTCTTATACCAACAGTACGAAACGCATAACGTCCCTACAAGAGTCAATTCGAGTCCTGGAAGTAGATAATCCATTGTATCTACGAAATCTTTCCAAAACACGCTGGACAGCTCGCGCTGAGTCGATAAAGTCAGTGTGGATCAGCTGTGAGGCAATCTTAGACAGCCTAGCCAAGTTGGAAGGATCCAATGATTGCTCGACAAGAACCTCCGCCATTGGGTTGCGCACCAAGTTACTCCGCTTCGATTTCATGTCAATCATGTTCATGAAGAACATTATGTACAAAACCAAGCGAATGACCGAGATACTTCAAAGTGAAGACCTCAACGTTATCGATTCGATGCTATAACTATCATGGAGGCCACCGTGAAGAGCCTTGAAACTGTCAACGACGATACGGATGCAATGAATGCCGAAATCCAAGCGGCAGCTGCGTTTGTTGAGAAACTTGGCACCGATGTCGCCAGTGATTTCCAGCGACATCACCGCCAAAGAAAGCCATGAAGCCGAATCGATGACAATCCTTCTATGACAGTAACTTTAAACCTGGGAAGTTATTATCGTAAGGAATTCAAATCCGTGATACGCAGATCAACAGAAGTGCGTTGCCACAATCAAGCCTCTTGTGTACGCCCTCCAACCTGGAAAAGAAGCATCATCACACCAGACCTTCGAAGCTCTAGCGAAATTCCATCCTGATAAGGACAGACCCGATCCAGATGCTCTTATGTCTGAAATCGAGACTTTTAAGCTCTACTTAGAAACAACCAACACAGTTGTGAAAGATATCTCTGCTGCTGCCAAGATAGCCGAGGAACAGAAATCGGTGTTTCCTCTCACTAACAGAGCTTTTCGTTTAGCATTAACTGCACCAGTTACTGTGGCCAAAGATGAAAGGACATTCAGCAAATTAAAAACTGTCAAAAACTTGTGCAGATCGAGAACTGGCGATGAAAGGCTTGAAGAACTTATGTTTATGGCTTGTGAAAAAGACATCACAGACGAAGTACGTTTAGACAGTCTACAATCGTGGACAAAACTGTTAATAAAATTAATAAAAATAGTAACAAAAGAGTAGTAACTAATGTTTGAAGGACTTTCTGTCCCCCCTCCCCCATTCAATGTTGAATTTATATTTCGCACATGATTACATCATACCAACATTGTTCGGGGGAGGTGGGGGGAAGGTCTTTCCTGTGAATCGAACGAATTAAGTAGGATTAAACCAAAAGTTTACACGTTGGAACATTTTATTGACAGGTTTTGTCCACGATTGTCTGGGAAATGTGACGCACGCAAGCACACGTTTATGTCTCCCGAAACGAACATTTGCATGGATTTATACTGGAAATTGCCACAAAAATAACTCAATCAACTCTTTAAAAGACATATTTAAGCTAATTTGCATTCCATTGTATTTATTTAAATTATTTCCATTGTATATTTCAACATGGCATGAAGGACCCCTTGTTGTGCTTAAATAGCACATAAGCATATCTTCACGTGGCTGACACAACACATACATATACTCTGCTGAGAAAATCTAGAAAAGTTATAATTGCGTTTAGTGAGAAAGCGATAGTTAGGCAAACAAATCGCTACAAGTCATGGAATTAAGTTCAAGATGTATTCGGCAAGTTTATTTGATAACTTATAGCCAAGCTGACTTGGTTAAGTTTCCTACGCGACGTTCATTCGCCGATGCGGTTGTCGCGTCGTTCAGTGGTGTGTCTGCAACTATTGAACAGTGGTGTTGTAGTCAAGAGGAACACCAGATGTCTGGAAAGCACTATCATATGGCAATGAAGTTCAATAAAAATCAACGATGGCTCTCAAGTAAGCGGTACTTAATGAGCAACAATGGTATATCCGTCAACTATTCGGCTGTCCATGATAATTATTATAGTGCATGGGCATATACCACGAAAGACGACAAAGATGCAATCGAAAGTGAAGGTCATCCAGACCTTTGGAATTCCAAAAAGGCACCGCGAACTACGGAGGCAACCAAAACGCGAAGATTGCGAGCAAAAAAAGCACGACATGACACGTGTGATGACATGCTCGAAGACGAAGATGGCGGCGAAGGAGAACAGAGGAGCAAAAAACGCAAGCGCCTAACGGCTTTTGAAATGTCAGAAATCATTGTGGAAAAAGGAATAAGATCAAGAGAGGAGCTTCTGATTTTTGCTAAAGAGCAAAAAGACGAAGGAAAGAAAGATATCGCAGAGTTCATTGTGAATCGTGGCTCGAAGGTTGTTGCAGAAATTCTAGATACAGCCTGGGAAATGGAGTGTGCTAAAGAAAAAAGGCTTCGTAGGGAAAAGTCGAGAATGCAATTGTTGCATGAGGCTCGGGAAGGTAGTTGTGTCGAAGGCTGTAATGGAGTTTGGCTACAATTAGCGAAAGAGCTACTGGAGAACAATGGGATTATACGAAGTTCATTTCAACAAGCCGTGATAAATTTGTTAACAAAAGGACGGGGGAAGTACCGAAACGTTATGATCATCGGGCCTGCTAATTGTGGGAAAACGTTTATAATTAATCCAATAACGAAAATATTTTCCACATTTTCTAATCCTGCGTCAAGTACGTTTGCTTGGGTTGATGCTGAGAAGGCGGAATGTTTGTTTCTGAACGATTTCCGGTGGTCGCAAGCCATTATCCCATGGCACGATTTATTGCTCCTGTTAGAAGGACAATTAGTTCATCTACCCGCGCCGAAGACGCACTATGCGAAAGATATATGTTTTGCAAATGATACCCCAATTTTCGCGACAGGCAAGAATCCCATCTGCTTTGTGAAGAATGGATGCATTGATGACCGCGAGACGGAGATGATGTCTGTCCGTTGGAAAATATTCCGTTTCAACTGGCAAATATTCGAGACACGCCAAAAGGAAATGGAATCGTGTTGCAAGTGCTTTGCTGACCTTATCCTTAGCAGATAAATATTATATCGTTGACGTTTTATATAATGCTTCATATTGACTAGTGAAAAGTTAAACATTTTAAGGGACTATTATATAATATATTTTGGGTTAAAATAGTGAACTGATTAAACGGTATTAAAAATAGAATTGACCGCGTGACCTCGCTCATGTAACTGACGATTAACCACGGTTAACCATGACGGTTAAAGGTGCTGTCCACTCCGTTGTGAGCATGCGCGAGATCTTGTTTATATTCTGTATTTACGTTTCATTATATTTGATCTTATATGAAGTATATATATTACAGCCCCTTGCGATTGCTCAAAAATGGCCGCCGATTAAATCATAAATATGGATGAGAGCTTTACACTAGATGAAATCGAATGCGACGAAATCGAACAGGCAGCGGAAATACCGAACGTAGACAACATTACAGTTTGTTTGTGTAAAGGGATGTGTCTCAGAGAAAGAGGGCGAAATGCATGTCCATGTAAAACTGTTTCTCAGTTTTGTTCGTCAGCGTGCCACCCTGGCCGCTCACTATGCATGAACAAACAAAGTGTTCTAGGTGATCGGGACGACTCAGATGCAAATGAATCTGATGAAGAACACCAAGAGCCAACAACGGTAAGTTCTAGGTAACTTTATACGAGTGCGGCTTTTATTTTTTTTAAATACCGAATTCGGCAAGTTCACAGTTGTATTACTGTAAACACCGACACTCATAGTACGTGCCACGTGTAGTAAATGATAACGTTTTTAAAACCGTCCAAGATTCACGTCAGAAGTTTTGGTAATTTCAGGATACTTCAGACAACAGCGAAAGTTCTCGAGGAAGGCCAAGTACAAGAGGAGGACGAAGAGGTCGACGACGAGGTAGGAGAGCAGGCAGGGGAAGACGTGGTAGAGCGCGAGGCAATCGAGGGAGAAGCCGAAGCTCAGTAAGTCGCGGTAATAGAGGGCAACGAAGATTGGTCGAAGAAGACAATTCGCAGCAGAGAGTTGCTGACCATGAACAGCGACTACAGGTATATATTTTGTTATTTTTTTTGCAATTTAGTTTCTAATGTTGTTATTGAAAGAACTATTATTAAATATGAGTATTAAAACGACGTACCATTGCCTAAAAATTGCACGTTCTTTCTAAATACTGGTGGCATTTTGACATTTGGGATTCATTGCATTGGCTATTGGGTACAAGACAACAATGCTTTCAGGTTCTCGCTCAAAACATAACGTTTATACCACAATATATTACAGCTTCTACCAGAACCCAATTCCAATTGCTTTGATTAGTTTTTTATGTATTCCATAAAAGTGTACATAAGATGGTATACACCCTTTATCCCTTTACCTTTAAATATTTTGTTGCAAGAGGAATGATTAACATTGTGTTTCACCCATAAATTTCATGGTAATGCTGAAAGATGTATATTTCTAGATGTCCCTCAATCATACAGTATTCATGGGGACAATCAAAACCAATCTTGACCCATTGTCACAGCCCAGCTGGATCTTCTGGCATTAGTAAAATAACAAAGGGGGCTGTCCTTGACTGTGTAGGTATAGCTGCTAAAGGGTTATGATCACCAGTTCACACCAAAACCCTCAGTAACAAACCCCATTTGGCCTTAAAATGGAGACATATAATCACCAACATCCCTCAATACCATATTATGCTAGATAATCAATAATATTAGAGTACAGTATTTCAATTGTAAATTTATAGGATTTGGTTGAAAATCTAAATGTAGATGTTCTGCAGGGGTTGGCCTTAGAGCTGTTGCGTCGTCAGCCTGCAGTTTTTGCAGACCTTGTTAATGGTGAGATGCCTATCAACAACCCAAACGAGGAGGCACCACCAGCTGGTGAGCCAGAAGACTCGAACCCAGGAGACTCTGACCCAGGAGATGGTATCCCTGACTGGTGCTCATGTGGTTTGTGCAGGCCAATGCCTACACAAATTGAAAATAAGTGTTGTTGCAAGAAAAAGATGCCTTGCATTAGTACAGCGCCACTCTTTCACCAGCTAGTCCTAGATGGGAACGTTTTGGATTTAGCAATGCGCTACAGGGAAGATGTGCTAGCCCTTGATCATCCCAGGAATAATGAGAATTTCAGGCATGCTGCCTATCGTCAATATGTACTTTGGCAACATGGCAGATTGGGTCAAGGTAACCGAAGGGTTGTGCCTAGCTGCTGCGTTCTGGCAATAAGGGCACGTTACCCATCACCAAATGGTGTATATACAGGTTTCCTTCCTGCTAGGCTTTAAAAGTAATATGTACAGTGTACTTAATGTTAAGTATAACTTATCCCCAACAATCTAATATTTACAGTTTATTTACACTAATATTTTTACAAAAGTTTTAGGGGGTGATTACATGGAGAAATTTCAGCCCGGGCTGAGATTTCTGCTCGGATACTGAGATATGGAAAAGTCTGAGGAGAATGATTCGAATAAGAAACACGAAGTGTGGAAATCATACAAGTTGTCACAAACATGCAGCATAAAACAAACATATTTTAATGTGTATTTCAAATAAACCATATTTATTACTTCTTTTAATATGACCTTTTACAAGGCACTATCTGTATTCCACACTTCGTGTTTCTTTAAGTTCGACTTTACAAACAAATGTGGGTTAATAACGCTAATTTGCTATAACATGGCAAGAATTTCATTCCCTGGTTGAATTTCAACCTGGATACCGACTTCCATCCCATGGGCTGAACGTCTCTAAGCTCCCGCTTTTCCATCCCCCAGTAGCCGGGCCGAAATCTCAGCCCTGGCTGAAATTTTCCCATGTAATCAGTCCCTTAAACAATAATTAGTCAGTGAAACGAGATTGTTGTGTTTCCAGTAGTTCCTGCATAGTTGGGTGTGGGGTTATTGAAATGTTGCGAGCAATTCTCCTTGGATCATCATCACTCATTGATAGCTTTTGGCTCACTGGTCCTGGGACATTTCGTCTTTTCATAAAGATCTGTACCAGTAAGTCTGGTATATATTTATACTTTTTTGACTCGCGTACAGGAACTGCTCGCCACCTCTTTGTCCGTTTACTGTACTGTGCCCGTTGCCTATACAAATAATTGTATTTGTTATATAAGACTCATCCTCAGAGAAATTACATGAACAGAAAATTATCATAACTTTCTTATAGAACATCATGACATTTTCTGTTCATGTAGAGTATTTGTTACAATATATTCCATTTTGTAATCAAAATGATCCAAAATAATAAAAAAAACCCACTTACTTTGGTATTCCATCTGCACGCTTTGCAATTGTCCTCTCTCTGTGACAGTTAAAGTCAATTGCTGCAAGTTGGTTTCTCATCTTGTATCCAACATATCTGTAAGAAGAGATTTGTTATAAAATAACATCTTGATACAGCAGTATGTTGCACATGTACCTATATGATTCATTGGGACTTTTGTACCAATAAAGTAATACATAGCTTAATTTTGTTTTTACAATAGTTAATTAAAAACAAGTATTGTATAGTTGGTACATACGAGTATGAATGTCTCTTGGGACAATACATCAGTAAGTGATTGTGATACGATTCCAGAAACCCAGTGTGCCTATAGATAATTAAAAAGGTACTTTAAACACAATGTGAATGAAAGAAAAATTGTTACACTGTATGTCTTTGACATAATATATACTGTATATACCTGAAGTTTGTATAATATGGAAGTGTGTTCAGAAATCGTTTGCTTAAAATTACATTGCGCAGGGCTTCGTGAGGAGGTGAATTTTTGGCCAGCCATGGTTTCTTTCTCTCTAGTTCATCTAGTTCACCATGTGCACACTGTCCATTTCCCTTCCCTTCAGCCAAAACCCACTGATGTTCATTGAGTACATGATGGAGGAGGCCAATCCACATATGCTGTACATGAAATAAGCAAATAGAATGAGAAGATATTATAATTCAATTACAATAACTAAGTTTAACAATGACCATTGCACCTAGTAAGAATAATTAAGATTGTTGCACATTAAAAAAACAACAAGTACTTACTTTGAAATCAACCACATTTCCATTGCATTTTCTACTGCTGTACCAGAAATGGTTTCGGACTGCACCAACCCAGAAAGACAAATCCTCCTTTCCCTTCTCTTTGGCAACCTAACAATAATTTTTTTGTCAATTAATCCAGTGCTGCCTCAGATCAGCCCCATACAGTACAGCCTCTTTCATCTGCTGAATAACATCATCTGATGTTACCCAGAATAAAAATAATAAAGGCTGTCTTAGGCATGGAATGGGTCAAACAAGAGCTAGAATTAGACATGAGCAACAAATAAGTTGATTATCACTCGTATACAACTTGGAGTTGGGTTTGTTATGCAGTAAAAAATAAAAAAATGATGGAAAAAATATTTGAAGACCCTGTGTGTTGTTTCTCAATGTATCTATGTAAATAACAGTCTATTACTAACAAGCTATGTGTATCAGCCAATAACAAATTATTTGTATTTGACCATAATGCATTATATGGTTCTCTACATCTCGAAAGAACGAGTAAGAAGTGGTTCAGCAGACAATAATTGCTAAAAACTATGGTGTTTAATATTTCTTACAGAACCAACTTTCTTTGCAAGTGACTTTCCACCATGCCAGACATCTCTTTGGTGGCAAATTGCTTTGTATTTTTCAGCATTTTCTGAAAATAGGATAAACAATATTTTAATGTTAAAATGACCAATCAGAGGATACTGACTGGTGTATGATAACAGTAAATGACAGTCACTTGGAGCTGTGAAAATAGTTCCAGAGTTGTTGCTGAAAAGTAGGCAAGGAAGTGGAACCACCAGAATAAAGAATTTTTAGCATTATAAAAATGTTAGAAGAATTTGGTTTATCGATCATACTGCATATTATACAACACTGACAGTTTCACAATAAATACTTAGGAAAACAAGCAACTTTAAAATTACCTAGGCCTGGGTAACCTAGCTGCAAACTAAACAACTTTACAATCACCTAAAATATTTAAAACCACTCACTCATAAGTGCAGCTATCTCAAGATGACCATCTGTCACAATTTCAGTGATCTTCATTTGGGTCTGCAGCATTTCATCCAACCCTCTCTCGAAACCAATCCGTTCCATATTTGGGCTCTTCCTTCCTTCAACCTCTCTTACGTCAACAATATTTACATTCACAATGCTTTTTGTTTCTATGTCTGCAAACGTGTATGTACAGTATTGAGCACAATGACCTGGCGAGTCATTGCGCCCATCTGAACTTAACAGAACATCCTTTCCAGCTCGTTCTGACCATATATCACTTCTCATATTTTGCCAGTAGTCATTTACTGCAGGAGCCATGTACAGGCTTTGGTACTGGTGAAACAGACTTCTAGAGACATATCCCAGGTTCATTATTTTAAAGAGAAAGCCTGTTTTGGTAAAAGAATTGCCAGAAAGTGCTATTGCGGATGCCAACAGTAGATTTCCAGCTCTGACTCCTTCACAGGTAGGCTGAGAAGCCCACCTTCCACCTAAGTGACCAGCATTACACTTCCAGTTAACGACAAAACATGTGCCAACAAAACTTTCGTTATAATCTAGTACTCTACCACATTCTTCCCTCTGACATTTGCGCGCATGCAGATCAACAAGCAGCTCAATGATCTTGTCACAAAAAGTTATACACTTCATCTTTTGCACAATTTCCTGTGGCATGACCATTATAGATGTTTGTTGTGCTGAGTCCTGTTCTGTTTCAGGGTCAGATTGCTGTAGATCATCACTACCATCCACATCGAGATCGAACACTTCACTTTCCATTGATGTCTTATCAAGATTGTCAATATCTTCCCTATGCAAGATAACAACATTGCATATTTTCATATAACACCTTGATAACTTTGTGTCATTTGATTGGTAGATTATTGATCACATGTGTAGGGATGAAATTGCCATTGCACGACCTACATTGTTCACTGTGCATTTATATATATTCACTATGCAATAGTTTTTTGACTTACTGTATTGTGCTCTCAGATAAAATCCTCTCATAGAACTTATTTGTGTGTATTTCTTTATTTCCATTCAGGAAGATGAAATGTCAATTCGGCTATTGCCTCATTGAGTAGAACATTTCCTTTGTATAATAAGCAACTACTGTATTCAAAGCAGAAACTAGCAACTATATATTCCACCTTTGAATGTTCTTGTTTATGAGGTCAGAATGCAATAACAACCCGTATAAGTCATATGACTATCATCTTCACGAGTCTGAATCTGGGAAATATGAAACTAGCAAAAAGAAATTTCTACTCACTCAGATATCTCACCAATAGGATCCAGTAAATCAGCTGTTGGAACCAAAAACTCATCATCAGACTGGTCACTGTCAGACTCTGAAGCTGTCATAGTTTCTTCCAGAGGGGGGTCCCTATTAAGAAGGCATACAGGAAATTTAATAAGACAATGAAACAAACAGAGTTTAATCTGATTATGAAATGGACAAATAATTGATTGCCACAAACAAGTCACATGTGCTCAACAATGAAACCCCAGCAAGTAATTACAGTATATAAAAAGTATGGAGTCTTGGGGAATCTCGAGTATACAATAGTCTATTAATACAAGAATAAGCAATAAATAATGATATGTTTCGTGTACCTGATTCTCAAAGGAGAATTTGCATCCAACAAGCGCCTGCGCTTTGAAGGAGAAGGACGTTCTCTACCCACCGAAGGTGAAGTTAGGTGTTGTTGGATTGGTGTCGAAGTAAGCACTGTTCACAAAAAATAAAAATAAAATAATAACGTACTGGTCTTATGGGATTCTATGCACATGCTATAAAATATTGGGTACTTACGAGGAGAAGCGATAAGTACACCTGGGCCAGCCGACACCGCCAAACCACCTTCTGTTTGCGTCTCATTGTCCCTTTTGAAATATACGAAATTAAATGCGTTATACTTGGGTTATATTCTGAAACAAACGACTTTACACAGACATCCCTGTTCTGTATATTGAACCATAAACTTAAAAGTCATTACCTGAAAGTGCGCGCCTTCGAAGACAAGTAAAAATCCAACAACAGTTCTGCCAGTTCTTTGTCGGATTTAATTTTCATTTCATCGCACAAACCACACCATCTAGCGTGCTGGTCGTAAAGATAGACTTTTGTCTTATCTCTTCTAGCATAATAATTCTTTAGTCTGGCAGCCTTATCGTCTAAAGTTGCCAAACGACCTTCCATAGGAGGAAAGGAAGAACTTGCTTCAGAACTCATTACACTCTCTTCTTCGTCCGCCATTATTGGCGCTTACACTGCATAAATTAACATTCCAATTGTCGGGTCCCGATGATTGGAATGTGGCACATGCGCAGAACGGACTGGACAGCACCTTTAACCACTCGCTTAAACTAAATTTAACACTAAGAATGTTACTCAAATGTGTTTTAGTTTCTCACGATTGGATTATAGTTATATACACAAAAGATGACGTGATATTAAGTATATTATATGTCTTGAATTTGCGAAAATACGACGGTTAACCACGACAATTAAATAAACATCACACTCTATTTACCTTATAATCATCGAGGTTAACCGTGGTTAACCGTTCTAAAGTAGCTGTTTCACAGTTTTTATGTGACGCGTTGTATTTTATTCTATTAACAACGTATTATAATGCTATGTGAACGTGCATGTTGAAAGTATATGTTTTTCTTAACATAAAATTCAATTGTACGAACATGGGTTAATCGTGGTTAACCGTCGCGTAGGACACACATAAGTAATTAAAGTCTCCCCATGTAAATATTTCACACTTGTCTTGTAACTCACTGTGCAGTGAAGATCGAGGCATTTCATTTGTTGAAAATACTTAGATAATTAAAACAATTTACGATATTTTACATGTATGATATATAAGAAATTACTGTTTGATTATAACACTTTAAATTGCAGTTTGTTAGGCTCGGCACATAATAGACAATAGTAACAATTAAAACGCACAGCGTGATTATATACTTAGTATCTGATTCTGTTTCCTTTCTTAGCTATAATCATTTCGATGCGATTATTCATACTTTCTATAGTTTTGTCAATATGAGTTTTATCAAAATGAAGTATCGTAGATTGAACTCGAGCGGAAAATTCTTGAAAAGTCTCTTTCTTTATATTTCGCACAATTGCATCATTATTAAGTTTTCGCTTTATGAGGTGAAACAAATTTTCGATGGGGTTTATGTCTGGGCTACGTGCAGGTATTGATAATAATTTTGCCCGTATTGATTTCATTGCCATTCTTGCCAATGCACTATTTTGACTAGGATCCCCATCTTGTAACCAGAGACGAGACCGACCTTTGCGTGCCTTTTTAAACATTTGGGGAAATTCTCTAAGCACAAGATCTTTAAAATACTGTCTGTCTAACTTCTGATACTGTTCACATAACACAACGCCTGCTCCGTGGCTTACTGCAACCATCATCTTGACAACCTTCCCGCCAGATCCTTCGTGACTACCCTTGGCTGTGCACCCTTGATCCATGCCTTCATTTGCTCTTCTCCAAATCCCTCCTTTTGGCGCCTTAGCTTCATCCGCTGGATTTGTTTTGTGTATAAAGCTTACTCCATCTAGATAAAATGCAATTTGTTTCATCCAAACATCACTACTGAATTCCCTTTTCATTGTTCTCCCAAACTTATATCGCTTTCGAATATCAGTCTTACTTAAAGGGATATGGCAATAAAAATTATTTTTGTCCAATTTGTAAGAATATGTAGAAAAGTTAGAAAGTACGTTTACAGATTTTCATTAGCTGGCTTACTTTTTCAGATATTTGCGAACAAAAACACAAGCCGTCCGCCATCTTGTTTCACAATTAGATCTAATTAAGTGACGTCACAAGCAGGGTAAACATTGTAAAAATTGCAGTCAGTAGCGAAATGTCAGCTAAAATTCTTTTACATTGTTAGAGTTTCAATTTGAAATATATCAGCTCAAAATACTTAACATTTTGCATTAAAATACCTAGGAAATTAAGAAATGTTTAGACAAATTTTACCCTGCTTTTGACGTCATGCATATCTGACGATAGACATGCATATCCAAAATGGCGGATGGCGAGCGTATTCGTACGCAAATAATGCCGAATTTCTTAAAAAATAAAAAATCTAATGAAAATTTGTAAACGCACTTCATAACTATTCTTGATGTTCCTACAAATTAGACAAAAATAATTTTTATTGCCATATCCCTTTAATACACCTTTTTTCCTCGCTTGCAAATAATGGTATCCGTTTTTATTCAAGAAACGGCGCAATGTCCGCGACGAAATAGCATTAGGGTTTATTCCAGAACTGAGAAGTAATTTCTTCGATGTAAAATTGTTATTTTCTTCTCTCAAAATGTTAATATTTCGCAAAATAGACCGCTTTTGTCTTAGATTTATTTTCTCCGGCCTGCCACCTCTATTCTTTGTTTTCTGCTTTCTTTTTAATTCCTTTGAAAATTTCTCCTTCCAGATTCTATAAACGCTTGGCACAGACACTTTACATTCATCAGCAACTTCTCTAGCAGTATGCGTACCAGTTTTGCCCATAAGTTTTATGTAGGCTCTTTTTTCCGGTGAAAACTTTCCACTAAACGCCATATTGAACCCTCGATTGAACCCACTTTATAACAGTTTATAGCGTTTTCTATGACGTCATTAATTATCTAATAATTAATTGTAATTGGTACAACACTTAAGGTACTAGGCTACACACATATGAACTTAAGTTCTTAATTGCAAGGCCACATGGCTTTAAAAGCGTTTAAAAAGATGCATATATGAACCCGTCAAATTCAGACAATCGTGGACAAAACTGTTAATAAAATTAATAAAAATAGTAACAAAAGAGTAGTAACTAATGTTTGAAGGACTTTCTGTCCCCCCTCCCCCATTCAATGTTGAATTTATATTTCGCACATGGTTACATCATACCAACATTGTTCGGGCGAGGTGGGGGGAAGGTCTTTCCTGTGATTCGAACGAATTAAGTAGGATTAAACCAAAAGTTTACACGTTGGAACATTTTATTGACAGGTTTTGTCCACGATTGTAGCTACACTGTGGGTTCGTTTGAAAGTAAGGCGTGTTGCCATATCACACTAGTCTTATCGCATATAGTTGGATGTTAGGATTTGTACTGGTAATGGCCTTCAGTGTTTTTTCTTTAAATTCGTCAATTAAGCGACGATATATAGATTAAGTTAGAACATAAGTTACAAACTTTATACACTATGTAAACAAAAATTATATTTTAATTCATAATAAAATGGACCCCGACAAAATGGGCGTGGTTTAATGCGAACCACGCCCATTTTGTCGGGAAAATTGAGTCGTGCACCTCACCCACCCCAAACGTATAGTCTTCGCTACGCCCCTGTACGCGAATTGGCGAACATTTTGAAAAATATCGGGTTCGCATCATGGATATAACAGATAGTACCATAATCAGCACTTAAAGTCCCCTGTGCTTCTGCCGTAGTTGCTCTGCTTTTCAATGTTGAAATCTTTGTAATTCCACATAATTCGCGTTGCTCAGGTGCATTAATGCCTGGGTCCAATTTTGGCTCGACCCAGTATTTCTTTGCTGTGAAGTACGCGGCCGAGTCGTCGTTTTTGTCGATATGCGACATTTTTTGCGATTGCAAAATGGAGTTTACAAAGAAGCGATCCGCGATCGAGCAAGAAGCAAGATGAGTTGCTCTGTCATCATTGAGTTCTTTATATTATTACAGTAAGGTTGAAAACAACGGATTATTTGAAGGAATTCGTCAATTCTTTAAGGTAAGCGATATTTAATATTGTTTGTATATTAATTGTATATGTAAAATTATTTGTTCGTACCACAAATTCCTTTTGTTATAGTATATATTTTGTTTGGATAGTGCTAAAGTAAGAACCACAACAGTGAGAACAGACGCTTGTACGGCCTGTCCCCACGCAGCATTTGAAACGTTTATTACATAAAAACTTTAATACATGTATTAAAAATTTCATAACTTTAAACATTTATACAGACTAGCCATATTTTTTTTATATAGCGCCTACTGTTGTAACACTACGGTCAATAAGCAGTTAGTATTGCACATACAGTTAGGCTTTATATAAATCTTTTTGCCCAAAGACATTGAAGATTTTGACCACTTTGTCTCGAATGTTCTTGCCACAGTATTTGCTGTGTATTTGAATATGGGTTCTATTTTGGTGTGAAGGTGTCAGGTGTGTTTTATTATATTATTAGTTATTACATAATTTATTATAATTTAATAAATTACACAGTAAAAGTAGTATAGGATATGGGGGTACCAGCGCAGTTTATTTTGGGTGCTACTACAGGGGTACCTCTTCTCCCAGAGGCGTAGACGAGGTTTTTGTCCGCTCCCAGGGATGTTTTTAGTTGGCCGAATGCACCACTTTTTTCCATAGCCCGGTACCATCACTTTTCCGCTAAGTCGCCATTATTTGGTTCCGTCTGCTGGCCCTGCCGTTGGTCAGGTCGTGGCTAGTCCCTCAGGGCGTAACTAGGGCAAGTCCTAGTATCGCCCTCTATAGGACCGGCCCGAGACTTGGAACGCGGCTTAGCACTTTTAGTTTAGTGATATACGAAATAATCTAGGGAGAATTATGAGCTGGCGACAGGCGACAGCCTGGAGAATACCAGCTCATTTCTCCCGGGTGTATGTCACCGCTACCATCACTTTTCGCCGTTGGACCTGCCGTTGGCCCTGCCGTTGGCCCTTTTAATGGTCCACGGCTTTTCAATGACTTATGTCATAGTCCTGCCGTTAGCGCTTTAAGTGGCCCACGGCTTAGCATCATGGCTTGGTCCACGGCTTGGCAATGTAGAAGTTGGTTATGTCATCATCAACCGTTTCCTCAATTGGTATATAACATAGCCAGAAATTTTTCCATTTTATGGACCAGTTTATTTTGCCCCCAACTCGCCTGACCAGTCGGTTGCCACCGATCTTCCAAAATACAAGTCTTCACAGAATCCAAGTCAGATTTTATTAAGTAGTCCGCCTTTTGACTGTACGCCGGCGTTTTTAAAGCTCTATATTAACAGCCTATACTAGCACTCTTACAAACTCCCAGTAACAGAAAACTTCTTCATTCTACTCCGTAGACAAGTGTCACGTGACACTAATGTTGACATTCCATTGAGCGCTAGCAACCCGAACTTTTTTAAGCTACGTTTATTTTTTTATTTTTTTTTTCAACGCAACTTAAAAAAGTTGGGGTTGCTAGCGCTCAATGGAATGTTGTTTACATGGATACGGATAATGACCGTTTATAGTTGCTGCTCACTATAGAGAAGAAGACTAGAAGGGGTCTTGTGAAGAAGAGGAGTGGTATTAACAACCGTATGAAGGATTTATGTAGGGAGACTGTATATAATGTGGTGGTTTCATAAGAGTGAAGCTATAGGGATGTATGCGTTATAGTGGATGATTTTTTCAGCTGCCGTCTGACTGAATTTGCATATCCTTTGCAGGTGGTTTTCAGCTGCCGTCTGACTGAATTTGCATATCCTTTGCAGGTGGCAATTTCTGTTTACTTTTACCGGTTGTCAATCAATAAAGGCAAACCCTATCCTGTAAAACCGCTCATCAAGGGGCCTGATGAGTTTATGCCCATATGCATAGCTACTGACACCGTCATTTAGTATATACCTTTTATCGTCGAAGCAGCTGAGCGAAATTTTGTTAACTTCGTAGGATCCCAGCTGGTGGCGTACACTTCTTATAGTTTTCATTTTGTGCTTGAGCTGCTTTTTCTCTAGTAACGTGTCCTTATAGTCGTTATGTTTTATATTCTTACTTATGACAGACTTCTTGACTCCCTTAGCCTTTTTATCTCCTTTATTATTATCCTTCAAGTAAGAGTACATCTTACTTTTCAACCCAATAAATTCCGTGATGGGAGTTCCGGCTACCTCATCCTTCATCTTACCTATGACTTTCTTATTCTCTGTGAAGTGATACTCAGAGTCCACGGGGTAGTCACTGTTATCAAACTTATCACGGTCAGAGTGGAAGTCTTTATACACATCCCCAGCAGATATCTCATATAGTAGACTATCGGTATCAGTAAAAAGTAGCCTGGCCTCAGAACCATACAGATTTCCTATATATCTGTAGTGGAAGTCATACATCAAGGTCTTGGACATGTCCAGTATACACATCCCAACGAAGGCGGGTCTGTTCAGTGTCAGACATTCCTTAATTTTATGTACGGCAACCAGGTTCTCTGTAATGTATAACGTACTTGGTTTTATCCATCAGGTTTGGGATTAGTTTATGTACTGTTCCTATGTGGATGTTATACTTGTCTTTTATGTCCCGGCAATAGTCTGACAACATATCCGATTTTACTTTAATCTTTTCTGGGGCTAGAGGAAAGTCATTATGTTTCTCATGAAGTTCGTCCGGGTACTCCAGATCAACCTCAAGTATAAGGCCGCGGTCAGACTCATCACCGTACTTACTCAGGTCCACTGTGTCAGCGTCAAGCCACTTGAACCCACCAGTCGGTAGGTACTGGCTCATGGCCCATCCGTAAAGGTTGTTAGCATCCAGGTACATAAGGTACTTGCTAGGCAGCTTTTCATCATATTTTTTCATATACTTGTTATTAGCCAACCCATACCTGTTAGCGATATATGACGTGCCGTCCCTCATACCCTTTTCTATGAACTGGAACATATTTATGTCAGTCATCAGTTCAATTTCCACGCCAGTCATTTTTAGCATCGCATCCCAGGACAATCCGGGACTGGAGAAGTAGTGACATGGGTCCAGCTTATAGTACTGTAGACAGGTCTTCCTGAAGTTTTCGAAAACATCAGCCAGCAGCAGCACATCTGACTTCATATATAGGTCATGGTATTCTCCCATATTACCCAACCTGAAGGTTCTCCAAACCTTATGGGCATGTGCATAGTCATTCTCAGAGATGTGTTCATTATTCAGGGCGCTATAGAACTCGTCCTTGGTTGGTAAGCAGGTGTCATCGAACTTTTCAAAACTGCTCATATAGTCGTATGGATAAACTCCCTTGCGAGTCATCAGATCGAACTTCTCACCCTTAAACTCTTCAGACGTTATTACGAAAGCGTCCCTAGGTAAGTTGTCAACAAGTCAGTCGTCCCAGAGCACTGGACATGAACTGTAGGCTATCTATAAAAACCAGATGTCGTCCCAGCATGAATGACATGTACTTTTCCATATTGTTAGGTATCACATTTATATCCATTCCAAATTTACCTATTTCCTGCATTATGAAGTGGCTGTCATATCCCCTTAGATTATGAAAGATTACTGGTATTTTATCAGTAATTCTGTAAATCATATTACATTTGCTATGGGCTGATCCCCTATATTTCCCGGTGATGTGGCAGTGATCTCTAACCCTCACGTCTGAGTCAACATAACTTTTATTACATATGTGACACTCCTCTGATTTCTCATGTTCATCAATCTCAGCTCTGGCCATAGTCATGTCTTTGTTAAATGATTTCTCCTTAACGCTCTGACAGTAGGCAACTTCCTTAAGCATCTTCTTCATAAACTTGTAGACAGCCCTCTCACCTCTGTAGACCTTTACCGGCTTGCTAAAGCTATCGTCGACGCAGCATACAACCTTATATGAGAACCCACAGTCTACATGCTTCTGGTACTCTTGTGTGTATGACGTACTATCATCTTTGCTAGGTGTGTTATTATGCATCACCAGGGCTTCGAAGTCAGCATATATAACGAAAGGTACTTCAAGCTGCTTACGGTGGTTGATGAATGTGAGTTTGTTCTCACTCTCCTCAGGCATCTTTATAGCCTGTTTACCATTCACCACAATACAGTTCTCACTATGGGCTGACAGTATAGCATATGAGCTGAAGCATTGTAGGCAATGCATGCAGAAATGCTTTCTCTCCTTATGCTTAGTTTTGTTGTACATGAACTTATTAAAGTCCTTCATTAGCACATAATGCCTGTCAATCAGCAGTAGGTTCATGCAGCTCTCATGCTTTTCCTTTGACACATATATTGGGTAAGTCTGCCCACCCTCATACCCAAACACATTTATGCGTATGTTATTTTGAGTCTCTATCTTACTGTACTGTCTTGTTTCTACTGGGAATTTCACACCAGTGTAGTCAAGAGTAGGTAGTAAGGCTTTATCAGTTTTCTTAACTCTCTGAGGGTCTTTACTCTGTGGGTTCACGTATCTGATATGGCACCATCTGAAACATTCGTTGTCACTGTTCTGTATATTTATCAGCCCCTTTGCGGGGTTCCTCAACTCTTTAGGAAGTTCTACATAGCTACTACCTTGTAACGGCCTATAGGCTACCACATTAAGATAATGACTCATGATGCTGTCTATGACCCAGCCACTACCTTCAGAGGTCCATGACTCGTACAGGTTCAGCATATTCTTCCCTCCCACTGCTGCTAGAGACTCCAGGTGACTTCTATCTATAGCGACAGCGGCTTTACTTCCAAAGTAGACATCCTTAAAAAGGAAATCACCATTACTTTGTTCCTTCTTCAGTTTTATCTTCAACATTTCCGCAAACTTTATACCGCCAATATCCTCCATCTCAATTTCGAGCACTCTGCATACTAGACTTCTTGTCTGATCTATTTCAGACTCAGGATCACCTCTGTCCAGAATACTAATTTCCATACCTCTAGTGTAACCCTTAAGAGCCCTTCTAGCCTCAACAACCCCCAGCTCCTCATGCAGATCCTGTCTACGTCCCGCTAGTGTATCAGCATCTGATGGTATTTCTTCAAGTGGGTTTATTTTCTTAACTGTTCTTGACATACCGGCATCTGATGGTATTTCTTTAAGTGCTCTCGACATACTATACATATATATTCTTACTAAAATAATTTAAACGCACTATATCTTCTGTAGTAATTATATGGAAGATGTAGTATTTACTAGAATCTTAAGCAAGTAGAAAAACTAGTAGATGAAGTTTTTAATTTAATTGAGATGGATAGGGAGCTGGTGGGTAGGTATATTAACCTTCTGAAGCATAGGAGATCCTGTGGAAGTGCCTGCAGTGACTACCAAGAGTGACCTTATTGCGGAACTTTCTACCGCAGTACCTACATTTTACTCTTGACTTAGACATATACTCATCAATACATCTATGTATCTCATCATAATTGCATGACACTAGGGTCCTATATCCATTATCTCCCAGGGTATCTATGAATGACTTCTGCCTGTCTGAAAAGACCCCCGTGCCATTCGGAGTCTTTAGCTCTATAGCCAGACCAGAGTATGTCTTGTGTAGGTTCCCTATAATGATATCAGGTTGCCCACCTCTATACCCCTTCTTCCAGCTGGTTATTCTTTTTAACTTAGTGTCCTGATTCTCTCCTAGGCCTGGGATGATTATAGCGTTAGGATGGTACTCTCTTATATACCTTATTACCTGGTAATGTAGGTCAGTCTCATTCATCAGTGACAGTTGGTTACCAATAAGCCTAGGTGCTATGTACTGACCAGTTTTCCTTATTGATGGTAGGACATCTCTGAACACCCAATTCTTGAACCTTTTTGCTGATGGTAGCTTAGACGAGAATACCAGACTGTATACTCCTGGCTCGTTTATCAGATAAGTGCTGCTACCACCCAATGCACTGTTTTGGTGCATTGCTCGCTGTACTACCTTTTTCCTGTCATCCTCACTAACATGATTTCTTATCGCATTACTCGGCCTTTTATAACCAAGTGCTTCTGCGACGTCCTTACCTCTGAACCATATATCATCACCATCCTTTTGCACTGTGATATCTACACCATCAAAGTTGTAAATACTCCTCTGCATACTATAGGTATATACTTTTGAAAAATCTATTTAAACGCACCTGACGCCCCGTTTTGGGGCCTCTCAGAATGTGACATTCCCCGCTATGGGAAAAGTCATGCTATAACCAATACACTGTTTCAGGACCTTGCTGCTATCATCACTTTTTCATATACCTAGCCCGCCAAAACAGCGGGTTAGGCGCGTCCACCATCAGAGTTTATTCTCTACACTGACTATATGGAGGGCGTAGAGCATGATATAGGAAATCTGGTTGATGAAATATGTGAGTCGTATGGGAATGTGCCCCACAGAGAAATAGATAGAATGATGAGAGAGTTAATAGATCTTAATAGTCTTTACACAAGGTTAAGACGTAAAAAATCTAAACACAAAAAAACCCGGGTCTACCAGCTCAGCGCTTAAGTGTCACACGCCTACATTTCTGAGATGGGCATCCACTAATGCATGGTCTAGGCTGTTGACCACTATTACAGCACTCACTGCTGCATACCAGTATTGGGTAATTAGATAGGTTAACTCCTGGGCAGTCTATAGGACAGTTTCTTGGTGGACACTCGCTACAGCCTGAATTATACCCGCGCATGTAACCGCTCACACCACACCGTATCTTATATAGGTCCTCAGACGCAACAACAAGGTACGACCTATCGGACATCATTTTCAGGTAGCTAAACTGCCTGTCGCTCAGAGTGTTAAGGTCATATCTCCTGCCGGCTTCACCAATCCATATAGCCATCCCGTTATGGATGTCATCAGGATTGATTATTGTCATGGTAGGACTATCATCTGCGCCAAGTCCTAGTATTATCACAGATCTTGGAAATTCCTTTTCAATGTACTTAGTTATCCGACTTATTGTATCATTATCTGGTGTCACACTATATGTTGGACGGTTGGTTATACCATGGCTTAGAAACTCCACTATTTCCGTCTGGCGACTGTCAGTCCTACTGGGGTCACAAGGTTGTCTGGCTATATACATCATGAAATATAGCCTAAGATCGTCGGCGTCATTCCCAACTTTAGTGTCATATCCAACTGCATACAACCTTCTTTGAGAACCTCACATCGGTTTTTGTCATCTTCGATTTTACCCACAGGGCTAACCCAACATTTCCATACCTAGGCTCGAGTATCATAATGTCAGGCTGTCCAGGCCTATACCCGTTTTCTCTATTCTCATCTGTGTCTTCAGGCCTCAACATAAACAAGACCTCCGGATGATACTTCTCCATATAATTTACCAACTCAAGTACGACTTCCTGCATATTATACTTCTCCATATAATTTACCAACTCAATCACGACTTCCTGCATATACTATATGTATAAAATTATTTCTTTAAGTGTCTTTATTTTTCCACTTCAGAAATATAGGACATCTGCATTCAGTACCCCAACCCAACTCCTTGTATACAGATCCGAACAACCGATCATCAAACATGTTCTTACTATATCCATCACACATGTCACTGACGTCTGTAAGTAGTGTGAGGCCTCTGCGACTGGCCAACCTTATTATATAGTAGTTATACCTACTTACATTTTTTCCTATCAGGTTAAGTCTCATCATAACTGACACAACCTTTATGAAATCAGCTGTCAACGTTCTTTCATCAGAACTATTAACAACTCCTGCTATCCTTCTAGCAAACCACTTACTTCTCTTATGAACAGTCTTCCTCTTACTCCATGACATTAGATCCAACTCTGGTACAGGTACTGTGAAAGGTCCTTGTAGGCCACATGATGTACAGGTCGGAAAACCATGACAGTTGATACGGTAGCCACCACAGTCATCACATGTGTACATCTCATCGATTTTCCTGAATCTTCGCTCCACATAGTCTTCCCTTCTACCCATATAATATAGCATAGGAATATATCTTTAAATAAGCCCTGCCCTATGTGCTATGAAACCCACAGAGACTCCTGCTATAGCAACAAACATTGCCTGGTACTTCTGCATCTCCTTAGAAGGTTTATAGAAGTCTCCAAGTTTAGGTTCACCCCTGAAGGTCATACCATTTGAGGTGTATGTTCTCAGCTTATCCAAGGCCCTGTTAGTGGCATTTATGTCGGCGTTGGCATCACTTAACTCTGCTCTAAGTTGAGCCAACCTATCCTTATGTCTTATCTCATTCTCATAGAACGCTTCCTTAGCTGCTGCCAGCTTCTCCATGCTTAGGTTATGTCTCTTAATTTCCTTCTCATATCCAGTGTGGTTAAGCTTGTTAAATAGGAAACCTGCCCCAGCAAAACTTAATGCAGCGAATGTTGTCTGAAGAGCTCCACCTGCTAATGCACCTGCCATAATGTCACCTAGGTATTCTTGAAGGGGTCCTCAGGTATGTACTTCTTTTGCTGCAGGTATTTGACAGTTAGTGTTGATGCTGTAATACCAACTGCTAGCTTCACATATGACTTCACACTTTCAGCCGATGTCAGCGGCTCCCTCAACAGCTTCTTACTGGCCATGCTAAACAGTAAAACTCCCACCGTAACTAGAACAGCGTCGAATCCTTCATTCATAAGTTCCTTCCTCTGAGTCGACATACTACTAATGATATTTAGTTACAATGTCTCCAGATTGCTGGTGGTCTCTGGTTCAGCAGAAGCAGCTACCTCCCTCCTGTCACTTTTCCATGTGAAGTATAATGACACACCCGCTACCAGAAGTCCTGCTAGTCCTAACATATATCCATTAGTAGGTAATGACCATGAGGAATCTGGCTCATCCATCTTTATTCTTTCCCTCATCTTCTTCTCTTTAGCTGCTTTGGATATTGCTGCCAGCCTCTTACCTGCCTCTACACGTTTGGGATCTTTAGTCTTAACATCAGTAGTGATCTTGGGGTCTTTACTGTCAGACATCTTATAGATTACTACAGGTTTACTTACCGTCTTGCTGTGAGATACGCTGCAGATACCGCTAAGATAACTGTGAGATACTTACCAGTAAATACTAGAGCATCTCCACCAGCCTCCTCAATATCTGACCATGGTATACTTACCTTAGCTGGGTTGAGCTTCTCCCACTTTCTCCTCTTCTTCCCCGCATGTATCACATCTGAACCTCCTCTTGTTAGTCCAACTGCTAGCCCTGTGACTATAGCAGCTATGCTAAGACCAATACCCACTATCACACCCACCCTCTTCATAGTGTTTCTAAGCATCTTTCTCTGCCACTCATCATAGTACTCCCTTATACCAGTCCTTAGCAAATCACTCTCCTCATCTGTGAGAACCCTGCCAATTGACCTGAACTCACCTCCAAGGTACTCCACAGCGTAGTCATTAACAAGACCTGTATCGCTCAGCTCCCTAGTGATCTCGAGGGTACCATTGTCCAGCAGGTAGTCTACGAACCTGGGATCATTACATCCAGGCTCGAGGTTTAGAATGTTAGTGAAGAAATCCTCCGTGTCTCTGTACGCGTGGCCCCTCCTGATCTTCTTCATCCTATCCTCACCAACAATTATTCTGGAATGACTGTCAGTGTAATATTCCCGCTGATCAACAGTTCTACCTAAATGTAGTCCCTGCGGCTCTGCAGTATCACGTTTTCTGAATACAGCAGTATCTCTACCAGGATCAACACTCACTGTTCCACCGAAATCTGTTTCCTCAGTTTGAGGTGTGTAATAGCCAGGTTGCTGGCTGTCATAATCATCAGGAACCTCATAACTACCTAAGGCATTCATTTCAAACTCCTCCAAGCCCTCCATAATACTCTGATGATTTCATATACGCATGGCCTCTGTAGACCCTGCTATACCTATCCTTTATTTTTTTCTCCAGTGGCATAGTGCTGTCATTTATTATATTGTCTACCATAGTCAGATTGCTGAACATTGTGGATCTGTCAAACTCAATACCTCTCAGATATCCTTTGATTGTATTCAGGGACTTTGTATAGCTCTTGTATGCCACCTCACACTGACTGACTTTCTCTACTATCTTTTTGTTCTTGATATACCCATGCATAAGAAGTCCGATAGCACTTATAGATAATGTAGCGAATCCACCCAATGCACTAAATGCTCCGCCAGCAACAGTTAGGAATATAGCAGACATGTTCAGGGTAAGATTGATCCTAGAGAGTCTCTTAAATTGCCACTGGTAGCAGGTAGCCATCATGTGGTAATGCTCATAAAGTGACTTTAACATCTCAACCTCTCCTGAGCTCAGCTTATCAGATATATGGTTGAATCTTATTATACTCTTCTCTCTGTCAAGTGTCATAAACTAACCCTGATTCAGACTCATATATTAGAGCATATAATCATGCCATAATTATGAGGAAACTGACTGTGACTATAAAAGGATCATATAAGGTGGTTAGACTTGAGGAGCCTATACTGACAGGAAAAAATCCCCATATTCTGCTGAAGAAGGTCTACATAATGTGGGAGTACTTTAATGTAACCAGCAGCAAGGGTAACTACTATGTTCACAATAAGAGGGCGAATAAATTCCTTGGGGATGGTTATTACACATTCCAGGATTTTAAGAAGATACTTGAGGGGAACAGCGGGGTTACATTAACACTTAGTAAACCAGAGGCTAAGTGTACGATGGTGACCGACAGTAGCACGACGCTAGTACTGCATAACAACTTAGCATCTTTACTAGGATTCAGCACCCGTATATTCTTACCAGGTAGTAGCACAAAGAGTGGTCTGATAAATGTGAATAATGGACTGAAGTACTTGGTGGTGATGTGTAATGTGATATCCACATCAATGAATTTATACAATGGAAGGAAGAGTAATACCCTAGTGAGTCTTCCAGTAACTAGTGAGCAGTCGCTGTTCGGTTCGACACAGTCATTTGTTGACATTGAGACAGAGCTTGAAATTGGTAAAGGTGTTATAAATGAGTTGGAATTCCATGTAACAGATCAGAACGGAAACCCTCTGAATGGTTTTGGGAGCATGTTGCTGGAGCTGTACATCTCGTAGAGTATATGGACAATGACATAGAATTGGAACAGGGGCTTAGAGATATATACTATAATCCGGCAACTGGTTACCAGTCAGCTGAGAGACTTTACCAGAAAGCATTGGCTGATGGTCTCCCCGGTGCGAGTAGGAAGAAGGTCACTGAGTGGTTAAAATCTCAGGACACTTTTACACGATACAGGAAAATAGTTGGTAGGCATAAGTTTAGACAGACTAGGGTTTACTACCTTGGTGAGCAGCTACAAATGGACCTTGTTGATATGGGTAAGTATGGGAATAAGAATGGGGGATACCGTTGGATACTGACGGCTGTTGAAATTCTAAGCAGATATGCCTTTGCCATCCCCGTGTACAGGAAAGACACTGGAAGTATGACCAAGGCGGTAACGTTGTTGCTTAAGAAATTTAAGAAGCGTTTTGGAGCGGATCCAGAACTGGTGCAGTTTGACGACGGTAAGGAATTTTACAATGTTGGGGTGAGGTCCTTACTGGAGGGAGCTGGTGCTAAGTACTTTAGCACCCTATCGGATAAGAAGGCTGCTATTGTGGAACGGTTCAACAGAACCTTAAAGACGGCTATGTGGAAGTACTTCTACAGTAAGGGAACATATAAGTGGACTGATGTTCTAGACTCGCTGGTTAGCAATTACAATAACAGTAAGCATAGAACTATACTGATGAAACCGGCTAATGTGAATAAAAGTAATGAGGCTGAAGTGTGGAACACCTTATTTGGTCACACATCTGGAGAATACCCTCTAGCTAAATTTAAAGTTGGTGATACTGTCAGGATAAGCAAGTACAAAAGCATATTCACTAAGGGCTATGAGGCTAACTTCACAGAGGAACTATTCAAGGTGACTAAGGTGATTAGGGGTGATCCGAATGTTTATGAAATAGCGGACTTAGAGGGCGAGCCAATAATTGGGAAGTTTTATGAAGAGGAGCTAAGTGCTGTTGTTAAGAAGGATCATGTGTATAGGGTGGAGAAAATACTGAAGAGGAAAAATAAGATGGCCCTGGTGAAGTGGCTTGGGTATGATAGCAAGCATAATAGCTGGGTACCTGAGAGTGATATCCAGAATATTGGTTAGTTTATGAGTTATTATGATAGATATGCGTTTGACGATGACTATGAAGAGGAAAACAGTCCCCCTGAAAATGGTGAAGGGGATGGTGAAGAGTTGCCAGAATCTGGTGACCTGTTAAATCAGGATGAAGACCCTTATGCTGAGACTAAATGGATTGATGAGGACATAGACTATAGGACTAAAGACATTTCTGTTGTTAGGGAAATTGGAACTAAGGACAATATTAAGAATTTCGTTAACAGTATGATAACTAGAAAAGGTGCCATCAGCAAAAGAATGTCAGATGGTAATCGTATGAATGTGGTCAAACTTATTAGATCGTTTATAGCATTAACTGATGGTCATGATATAAGACCCCTACTAAATAATGAGGACGGTCTCAGAATAATCCATAATAGCTCTTTCTCGAGAGGTGGGGCTGTCAGACTTGGTGGTCTCACACTCACTCTCAGCTATAGAGGCGTAGAAGTTAGGGAGATTAATACAAGTAAATCCACCACGAGAAAGCTCAATGTCGGTTCACCAAATGAGACGGAGTTTACCAGACTAGTCGAGAATACATTAGTGGTCACACATGATGCGGTGAAGTCGCTTGCAGATGAGACTGGAGTAAGTGAGGAATACGCTAGTGAGTTTGTTGATGAGGATGAGTACCCTGATATACCACCTGAGATGGTTAAGAGTATGATGATGGAAAAGAGTGCGGCAAAGAACTAGCCCCATTCTGGCGTTTAACCCCCGGCATTTTCTAGTTTCATATTCGTGATTGGCTAGTTTCAGATTCACTGAATCTGAAACTGGCCAGTTACGGAATATGAAACTAAAAAATGCCGGGGGTTGAACCCCAGAATTAGACTATTTCTTTGGCGCAATAATACCAATGTAGCTTTGTTTTACGGAGTTTGAAATTTATATATTTTAAAATGCCAAATTTTAGAATATTACTGTTACGATATTTTTACAAACAGTTCATAAATTGGGTTAAAAATACTAAAAATAAGAAAAAAGCCGGCTTGGACCCCCCCCCCCCCCCCTGATCTTTTGTTTAAACATTAGTTTCACTTCTGGATTTTTCCTGTCCAAACGAGTAGTACTTTGAAAGAAAAAGTAATTTTTCAATGTTTTCCAGTGTTTGAGGATGGGTATATTTGATAAAAGAAGTCTTTAAAAGATAAAGATGACTCTCACGAAGCGATTTTGTTGTCGACTTTGTTGTTTACGTTCGTGTCAGATTACTAAAGCCGCGTTTCGCTGGCTGTCTTTCTGGATTTTTCCTGGCGAAACGGTAAGCGTTAGAAAACTGTAATTTGCTTTAGGCTATCAATTATATCATAGTTATTGATATATTCGACAAAAGAATGGCGTAAACCTTGTACATTTTGTTAAGAAACGGATTATATTTTAACGAGCGCTCGAGACAACATGTCGAAACGTCGCAAGAGCGTTATGTCTGGTTCGCTATCTGGATTTTTCCTGACCAAATAAAGCGCTCTACAGGCTGAAAAATAGGTTTATTTGAAGCTCACTTTCATGGACATGGGTATATTTGATAAGTGATTGGCACCCACAGATGGACTTCGCGGCAATCTACGGTTTTCTACGCAGAATGCACCTCCAGTTTCAGATTCGAATCAGAATCTGAATGTGAAACTGCGAATCTGAAACCGTAGGTCCGACTGTTTGCATGTCTGTTGTTTTATGTCAAAAAGGGGGGAGCCACGGCTCCCACGGCTCCCCCCTGGCTACTTCCCTGGATCCCACATGGCCAGGATCAACCATTGATCCTTATATATAAGGGGCTAATGCACCTAACGGGTGGTCCCACCAGGCACCTAACGGGTGGTGTATAATTACCATAGCAAGTTGTTGCAAACATCGTTTAGTTTCCTGTTTCGTAAGTTTCCTATCCAGTTCCCCTTCCATTATCTATGACCAGTCGTTTCCTTCTTTTTCTTTCCTTTATCGTGCAACACCTCGCTCTCACGCTTTTATCCTAGTGAATCCCTTGTGATCCCATGTTGATCATAGCAAAATATATCTTGAAAAAGCGACTGGGGATCGACGAGTCTGGGTTCAGGCAGCCAGATTTCCAATATCATTTTGACTATTTTACTTGTAGGGCATCTGAAGGTAAATATCTCAGGAACATAATCAACAAGTCGATACGCCGAGCACCTGTAGGGGTAGATGCTGAAGTGGAGTTATCCTTTCGAGAGAACAAACCTGACCAACTGAAACCTTTAGAACAGCAACTTGCTACAGGTAAATTGGGAGCTTACCCAGTTCTACCATCAGTGTCAGCAGGTAAGTTGTTATTAGAGTGATATAGCACAGTAAATTCTCGTGTATAAGAATTTAGATTTTTTCAAGTTAGCCTAAAAGGTTAACCTCGTACCCAGGGCATTTTGCCTCCACGTCGGGATGTCGGCGAAAATTGCCTGGCGTCGGCTGGTCGATTCTAAAATCTGATTTGGTCGGCTTAAAAACGTGATTAATTCAGATGGAGTATAATTTGTTGATGAAAATCTGAATTACAATAGGTTAACTTTTGAAATTTACCCAAATGATAGAAATGACACCTTTGGTTAAACTCAAGAACAGTAGATAAATGCCTATACAAGAATTTCATGAATTCATGAAGTTCGTGAAACTGGCAAAGCTGTACAATTAACACAACCTCGTTTCCACGGTGGAAAAAATGGCATCGGCTAATGCACTCACGCACGCATTTTTATTGCTTGATTGCTTTTTTTAAAATTGCTCATACAAATTTTTCATGAAACATACTTATGCATAATTTTCTGCCAGTTATGATATAATAGCTTCAACGGGACCGCGAACAGGACCAATGGGACCGCCATTACAATGAACTTCTCCCTACTATACTAAATTGCTAATTTATTACACCCATTTTCACCAGCCGATGCCAGGGCCGGCCTTTTCCCGCCCTCCCAATTTCAAAAGGGCCCTGGGAACGAGGTTGCAATTAACAATGATAGACCTGGAGCTTGGGGGTATTTCACAAAAAATTACCCTGAGGGATGAAATAGCACGAGGGCGAAGCCCGAGGGATATTTCATTCCAAGGGGTAATTTTTACAAAAAACATATAACCTTTAATATTATACCGTGCTCCGCTTTAGGTCTTCTTTTAGGTTCGCAAGGTCATTTCGGTAAAGTGCCCCCAATTCGTCAGAATTTACGCCTCAAAAATAAAATATATATCGTCAGAAAGTTATTAATTTGTAGAATACAATGGTGTCTTTGATTTTACGATAAACACAAACCAATAATAGTTGTGAATTTTTTAATTAAAACCAGAGAGCTAATTGACTCGACTCTCACAGCTTGACTCTCACAGTTTCCGTCATGAAATGGTAAGTCAGTTCAGGGGCGGATCTAGGATTTTTCGTACGTTAGTCAAAATTTTATGACGTCATACCTGATGACGTCACGTGACGTCAGGGTGGCAGTCCGATTTTCGTGGGGAGTAGATGTTTTATTTTATCAAACTACGGATACGTCAATGTTTTTTAAAAATGTAAAATAAAAGTAAAAGTAAATCATAAGGTTCAGGTATTTGGATCCTGGCTGTGACTTACCATCCTTGGTGTATTGTTGGTGAATAGTGGTGGAAAATGGTTAATAGTTTGAGGTTTATTAAGGTGTTAGGGATTGAGATTATGGAGGTTGGGGTTAGGTTTAGGGTTAGGTTTTATGAGGTGGATTTTAGGTTTTAAACTTTATAGGATGGGAATGTCAAGTAAGATAAATTTATAATATATTATAATAATTATTATATATTAACCAAATAAGTACACTAGCACAGCTCCATATTTATTATTAATTTCAAATATATTTTCGACTGATTGACGCTTATATCAAACATAATATCGGTAATATCATTGTCACAGCAAGTCAACAATGCAGAGAACAACTTACAACTGGACATCAAATTTATACATAGTGACCATTGACCAAGCCACGTGATATGATATGAATATCGGGAAATTCGGTATAAACAGACTACAATCCAAATGACCAAAGGCACCAAATCTAATACTATAGCCTATAAGTACAGTCTTAGCCACAGGCTAATCAGCATAGACACCATGACAGACTGCGTTTGGAGCCTTATTATAAACTTAATATACTTTAATATACAGTCTGAAAAACTCTCAGGATACGAGCGCAAAAAATATGCAAATTAGTAGCCACACGTGCAGCCGGATTATATTTAGATTTATTAGATCGCGAAAACCTTCGATAAACAATATAATAAATGCCCAATTTAGTTAAATAGGTTATGTTTACCTATTAGTACAAGACTTGTTCTTCTTGTCGTCTCGAACATACTTGGGGATGTACGATTCGGCAGCGAAATTTCTACTGAGCGTCAAGCTCGTGCTGTTGATGGCGCTCACGAGCTCCTCGAGCGAGACGTTTGGCAACGCGTCGATTCGTTGCTTTGGACCAGCATAAAAATCTCGGAGATATCCCTGATCTTCATTTTCAAACGCAGAAAGTACGGTTTCGTATGAAACACTTCCCGCAGACATAGCACTATAGCAGTATGCTCTGATAATCTGATTTACTCTGACAAGTCGGAAATTGAACCTTCGTAGTCAAGCTTCGATCAGAAAGGCCGTAGTAATATTATGCTGAGGCATATACCCCACGCTGCAATAAGTCATGACTAATCAAAAAAATACAGCCAATGACTATTCAGATATTTTTCGAATTAGCCAATCATGTAGCTTGTTTATGAGCCCCTGACCGCTTAAAGCCGGTCAGAACTCCCCGGAAAGTGGTCAACATTGACTGTGGACCAATCAAATAGCTAGATTCGGCGACAAGTTAGTCACTGCTCACGCGTAAGACTGCTGGTTTGACTAAGCTATATTGCTTCGGGAAAAGTCAGCGCTGAACGAAATTTGACACCTGGAATAATTAATTGCTGGACCGCGATTTGAATATAATTAACCGAGTTAATTTATGACTATGCAATTTCTACGTTAGTCGCGTGACCGATTTGACTACCCCTAGATCCGCCCCTGAGTCAGTTGCCCTTCTTACCGTCGATTAGTAAACCAGCTCTCCGTTTATTTGATCTTATTAAGACTCGTTTCTGTAGTCATATTACTTTTATTAGTCGTTGTTTATACCGCAGGGTCATTCCCTGTGGCTTTAAATCTTCCTTCAACCTCTTGCATTTTAATTTACCTACCATTTACCGCCATTTCTCTGACTCCATCTCGGCGGCTTGTTCGAATCACTCTCGTCGTTTGATACGTATGACCATTCAGTAGATGTCCATCTACATACAGCAAACTAATGACAATATTTCGCGTTGTAAAACTTTTCTTCCTCAGGTTTGTCCACCTATTTTGGTCACTGATATTATCACTAAAATTCGCTTTTTAAATTCTAAACTTTATTCGTTTCTTAAAGACGTTAAGGCGTCCAAATTGTCTAAATTATTAGGACCTCGCTCTGTTTCTCCTGACTGTACTAGTTCTGTCAACGAAGATAAACAACGAAGAATGTTTTTACCATTCCGTCTGATTTACCCTTGTCCGACCCAGAGAGATCTGTTCTTACGAAGGGTCTCAAATTCGTTCCCAACTCCAGGCCCATTGATTTATTTTCAGTCAAAGAAGACTGTGAAGCTTTTTTCCGCCGTTTACGCCTAAAAGCCCATTTTCATAATCAGTCCTCCACCTTTAATAAGGATGTCTTTGAGGAAATCAACCCTAAAAAGTCTTCTTGGTCTCCACCTGAAGGCCAATTTTCGTCTCGTGATCTTTTTGTTCGACAGTGCCGCCATGAAATTGACAGATTAAACCATTCACGCCTAAAAAGGGCTTCCAACCTCAATAAAGAGAAAGTTCTAGCTTTTCAATCATTGCGTAGTCGTAATGACGTTGTCATCAAACCTGCGGACAAAGGTGGTGCCGTTGTTGTCTGGAGATCTGACTTGTACCGACAAAAAGCTCTTCGTCAACTCAGCGATGCCTCCTTTTACACTCAGTTAAATTCCGATTCCACCCCTACTCACCAAAAAACTGTTAAAACCACCATTAACAATCTTATTCAAGCCGTTGAATTGCCTGCCTCTGCCTCCAACCTGATAATCACCACTCCTAGAATACCAGTTATCTATTTTTTACCTAAAATTCATAAACCTAACAATCCTGGCAGGCCGATCGTCTCCGCTTGCAGCTGTCCTACTGAACTCATTTCCAGCTTTTTAGACCATGTTATGTCACCTTTGGTAAAGAAGTTGCCTTCTTATATCAAAGATACAAAATATGCTCTACAGATTTTCGACCAAATACATTTCAGCCGTTCCAGTAAACTCATTTTCACCATGGATGTTAAGTCTCTCTACACCGTCATTCCTCACTGCGATGGTCTGAAAGCTTTGAAGTTTTTCTTTAATCAACGCACCATTTTGGAACCATCCACCACTACATTACTTCGCTCGGCAGAACTTGTACTCACCCTCAACAATTTTTCATTTGATGGTGAACATTACCAACAGATTGGTGGAGTAGCAATGGGTACCAAAATGGGCCCCAGCTAACGCAAACTTATTTGTTGGTTATGTTGAAAAACAAATCTTTGAACGATACACTGGACTATTTCCTGATCTCTTCAAGAGATACATAGATGATTGTTTCGGAACAGCATCATGCTGACGTGTGAATTTAGAGAGATTTATTAATTATGTTAATGATTTCCATCCGGCACTCAAATTCACATGGGAAATCAGTGAAACCTGTGTGTCGTTCCTGGATATCTTGGTATCGATTAGTGATCATTCGCTCATGACTTCTGTCTCTTATAAGCCGACCGTTTCACATAGTTAACTTTTATTTTCATCCTCTCATCGCAAACACACTAAACAATCCATTCCATATTCTCAATTTCTGCGACTTCGCCGCCTTTGCAGTGATGATAAAGACTTTGAGACCAAATGTTTGGAAATGAGATCCTTTTTTGTCCTCGTGGCTATCCCACCCACCTGGTAGACACTGCTATTAACAAAGCATCTATATAGTATTCCTCTTCCTGACACTTTAAAACAACCTTTAGAAAGAGTTTCTGATACTAAAATACCATTAGTTCTTACATTTCATCCCTTCAACTACAAAGTTAAGGATATCATTAGCCGCAATTTCCATATCCTAAAGAATGATCCTGAAACGTCAGCTATTTTCACCGACAACCCTTTAATCTCTTTTCGGCGTAATAAAAATATTCGTGATGGTTTAGTGCGTAGTGCCCTTAGAAAAAATCTATTGGCACCAGCGGGTACTTTTTCTTGCTCCCGTACCCGCTATTACACGTGTTCCTTTATTAACTTCCGCTACATGTATTTTGGGACCTAAATCTAATTTTGTTATTCAGCATAATTTTACTTGCATCTCTTCCAACATCATTTACTGTATTTCTTGCAATAAATGTTGCATGCTTTACATCGGTGAAACTGGCAGACGTTTATCTGACAGGTTTGCTGAACATTTTCGTTCTGTAAGGAACAATGATGTTGACAAGCCTGTTGCCCGACATTTTAATAGTGCCAACCATTGTATTTCGGACATGCAAGTTTGTGCCATCTCACCCATTTCTGGCGGTAATGTCAGCCCGCAAAAGACCAGAAAAGCGTCTCATTTTGAAAATTTGTACCATTCATCCTCACGGACTCAACGAACGTTTTCCTTTTATTTAACACATCTGAAAACATTGTTTCTGTTTAGCTACGGCGGACATAAACAGCGTTTTCACTTTATGTATTTATCTATTTTTACTCTCACTCTTCCCTTTTACACCGCCTCCTTGCTCATCGATGGTATGAATAGCAAATGTATTTCGCATCTCATTATCGATTTGTTCTTGCTATTTTGATTTGTTTGGCTAATTTTTCGCATCTCATTATCAATTTGTTATTGTCATTTTTATCTGATTGGCTTATTTTTGGTCACATGATTACCTTTCGTATATAAGCTCATTGTTTGTTTACACTCTTTACGTTTCTCTCTGACGAAGGGCCTTCGCTCGAAACGTTAGACTCCTACGTTCTCTGTTTCGGCAGTATATCTAACCTTACTATATTTCGATTGCTGTTTCTACACTCCCTACGCAGCACGCTACTTTTATTACAAGTAAAAACCGTTTTAGTTTGTTCAAAATCTTTTTTTGCAGTTTAATTTTGAAATAAATTTACAGCAAGAGGTGTCAGCATGTCAAGTGTCAAACATGTCGAGTTTTGCCTATTTTATTAAAATTGAAAATGCTTTTTTCCGACCAACATTCGGACAAAGTGAGTCATAAATTCGAAACCAGACAAATAAAAAACTGTTGATTGACCGTGTTGCTGGAAATTTATCTCGGAATCGAACTGTGAAAATTTTTTTTGAACAAAATGAAACACTTTGTTCTCAAATTGCCCCGAGCGAAGCCCTCTGGTTTTACTTGAAAAATTTGCAACTATTATTGGCTTGTGTTTCTGCAAATTGTATTCTACAAATTAATAGCTTTCTATCTTAACGATATCTATTTTATTTTTGTGGCATAAATTCGGACGAATTGAGAGCGCTTTACCGAAATGACCATGCAAACAGTAACGAAGACCTTAAGTTGATGGCCTGAAAGTGCACAGATGTTTTGTTTTACGTTCATTTACGTTCATATTTAATACAGCAACGCTGCTATGTTGTTGATTACTTTATTATACCAAAATTACAATGAGTTCGGCAAGCGTGAAAGTGCACGTGAACAAAAACAAAGAACAAAGGCTTTGGCTGCGTTTCCAGACAATTCTTTCTAGGGACTATGGGGGTGTTTACACGAAGCCGGCTTAAACTCAGACCGGTGTCCCAGGGAAATTCGTCCGTAATATCGCCCCCCTGGGGGCGATATTACTAGGAAATCCGCCCTCTCGGGGGACAAATTTCCTAGGAATATCGCCCCCCTTAAGGAATTTCGCCCTCCCCTTTAGTTGCAAAGCATAAATTGACCAAATTGGCAAACATCATTGCCTTCAATACGTGACAACAACACATGCCTTCTGGCGGCCATTCGAGATAAAGCTATTTCCACTGCGATTTCCGAAGCAATATCTAAGTTTTAACAATCAATCCTTAACAATGGCCATCGCGGTGATAACTTTTTAACAATATGAACGATGGTTCACAAAACAACAATAGGGTCGGTTGCGGAACATTGATCTCGGCTCACATCTAATTTGCTTGTTTTAAAAGCATAAATAATATTTTTAAATAATAATAAAAAGCCATAACGATAAAGTTTGGAAAAACAATTTAATTTACTAACGTTTCGTCATTATTCAGGTAACATCTTCAGACCTGCTAAAAAGATTAAACTAACCCTCTGAGTTAGTCGACTAGAATATTTTTGTAACAAATTAAATTTACTAAACAATGTTCTTGACATGTTTGAATTTAATTCGAAATCGGGGGCCAATTTCCTAGAGGGGGGCGAGATTCCTAGGAAATTCCCTCCAGGAGGAGGGAGGCGAATTTTCAGGGGGGGCGAATTTCCTGTGGCACCGGCCAGAATTTTGCATTTCGGTTTTGGTTTATATGAGGCCGTCCTTGAAATAGCGTATACAATCAAGTTGCTACTGATAGCACAAAAAGCGGACATTCGACTTTCAAATGATTGCAAACGAGCATTATCTATTGTTTGGACTGCAAAATTATGGTTAAAAGCGGACAAACATCAATCCTGACGTCATCACAACATTGGCTTGCTTCCACTGTTGCCTCGAGATTTGTGTCAATTGTCTTCCAACTCGTGAATGCCAGAGAAGCATTATTGACACAAATCTCTTTTAGAACAACGTATATTAAACTTCTTTTCATGGCCGAATTGGTACGAATCAGATTTCGATTCTGTTTATAATAAAGCATTGATGTACTGCAGAAACAGACGTAGGAGTCTAACGTTTCGAGCGAAGGCCCTTCGTCAGAGAGAAACGTTACGTTTATTATTTTGCTATTCGCTTGAAACATTCTGACTTTTCTCTCTGACAAAGGGCCTTCACTCGAAATGTTAGACTCATACGTTCTCTGTTTCGGCAGCATATCAAACCTTTACTATATTTCGATTGTTGTTTCAACAATGTTTTCGCAGCACGCTACTTTTATTTCACTGTTTAGATTCTCTTTACACGGAAAGCCGGTCAAAATTTCAGTTTGGTCTGGCAGGCGACCTGAGATTAGGCCGGTCTCGTGAAAACGATCTCCATATAGTAAAATCACTATAACCGACCTAAAGTCAGTCCGGCCTGTGTTCGGGCCGGCCTTATGTAAACACCCCCTATGCTCGGACGTAAATAGCAATAATATATTTTCTTTTGTTTAGTCATCATAGGAGCTGACGGTGTTTCCGGTACTACTTCCTGTCCCGAGTTATGCATGGGACCAACTATTTGCCAGCCTCAATGTCCGACTCAGTGTTGCCAGTCAAGCAAGCCAACCGTTTGTCCTTCTTCGTGCTCTAACGCATGCGCCCCGGGCTGTACGCTGACCTGCTGCTCGTTTGGACCAAAAGTTCAAAATCCCCATTTTTTAAAAGTTGGTATACATAAGATCTAATACTTCTGATTGATAGTTGACTTTCTTGACTATGTGATCAGAAAATCTGGTTTGCGTGAATCTGACGGTATGGCCTGCATGCCCGGTGTTCCGTTTGGAGCGGAAGGAAAACGAACGCCTTCCATCGTCATATTTAAAGAAACATACAAATTTTATTAGTATGATTGACGTCATGTTCGCTTGGTAGTTCGTGAATAAAGAGATGTTCTATTAAGCTAGGCTCAATTTCGTATTTTATTTTAAAGTACCTATGTCAGGGTTGGGGATTTTACGTATTTAGGATATTTGCATGGAACCTTCTGAGAAGATTTGTAATTATAATATGTCGTCTTTTTATTAAATTTGATCTTCATGGAGGTTTTTCCTTTTAAAGTAGGCGACTTTGGCGATGGCCGTGAAAAAAGTTTACTAGGGAGACCTTCTCAGACAGTAACTGTGTTTACAATGGGAGTTTACGGTTCACCTTGGATTTTCCTGGCTTTATTCGAGTTAGTTTGTCGGAAGTTTTTTTAAAAACAATGCCAGAAAGGTGCGTGATGTTTTTATTGTGGAAAGTACCCAATTGATATGCTAAAATAGTGCTGTATGTTATTTCTTTTTTGCAACAATAACGATGTAGGCGAAGATCAAGAGAAGGAAAGCTTATCACTGTCAGTTCCGGATTAACCTTCCCAGTGCCGGGGGCAAAAATATTTTAGGGCCGGTCACAAATTGAGAGCCAACGCCGGAGTACAGTGAACTGAAAGCGCGGGTTGATAGGATCATCGGATATTCGTACTTAGGCTGCCTCAGGCGCCACACTCCTCCCACCTTCAAACAGAAAGGGGCCCGTGGCTGAGATAGCGTGTGATTTCGGACTTTCAAAGAGAAACTGCATATTCTTTTTATTCACTCATTTTTATGGGCCGGTCAGAATCTGGGGCCGGGGGCAAATGCCCCCTTTGCCCCATAGGTAATCCGCCACTGATTAGTGTGAATTGAGAAACGCCTATTTCGACGTTTCGTCAAGGTAAAGATGTGAAATGAATGCCGACATCGACTTCTTTGAGATGTTCGAAGTAGTTTCAACTAGAATATCTTTTGGTACTAGCTAAGACGATTCAATGTACAGCCGCAGTTCATTACGAGGAAATCCCGTCGGTGTGCCGAATACAAAACAACAACAATTGAGCGTGTTTTGCGGAAGGTTACAACAACTTGTCAGTCTCCTACTTCTTTCCTTATTGTTTGCCTTTGATTAAGAATACATCGAAATATATACTCGAAATAGGGTTCGTACAAAACTTGAAAGTCATTGAATTTGAAAACAAAAATTCAAGCCCTTGAAAGTCCTTGCATTCACTAAGAAGTGCTTGAAAGTCCTTGATTCCTTATTATTTTAATTTTTGTGACATCTTCAGAAAATTTGTCAGCACGTGAGACGTCAGAGAGAGAAGTTAAATCATTGGATAATTTAGCTCAACTGATGAGAGTTTGAGAGTTCAACCAATCAGGGCCAATCAATTGAATCGAAATACCTAGGTAGCCTCGGACGATATATATATATATATATATATATATATATATATATATATATATATATATATGTATGTAATGTTTACAACTCGAGCGGCCGTGTTGTATTGAATATACAATCACGAGTCGAAGGCGAGTGATTGTATATTCAATACAACAAGGACGCGAGTGTTGTAAACAACTTGTGAAATGAATGAATAGTAAAAATCCCTTTGGGATATTGAGATGCTAATTAGTTACAAGCACTAGTGGTTGTATCAGAAGAGTATACATACACCAGTGCTTGTAACTAATTAGCATGATTGGTTTTAGTTCGTATGGAGTTTTCAGGGGTATACATGTGATGTAATTTCTGAAATTGGATTGGCTGCAAAACTCATGAATTAGTAATGAATTTCACAAATATATATATATATATATATATATATATATATATATATATATATATATATATATATGTAGTCACTGTAAATCTACACGGGCTTGGTACGTATTTTCAACTACAAAAACACTTGCAGAAACATGCGACGACTCAAAATTAATATTAAACTTTTATATTTTGGGAAAAAAAAAGTAATGAAATACCTGAATCAAAATATCTAGGTAGCCTGGGACGAGTATATATATATATATATATATATATATATATATATATATATATATATATATATGCGAACTAGTAGGCGTTTTCATTCTAAACGACCTATATAGGGAAAAAGTTTGGCAACCAAATATTGGCTATATAGAGACGACGGATTGGCAGTACTAAAAAATCAGACTGCACGATTGGCAGACAAAGCAAGAAAAGATCTTCACAAAAGTTTCGAACAGTTTGGCTTAAAAATCACGGCAGAAGCAAATTTAATTTCAGTAAACTTTTTAGTTACTTTCTTTCGTTACGTTACTTTCGGCCTAAGCAATGGAAACAGTACAATTACCTTTTCGAATATATATATATATATATATATATATATATATATATATAGCAAAAGATGTGTGTAACAAAATGTTACAAGGCTGGCGTATGGTTCAAGAGTGCTCGAAACCATTACTGGTAGAGCAGAATAAATAAAATAGTTAGAATGTTTTTGTCGCTACCGACGAAAACATTCTAACTATTTTATATATATATATATATATATATATATATATTTGTGAAATTCATTACTAATTCATGAGTTTTGCAGCCAATCCAATTTCAGAAATTACATCACATGTTACCCCTGTAAACCCCATACAAACTAAAACCAATGATGCTAATTAGTTACAACCACTAGTGGATGTATACTCTTCTGATACAACCACTAGTGCTTGTAACTAATTAGCAAATTAGCATCTTAATATCCCAAAGGGATTTTTACTATTCCTTCATTTCACAAGTTGTTTACAACACTCGCGTCCTTGTTGTATTGAATATACACCGCTCGTGTTGTACACATTACATATATATATATATATATATATATATATATATATATATACACCACTCTCACAGAGTGCTCAACATACAACACAGAAGTGAAGGAGCGTAAATAGTTCAATCTACGGACACGTGTTGTTTTATATATATTTAACAATTATTCACCGAAGTGAATTGACTGGCGCCGAGGGAAACATCAAGTTTTACGGTAGCCCGAGGGTGACATTGAAGCCTGAGGGACCGTAAAACTCGATGTTTCTTGAGGCAAAAATCAACAAGCGTTTTGTTATATACCAAGGACTTTTAAAATACACAATACCAAGCTGACTCGAAAGGCCAAAAATACTTACCAAAACACTTTGACTTTATCTTCGTAATTTTAATTAAACTAAAGAAATACACCAGTCTCAACAAGTACAAAGAACAGCTTTAAATTTCTCCAGGTTTTCTTCAGACCTTCTTTGAAGATATGTACAGTTATACTTTCTTTTGGAAAATGGACTATTTATTTTCGTAGCAAATAAGCTCGAAACAGCTCTTGTTTTCAAAATGTTCCGAAAAGTCCAAAGTTCTTGATCAGATGCAATAATCATTGTGTATGAACAACGCATGGTTAAAGCTGACGTCAGGGAAACATTGCACTGTTTCCTTCTTCATTGTTGATGTCAAAGGGAAACAGTGCAATGTTTCCCTCGGCAGAAAGAAACATTGAGTTTGTTGAACAACACGTGAACCATGATTTGACCAATAGGATTTCATCTTTGGCAAACGAAAGTGCAGGATATCCCGAGCTAGAGGAACCAATCAGATTGCTTGAAAAACACTATTCACCTGCGAGGTATATGCTATATATATATATATATATATATATATATATATATATATATATATATATATATATATATATATACATATATATATATATATATATATATATATATATATATATATATATATATATATATATATATAATAAAAGTAGCGTGCTGCGTAGGCAGTGTAGAAACAACAATCGAAATATAGCAAGGTTAGATATACTGCCGAAACAGAGAAGTAGGAGTCTAACGTTTCGGGCGGAGGCCCTTCGTCAGAGAGAAACGTTTCTCTGTGACGAAGGGCCTTCGCTCGAAACGTTAGAGTCCTACGTTCTCTGTTTCGGCAGTATATCTAACCTTGCTATATTTCGATTATATATTATCCCCGGATTATATATATATATATATATATATATATATATATATATATATATATATATATATAATATATATAGTTGGTTGGTTGGTTGGTTGGTTGGTTGGTTGGAATCTGGTAGAGCAAGTTTTCATTGTTTTGCTAAATTCTTGCCAACCCTTTGTATTATGCAGAGGTCTGAGACAGCATAATCATAACTGCTTCTTAAAAGACTTTTTCACGTCAAACAACCCGACCGTTTCAGACCTCAGAGAATAATGATGATTATCATTGCGCGCATGATTCCGTAATGAAGTAAAGCGCTTGCCAAGAGCTATATCTATGCTTTATAAGCTTGCCTAATATACTATATTTTCAGAGCATGAGAGTTGACCAGGGGCAGCGGAAGCGTGGGGGCAGTGGGGCGACTGATAGTTTTCGCCCCGCAAATTTTTTACAAATTATAGTACTTTAACTCATTCCTGTCCGGGGGCTTCCCCAGAGGTGAATAAAATCGTCTGGCGTTAGCCAGAATAAAATACTAAAGACCAATTCGGACAAGAAAGAGTTAACTTAAGCTAATATGTTATAACAATTCGGGGTTGAATACAATACGTAGCAAAATCAGTATCTCCAAGTTTGTTTAATTAATGAAATAACTTGAAACTGTGCACATAAAACCGTCTTGTGACAATGAACATTTCATTCAACATTTCAAGTGATTTTGCTTTGTGCAAAAATACTGCACCCTGCTCCTGACGTCAGAGCTTTCATTTACATATTAAAAAATTAAAATATCTTGCAAACGAGGAAAGACACGAAAAAGTTGCAAGAGATCTTCTATTACAATTTCACGAGTTCTTTCAAATTAAACAAACTTAAATTTTATTGCCAATACCCTCCTTATAAAGAAGGCTATTACACCTACTTTGAAGAATATATAAGGCGATATATGCCATATATGGCATGTCACTCTCGTGTATTTGGATGCTGCCAAGTAAATAGCTAAATTTCCAAGAAGAGTGCTCAACAGCTCCAGATCTGTTTGTTCTAGTTTAATATACTCCATCACTTTCAATGGCACGTTACGACGCCTTTCTACGAGACAAACTAAACGCGAAATCGGTTAGTTGATTCCTTTATATACTCATACTGCTTTTATAGGCTTAGTTTAGACGTCGCATTGTGTCGAGTCAAATCTAATTATTTAGCTCAAACCATCGCAAATTCATCACACAAGTCCAACGTATGAGAAGACAATATAACGCCGTTTATACGAGAGCCGATAACAGGCGGCTTACGTAACTCTCGTATAAACAGCCCTAATTTCAAACTCGCTTCAAATCTGTGAGAGCATCATGCTCGTCGGGCCCATAATAAGTAAATTATCGTAAGAGGTAAACAATATACACTTGTTGACTGGCGCCGAGGGAAACATCGAGTTTTACGGACCCGAAGGCTTCAATGTCACCCGAGGGCTTTAGCCCGAGGGTGACATTGAAGCCTGAGGGACCGTAAAACTCGATGTTTCTCTTCAAAAGTCAACAAGCGTTTTGTTATATACCAAAGACTTTTAAAATACAAAATACAAAACTGCCTTGAAACTTGCAAACGGCGAAAAGACTTACTAAAACACTTTGACTTTGGCTTCGTAATTTCAATTCAAGTCATTCAACTAAACAAATACACCACACTCAACACTAAGAACAGCTTTAAATTTCTCCAAGTGTTTTCAGAACTTCTTTGAAGATATGTATAGCAATTCCTTCTTTCGGAAAATGGACTATTTCGTACCAAAGAAGCTCGAAACAAGCCCTTGTTTTCAAAATGCCCGAAGAGTCCAAAGTTCTTGATCTGATGCAATTGTGTATTCACGTGAACAACGCATGATTAAAGCGACGTCAGAGGGAAACATTGCACTGTTTCCTTCTTCGTTGTTGACGTCAGAGGGAAACAGTGCAATGTTTCCCTCGGCAGAAAGAAACACTGAGTTTGTTAAACAACACGTGACCATGATTTGACCAATAGGATTTCATTATTGGCAAAGGAAAGTCTTTGGTATATAACAATACACACTTGTTGACTTTTGCCCCGGGAAACATCGAGTTTTACGGACCCGAAGGCTTCAATGTCACCCGAGGGCTTTAGCCCGAGGGTGACATTGAAGCCTGAGGGACCGTAAAACTCGATGTTTCCCGAGGCAAAAGTCAACAAGCGTTTTGTTTTATACCAAAGACTTTTAAAATACAAAGCACCAAACTGACTCGAAACTTGCAAAAGGCTTACCAAAACACTTTGACTTTGTCTTCGTATTTCAATTCAACTAAACAAATACACCAGACTCGACAACTACAAAGAACAGCTTTAAATTTATCCAGGTTTTCTTCAGACCTTCTTTGAAGATATGTATAGATATTCTTTCTTTTGGAAAATGGACTATTTCGTACCAAACAAGCTCGAAACAAGCTCTTGTTTTCAAAATGTTCCGAAAAGTCCAAAGTTCTGAATCTGATGCAATAATCATTGTGTATATTCACGTGAACAACGCATGATTAAAGCTGACGTCAGAGGGAAACATTGCACTGTTTCCTTCTCCATTGTTGACGTCAGAGGGAAACAGTGCAATGTTTCCCTTGGCAGAAAGAAACACTGAGTTTGTTGAACAACACGTGACCATGATTTGACCAATAGGATTTCATCTTTGGCAAACGAAAGTCTTTGGTATATAACAAAGACGTTTATTCCCTCATTGAAAATATCTCGCAAGTCAACGCTTTATATATGTACACGATGTAAATATGTCGTGGACTTCCCACCATAGTGTTTGTGTCCTTTAAATGTAACGTCGAATTACGCTGCCATAACAAAGAACTAAAGAACCATATGACTTGCCGTAAAGACTGCATTCTTTCACTCGTGATTATATACATTCCTTTGCGTTATTATAAGGGTTTGGTGGCGCAGACTATGTAATAATAGACGCCTAGCTGGAAACCCTTGTTATTTTATGCCCGACCATCCCGAGGAGTCTGATTTTGGTAGCATTTAACACAAGAGCGGCGTGGTTCATATACAACAGTTTTACTGCATGGCTTGATACACTTTGGTATTTATAGTTAGATTTCATTCGACACGAGCTTAACCGCTTCGCGAGGCCATTTGCCTCAGCAAGCATTAATACCAGAAATTGATGACATAATGGCCGTCGCTTAAGGGTAATAATTTACATATAGCCTTTAATGGCTTTATAAAATGGCATCCAATTTTGAACAGTAAATATATAGAGGGGAAATATTAAAATGAAAATTCTGCTAATTGAGTATCTCGCCTACTATTTTCCGATCGCGCTATTTAAGCAACAGCGACTTTCAGATTATTTACTTCCTTATACGGTGAGTTCAAAATGCATATTGTCTTGTTGTCATTACAAGTAAGTTGGGTAGTTGTTGAACTGGATGTATACAAGTTTACAACTGCAGCCAATTTAGAAAATATATGTATAATCTATTACATCATAGTCAATCGAGATATGGTCTGGAAACTCGACAAACTTCAAAGCGCCTATAATGAGCTGGGATTTCATGTTGAACCGTACCTTACACCATGCAACATCCTTTGTCTTAGGTTTATTAATATTTAGACAGCACGGTTGAGGGATTGAACTGAAACGTTGCTATTGGACAATTCGTTCATTATACTAGAATACAATGTGTTCAGTGACCGTGCACCGTGCACAAAAATGCATAAAGGCGAACAAAAAGATAGACCAAAGACTTTAGCTGAGTTTCCAGACCATATCTCGATTGACTATGATTACATGCAAGATAAGGGTTCCTCTATCAACTCTCGAGCATTTGACCAAAGACGATTTTAAAAGTATCAAACAAAATCCTACCGCAATCCGATGGTTGCATGACCTGCTTATATTTATTTACTATTTCAACACCATTTGGAGAGATCGTAGATATACCTGATGCAAATGAATAGGTGACTGAATGATTGGATAATAGTTGTTGTTTAGATCAGGAGGTCGGCAAATAGTTGGCAAGGTACTCGATAAGCAGAATTCTCACTTTAATATACTTCTATAGTCACTCACTGAAACCAAAAGGTCATTATTGTGGTCTTGAGGTTATTTAATATTGCTTATTGTTATATAGCTAGAGTGTCATTGGATGCAACGATGACTGTCATTGGTTGGTTTGTGGTCACATGACCTTAGCTAAATTTCAATGTCTACTGAGCGGGCAATAATTGAGAACTTATTGCCAGCTGCTCGGTCAATAAGTTTTCAATTGTTGCCATAAACAAAAGCTTGTTTGGTATGAAAAAAAAAGAATATTCATAGGTCTTCAAAGCATGTGTGAAGATTAGCTGGAGAAATGTATTGCTGTTCTTTTGTTCTGAGACTCATATTTGCAATTGTTTGGTTGAAGTGAAATTACGGAGCCAGGTGAAATGTTTTGGTAAGTCTTAATAGCGTTTGTCTTTTGTGTACTTTCCCTTGATAAACGTCGAAAATATTCAGCGAAACTCAAAATTATTCAGCGAAAAACAAAACTAACTGTTTCCATCAGCAGACATTAAGTGTATAATAATAACCTCCTATTCCGCCTCAATGACCCCAATAATGACCTGCTGTTCTAAAATGCATTAAATTGGATAATGACCGAGCTCCTCCACCTTCTTAAAAATAATGACCTCGTGCTATGCGCTCAACGCATTATTTTTAAGAAAACCTCCGAGCTTGGCCATTTATATCCTATATATATTTACTGTTCAAAATGGGACGCCATGCATCCTCTAAGGAATATATGCAAATTGGCTTTCAAGCGTTGGCCATTTTGTCATTAATTTTTGGTAATGTATTCTCACTGGGATCTGCGCCGCATAACGCCATGCGAGGTGGATTAGATGGCTGTAGTAATTAACCTGTATTCCCGCAAAGCCCAAGGGAATGCAAGCTAGTACACTGCAAAACCTCCAATTCTTGTCAAGATAATTTTTCTTGTTTTGAGATTTTATTTCTTGTTGTAAGATATTTAATCTTGTTTTAATACAAAATATCTTGTCAAGAAAACCCAGCAAGATTATTATCTTGCAGACGCGGGACAAGAAAATCTTAAAACAAGTATTTGTTTCTTAAAACAAGTTTTTTTGGATTTGCAGTGTATTTAGCCAAGTTTCAGCCGTTTTAGTTTTATAGGAACCGGGATATCTTTAACAAGGTTACCTCTGTTAATTTCGTTTACTTTGCTAGCATATATATGGTTGCCGTTTTGTTGCTTTGGCGTCTTTACAAACTAGATAGGGAAATTTGCTTCTCAATGGTTTCACCATGAAAATCTGAAGTCTTTGTTCAGTTGGGCGACGCCTCGCTGGCGATATTTGCATGTGATTGCCTATTGTATTGATGTAGTTCCTGGTTTTGGTTTCTTGAGTATTCTAGCCTATTTAGGAACTTCTGTCGCGGTGCACCGAAGTTTTGTGCGATTCGTCTTGTTTCGGAGGAAACGGTGTCGTTAAACTTTATACCTTCTAGTCTAGGCATTCTTACTTATGAGATTACACACCGAAGTTTTATATGTCGTACTAATTTTGGTGACGCGGAGTCTGTCTACATGCGTTTTGGGTGAAGCAATTGTCTTCGCTTGCTTTCGTATTGTAGACGGCCGGCCAACCTCGATAAAAGTGTCTCAAAAACGTCGTTGATTGCATTTTTTGTTACAAGCAGGTAACCATGCCAGATAGTATCAGATAGTGTATATTTTGAAGGTGATATGGGGGGGGGGGGGGGGAGGGGGGGGTACCATCCGTAATTTTAAATTTATATACCAAAACTGATTTGGGGTTTTTTGACGGCACACTGAGATGAATGGAATTTTTATGGAGTGATGCAAACTATACATAGTAGGTGTTTTATTTTGAAAGACTCACTTCAGAGCGTTATCCAATCAGCGTGCCTCCAGTTCTGGTTAACCTAATTCGCATAACTCACAATCATAAACAAACAAGAAATATGCCGTGAATACACCTAAATATAACACTTCGAAGAAAAGCCACAACAACGTAAGTTTAGATATACTGCCGAAACAGAGAACGGAGAAGTAACGTTCTTACCTGATTGGCTTATTTTTGGTCACATGATTACCTTTCGTATATAAGCTCGTTGTTTGTTTACACTCTTTACGTTTAGGGTCTTTGCTCGAAACGTTAGACTCCTGCGTTCTCCTTTTCGGCAGTATATCTAACCTTACTATATTTCGATTGTTGTTTCTACACTGCCCACGCAGGACGCTACTTTTATTACACAACAACGTAAGCTTGCCAAGAATCAGAAATTTATTTGATCTGGTAGATACAGAGAAGTCTCATATTCGTAAATTACTTCGTTTTATTTTGGTGATTTGCCGATACCGCCATGTACGTAATGTTAAAGCTGAGCTTTTGTACTACAGTACAGTGTTGCTAGAATATCTTGGGACATTTAACTCACCGGATAACAGTGTTATCTTGTGATACACGGATGGCAACGGGCCTAGTCATCTTGATTAAAGTCTAAGCTACATTTCTATGGTGGTTACCTGTTTGTAACAAAAAGTTGGCTGCTTGTTATGGCTGTTCTTCGAAGTTTTATATTTAGGTAAATTTGCGCCATGTTTCTTGTTTGTTTATGATTGTGAGTTAATGAACACGGTCGTATTTTAATTATACAAACTGAGACAGAGGCATTGATTGTAATGAATTGTGGCAAAAGGAGATAGCGAGGAAGTAACTGAACCGGGAGGAGCGAGGGTGTCCTGTTCGGACTGAAGGTTTTGGATTTGTATAGTAGTAAAAGTATATTATTTTAATGTAGTAATAATTAGAAAGTAGAAGTATTTATGAATATTGGATTATAATGACCGCAGTTGACGCTATAGTTGTACTACTGATGTGTGAAACGGGTGCTGTTAGGCAAATACCGACACTCAAAGCTTACATGCTGGAATGTCAGGGAGGCCAGAAAAAACCTGACGCTGGTAAAACCCTGTGGGAATTAAAGCCAATGTCAGGAAAAAGTTGGGTGGAGCCAAGACGAAACCAGCAGCTTCTCCACAAAGCAATTATGTTACAAATTTTGTGCCGAGTGTCAATATCTTGCGAAACAACGCCAAGCTATAGTTAATAGAATGCATCACGTAGGAAATTGGTTCTTGATTATTATTGGATTTGTAATTTTTACACATGGTTTGTTGAGTATTGTCTAGGGGTGACGATCGATCAACGATGTTGGATAAAATAGAATAGGCTATTGCGGAACTGAACAAAAATAACGCCGTGCGTTTTGCGTCAATTGCGGTTATGTTCTGAACTTGCGTGAGTGTCTCAGGAGAGTCTTTGCTTTAATCTCTGTGTATCGCCGGGGCAACGGGCCTTCCGTCTTGGCTTTTAATATTAACTGTCATCTAATATTAATATAAACAAGAAAAAGGGGACAGAGCAAAGCAGAGCAAAACACAGGAAAAACACGAAAAAAAAACCAACAACAAAGGAAAGGGTTGTGCAATAACAGATCGTAAGAGGGTGAAACAGAAAGAAACTAATAGGCTGGGACTCTGCAATGACGTCGCCGATCGCCAAGGTATAAATATTATCAAGGCGCGCGCAGAGAAATTTCTTTAAAATTGTGAAGCTGCACTGTCACTGTGCCGTTCCGTATCATATCTTGAATTATGTCAAACAACAGACGTGCTTTTCGATAATTTCCATTAGCAGGACTTTCGACGGTCTTAGTGACATTCCTTCGTCGGTCACGGTAGCCGCCGCATAACAAGTTAAAGTTGGGTTTGAACTGCTGGATATTTTGAGAAACAGATGATGTTTGGTTTGTTGTATCTGGGCTTGTAGCCGAGGGTAATGAAATGACAATAAGACCTCGAATGGGGCAGTTATGCCGTTCATGATCATGCGTTGAAGTGTTTAGTGTCAGAAATTAACGCGTTAGTTGAGAACTATTGAAGGATATCGAAGGTTTCGAACAGTTGTGAGATTACCTCATTATTTAAATATACTCTATTCTTGTAAAGACACAAGTATATATATGCTAGGGACGGGAAAGCAAGGAACATACTCACAAATACTTTTCGCTGATGCGGGTCTTGTGGTTGCATACCAGAGCCTTCAGTTGTGATGGTTTGCTTGAAAATGACAGGCGATTGGATTTCATTAAGCCGGGGACCATGCAAGTCAGATGATGAATTATAACAATCCCCCAAAAACTTAAACTGCTATTTTACAGAACGATTAGAGTGAGCTCTCTGACTGTGAGTCTGTGATTAGAATGACCACCGTCACCCTTGCCGCATTCATGTATATCATTGCCTCAAGGGGGAATTTTGTTTTGATAAGGGGGAATCTTTAGATAAAGGTTTGGGTTCGGCTTTATCCATTTTGGCACATGTTTTTATGCACTTTATTTATCTGGCTTTTGCATCTGACCTTGTTCACCTGTCACAAGAACTACACTTAATGATCGCTTTGAGGCAGGAGATACATTAATTATCTCTTACTCCCTCGCATTAACCTAAATTTATTAATAATAAATTTCTAAATTATGTGAATTAGAATAATCAGAACTTCAGGCACACTGATTGGATAGCATTCTTAATTTAGCCAATCTTAGGCAGCACTTTACAGATATCCCATTCATCACATTGTGCTTTTAAAAAGCTACAAATCTTAGAATATAAATCAATAATTATGAGTGGTAACCCCCTCCCCCCTCGTCGCTCCACAGTCTAGGGTCGCTCCTAATTGTTTTCATAAACACAAAGTGCAACTTTATTTTGTATCTCTAGAGCAAGTAATAATACTACCGTCTCGATAATTTAATAAAACTAGTTTGGTTTTAGTTTGACGACAGACTGCCGATATTTTGATTAGGTTTCCCGGCATATTAGTCTGGGTCATGTTTCACTTTCAAATCAGTCATGGAAGAACATAACATAAACGTAACCTAAACTTTATTCAAGGTGTAAATTACCATTACAAGTCTATAAAACTAAAATTATAAGATACCTTGAATGAAAAATAGGTACGCAATGCGTACATGTGACTACCGCCTTTATAGCCCAGGCGCTTTCCAGTGACCAGTTGACGAGTAAAATCGTCTGGAGTTAGCCAGAGTAAAATACTAAAGGTGGCCAACGGGCTACAAAGGGTTAAGCGAGATAGTTTCTTAACCCTTTATAGCCCAGGCGCTTACCAGTTGACGAGTAAAATCGTCTGGCGTTAGTCAGAGTAAAATACTAAAGGTGGCCAACGGGCTACAAAGGGTTAAGCATAGAAAGAGATATAGGCTTGAGAAGCAATGCGTGACAATGCGTGAAATGCATGCACAAAGAAATTGATAGTTATTTTAAATCATTAACTAAGGTTTCACGTGAAGGGAACTTGCAAAGTTCCGATTTCGCACCAAAAATTCCGATTTTTGCACATGTTAATAAAACATTTGGGGCTGGTTGTATGGAACCTGCATAGCCACTTTTATCCACTGAACAGCTCTATCAGATACTGTACATAACTATTCAGTGGATAACATTTAAATCAGAGCCTTGAGGGATTTACCGCTGTTAAGCATAGAAAGAGATTTAGGCTTAAGAAGCGTGACAATGCGTGAAATGCATACACAAAGAAATTATCAACTCGATAAGCTATCCAGGCTTCATACAACTGGCCCCAGATCATGAGCAATATTGTGTTACAAAACAATATTTTACCTGTCATAAATATGCTGTGGCACTCAAGTGTAATGCACATCACTAATATTTTGTGATTAGTATTTTAAATATATAAGATAGTACAACAGTACTAAACACTTGACTAAACAATACTAAGTACAACAATACTAAACACTCGACTGCTCGGGTCCACAAAACACACTTCCCTCGACGCCAGTAAATAAGTGTTTTGTTATATATCAAGTGTCAAATGACAACAAAAATGTTGAGTAAAATCTTCAGACATTATTCTTAATGAAAGAAAATTAGAGAAAACAAAGACAAACTGAACCTGACCATCTACTTCCGGTTTTGATATTTTTCCCTAGAAAAATAAATGTAATGGTACCCGCTGCCATGGGTTACGCGGGAAACGTAAACACGATTTTCGGACCGCCACGCGAGGACCGCTCGCCCAATCAGAGAGAAACATGGCTGCTTCGCGAGAGTTCACGAGTATAAGTCTTTTAATTGTCGTTTTGTCCATATCTGAAACCGAAGACTTTCGTCTTAAATACTACCCCCAGACCGCTCAAGAGCGTTCGAAAAGCATCATATTCAAAGGCTTTTGGAACATAGTTAATAGAAAATATACATGGTTTGGAAGCTCAACAGAAGTCATTGTTTTATGTTTTTGTTCATGTTTATGGAAATTTTTGCACTTTCACGGTTACTGAACATATTGTGTTTTTTGTATAATGAAGCAATCATCCAATAGCATCGTTTGGGTTCAATCACTCAACCGTACTGTTTAAATATTAATAAACCTAAAACAAAGGATTTGGCACCTTCATGTACCTTTCAACATGAATCGTAGCTTGATTGTTAACCGCTTTGAAGTTTGCCGGGTTTCCAAACCATGGATATTTTCTATTAACTATGTTTGGAACCATGTAGACGTGAAGTAACCAAGTTTTGACGAGCTTTATGGATATTCCGAACCTCTCCGAATAGATACCGAGCTCCGAACCTTGCATCGTCCACAAGGATATATTATATAGTATAAGTAGATAGATAGATAGATAAAAACTTTATTTAGACACGTTAGCCACTTCAACAATTGCTGATCTCCGAGTGGGACGTGTTAAAAAACAAATTACAAATATTTACAGCAAAAATAAGTTATTTTAATTATTTAGTTATTTACAAAGTTTATTATGCTTACATATATATACTAAAGTCACACAATATTAAATAATTTAAATGAGTAGAAATCTACAATAGAATCACATAATTAATTAATTATTCCCTAACAGGCTGGCGTAAGAAATGTTTTTATTGAATAGCGATAGGGATTCACTATTTCTAGCTTGGTCGGACAATGAATTCCAGATTTTTGCTCCACTGAAACTAATACTCTTTTTGAGATAATTAGATCTCGGACGTGGCAGGAAAAGAGTAGAGCGTGATCCTCGTAAATTATGATCATGAACACTAATTGATTTTTGGAAAATTTCTGTAAGTTTTATAGGTGCCATGTTGTGAAGAATTTTATACATGAGCCTAGCTTTAATTTGAGCCCTCTGTTCCTCTAAAGTTTTCCAATCAAGAAGATTAAGGGCAAGGTTCGATTGACCATGCTCATTTTTGCAATTCATTATGATTCTGGCAGATCTATTATGAAGTTTCTGCAGGCGATCTGAAAGACCGATGTTAATTGAGTCCCATACTTCACAACAATAATCAAAATGAGGTTGCACTAGAGCATAATAGACTAATTTTAGAGTGCTTTGGTCGGTGTAATTTTTTATCCTTTTTAACGCGCCTATTCCAGCCGATATTTTCTTCGATATCTGGTCAACATGTTTGTTCCATGCTAAATGCTCGTCTATTTGAACTCCAAGAGCTTTGGTTACGCGAACTCTTTTAATCGGTTCATCTCCAACAAAGACATTAGGTTCTGAACCCAAGTTTCTGGTGTTATGAACCGAACCGATTAATAGATATTCTGTTTTGACAATATTTAGACTGAGTTTATTTGCAGCAAGCCACTCCTTAACATTCCGCAGATCAAAATTCACAGCCCCTTCTACTTCATCAATTGATTTACCACATGCTGTTAAGTTCGTGTCATCAGCAAACATACGAGTTGTTGTAAACTCCAAACAATTAGGTAAATCATTAATATACATTAAGAACAGAAGTGGGCCGAGAATTGATCCTTGAGGAACTCCACATTTAATTGTTTTTGGGTTAGATAATTTACCATTTACATAGCACATCTGTGAGCGGTCAGTAAAGTAGGATTTGAATAGATTTAAGGCCGTATCACAAATGCCGTATAATTTAAGTTTGGATAATAATAATCCATGGTCAACTGAGTCGAAAGCCTTTTTTAGATCTAAGAAAACGACAAGATTGTATAAGCCACGATCCATGTTTACGTACCACTCATTGGTGCAGTCAAGTAAAGTTGACATAGTAGAATGAAAACGCCTAAAGCCAAACTGATGCTTGGAAAATAGATCATTTCTCATTAAATATTCATATAGTTGCTCGTATAATAGTTTTTCAAAAACTTTACTAATAATTGGTAATATTGAAATTGGGCGATAATTGTCCAATATGTTTTTAGGACCTTTTTTGTGAAGAGGAGTGACTCGTGCAATCTTCCAGTCTGATGGAAACAACCCGGTTTCAATAGAACAATTAAATATCTTGGTCAACGAGTCTGTGATAACTGGGGCAGCTAATTTAAGAACTTTAGCGGGTATTTTATCAACACCAGTGGCTTTAGAAACTTTTAATTTACTTAGCAATTTAAAGACTTTTGAAGAGCTAACGGCTTGAAAATCAAATGTTATGTTGTCAGGCTTATTAATATAATCTTCAAAATTATCATTGCTACTACCAATGGCAGTTGCAATGGCTGGACCAACATTCACAAAATAATCGTTAAAACATTCAGAAATTTTAGTTGGTGATGAAAGTGTATCTTGATCATATTTTATTTCATTAATAACAGTATCTTTCCGTTTACGTCCGAGAATGTCATTAACCGTTTTCCAAGCTTGTTTTGGATCATTTTTTTGATTTCCTATTTTATTTCTATAATATCCAACTCTAGCTTCTCGCATCGCAATGTTGACACCGTTTCTATAAGATTTATACTGCTCCCAATCGACTTTCGAGTTTGTTGATATTGCTCGTTTTTTAAATTTATCCCTATTAAACATTTTATTCCTGATATCTTTCGTTAACCATGGAACACTGCCTTTGTTTCTTACTCTTTTGGATCTTAAGGGCGCATGTTTATCAAGAGTATTTACAAAGAGATCCTTCCAAAGCTTCCATTTTTCATCAGCATTCAACAAACTATCGATAATGTACCATGGTTGGCGAAAGAGATCTTCTTGAAATTTATTGTTATCAAAAAGTTCAAAATTTCGAAATAAAGTTTCTTTTTTTGTATTTGAATTAGAAGTAGCATTGATTTTTCTAACCACATAGATCAAGCTATGATCACTTGCTCCTATATGAATCACATCAGAGAATATAATTTTCTCAGGCATAGAAGTGATGCATACATCAAGCAAAGTCGTCGAGAATTCAGTAATTCGAGTTGGTTTGTCTATTACTTGTGTCAATTGATACATTTCCATAATCGAAACTAATTTTTTGGCTACAAGACTTGTATTGTCGAGAAGGTTGCAGTTTAAATCTCCCAATAAATAGATTTCTTTATCTTCATTATCTACTGCATTAATTAAAGATTCAATTTTGGAAAAGGTGTCAACTGTTGCAGAAGGTGGTCTATATATGGTAGAGATAATGAAAGGGAGCGAGTTAGGTTTTCTTATTTCTATACATATAGATTCCAGGTCTTGTTGGATTAAATCAGTCCTATGATAGTAGGTTAATGAACTCCTAACATAAAAGCAAACACCGCCTCCATTTCTATTTCTGTCCAAGCGTATTATATCATATCCCATTATATTTATATAATCATCAGAAATGCTGGGATGCAACCTAGTCTCATTAAGAGCTAATGCGTCAATGTTGTGATCTGCTAGCAATAAACGAATTTCGTCTAAATGTTTAGGCAAACTTACAACATTTAGCATTGCCAATTTAAAACCTCTTTTCTTAGGTAAAGCATACCAGTCTAGGGTTTCTTTACGCTCAGCCCGTTTGATCTTTCAATTACTTAAATGATTCATAATGTTTCTAGAAAGAATGTTACTGCCTTTACGGTTTAAGTGTAAACCACGGCGGTTTAGACAGGATGAATCAATGTTCTTATTATTTAAGAAAGCCCATTTCTTTTGGGCACAGAAAGACTTTAGTACTGTATTAGTATCCTTGATTTTGTTAAGAATTTCTGGTTTATCTTTCCTTACCGTTAGTTCCGAGACTGTTACCTTAGTCTTGGGTGAATTTTGTTGTATTTGTAATCCAAGATTTACAACGTGTTCGGCCACCATGCGTGGAGTTTCATTTCCTTTAATATTATTTGTTCCAATGTGTATGATCAGTTCATCTGGTTCTTTCCTGATTAGAGGTTTGAGGTAATCTTCCATATCCTCGGTTTTTGCCCCAGAAAAAGATTTTACTGCTACATGTGTTTGACTATCAGACAATTCCCATCCGTGCACATGCTGAATGATGGAATCTCCAGCGACAAAGACCAGTCTTTTAGAAGTCACACTTTGATTACCTTGGTCTTCTGAGGCTGGCGGCTCTGGCGGCGAGATTGATGTATGATCCTCAAGACATTTATCTTTCTCTTCTACTGCGATGTTAAGTGCATTCTTCTTTTTCTTTTTTTCTTCTTGCCCAAAAGTTGTTGTTGTCGCCTGTCATTCGTTTTCCCATTGGCATTTGTATTTGTTAATTCCTCATTTTCTTTGTCTTGAGGCGAGCCATCAGTTTGAGCTTCTCGGTTGCATTTCACATTGTCATCAATTATTTCAATGCAATTTTCACCGGTGGGAAAACGTTTGTTGACGAGGTTTTGCTTGGTAAGATTCGCGGCCTCAAGATTTGCATAAATTTTCTCAACTTTGCCGAATTCATGTTTTTGTTGTTCTAAAATCTCTTTTAAAGAATGTATACTTTCAGAGAGTTTATCACCCTCAGATCTTAAACGATCTTCAAATTCAGTGGAGTTAGCTTCATCTTTTCTTTTTTGTGTACTTTGCTGACATTCAGCGATGGCGGCACGGAGAATTAAGACTTCCTTACGGAGATTTGATATTTCATCTTTATTTGCTTGCATCTGATGGTTTACTCTCGATTCGAGTATAGTCATGTCCAGTTTAACCCCTTCAACTTCAGCTGTTAACTTTGAACATTCGCAAATACAATACCGTGAGCTTGATGCAGCCACATTTTTTTGTGTCGACACTTCGCCATGTTGAACGTCGTCCATCTTCGGCGAATCGAAATTTGACTTGTAATTTACTTCACTGGACGTCTCTTCTAGAAGCGACTTTTCCAGGCGTTTGATTAGTATTAACACGAAATATTGTTAAGTGGGATATTCTATTTACTGATAAACCGGCGGAAAAATACTTTTTTTAGCATAATAATCCAGATATAATATTTTTTTTATTAATAACCATTATCATTTCAAAAATAGTCAGCCATATTTCGCTTTTGGAAAATTGGGTAAATTCTGAGCTTCCATGTCCTCACACTAGTCACTGTGGCTTGGAATTATTCATGCCAGAACACAACGCTGATATGCGAGCTGATTATGAACAATAGCTGTATTTGGCTTGCATTTTTACAGGCCAGTTTTAATACAATGACCTGTAGAAATAGTAAAATTCGTCACAACACCTTGATATGATCCTTTGGCTTGAATTTCTTTAAGCCATAAGTCTATTCAGATATTTAAACATGTTTCTCTATAGCAAACCAACAAAAAGCAACAACCTGCCTTAGTTTGCAACACTTCCTTGGTGTGATTTTTTCAAGCCAATTCAATATTAATATAAATTTATGTCTGGTAATAAAAAACACTGGTTATCTAATTAGTTCACAAAAACTGGGAAATAATGCCTTAATGGCTTTATTATTTCAAGCCGTAATTCTATTCAAAGAATCAAAAGTAATTTTGTTTAGGAAAACAACAAAAATTGTGTATATATAATTCTAGACTGATGCAACAATATACAGTACACATTTCTCCAGCAAAACAGCACATTTTAGTTTAATATATATATGTACCTCATACACATATAAAAGAATGACTTGGACTTATTCATTACAAGTCAACTATATAAAAAAATATTGTCTGTCAAAAACAGCTATGCCTAATAGCTTGAAGTTATTGAAGTCATAGCTTAGTTCTACAGTATACAAAACAAACACTTAATTCTAGTTTTATCCAGCAATTGCCACACACTTAAACACTTTAGTATAAAGGATTGAAAAGCATTGGTTTGCATTTTTTAACATGCTTCAAGCCATAATTCTTGCATTGATCTGACATACTGTACTAAATTTAATTGAACACTTAAACACGAAAATAAAGTGATAAAAGCTAATCTGAACTATATACAGTAAATTAACTTGTTTCTGCTCAGACAGTCTTCCATGGTTACTCTCTTCTAGCTAATTTGACACAATCTTACTTGTTCAGGAAAGTCTACAGCATACTGTATCAGCAAAAATAGTAAGTCCAAATTGGGCACAATAGCAATGCCATTGCTTTTGTCTCCAAGTGGCATCACAAGTACAGTATATACACGTAGTTTATTGTTATAATTATAGTTGTTTTCATGCATTTTCACTTTAAGGTTAAATTGCATGTAGGGTGAATGGACTCATTCCTGCACAGAGCACATGTCCTTGACAATTACAGTAACACACTAAAGAATAGATTTATTAAGATACTTTAATCCATTCTTGCCTACTAGACAACTTCTTACCAACATTGCAAAATGCAAATAATCCCGTGTTTGGAGACTCTTATGCAAACACTCGGGAAATTGCTAAACTTTCGAAAAGCTAAAAACACTCACCTACAGCTCATGTTTTGTTATGCTTTTCTCCAGTCTCGCAATTTCCCGCGTGTTTGGATCAGAGTATCCAAACACGGAAAACCATTTGGTATTTCTTTAACAGGTTGCATGTGTCTTACACACGCTGTGATCAGTAAGTTACCGTGTTAATATCAGGCTATGCAAACATGGTTGTGATGTCATGGCACATTTCTTAGTCTTATTTCATAAAAGAAATTAAAAATGGATGCCCTATGTTTATATATGTGGTGCAAACACTCAAATGAGTTTGGGAGAATTCAAAACTTATGTAAACCCTCAGCTATACCTTGGGTTCACATAAATTTTTGAATTCTTCCAACTCACTCTTGTTTGTATCACGCTATATAAACATGGCTATATATTTATTTAACAAATAGAAAATTGCTTGCATGTCTCTGTAATGTGGTACAAACATGCACAGATGATGTTACTTCCACTGGAAAAAATGCTTAGTGGAAACAAGAGGTGCAGCCAAGTGTTTTCATGCATTTTTTCCAGTTGAAATTGCATCATTTGTGTTTGTATCACAGTGAAGGGTCACAAAAGCTATTTTCTATTTGTTTTATAAAATAACCATTTTACAGCATAAAACCCAAGGAGAAGCCACTGAAGTGATCCAGACTCAAATGACAAATGATGGCGTGATCAAATAATTGTGCCAAGTGATTATCTAAGACATATTTAACCAAACAAAGCATGCATTGTACAATATAAGATGAAAATTAAGTCAAACAGATCTCTGTACTCTGATTGAAATTGGCCTTGTCCAATCAGAGCGAGTGTAGGACACCTGTTATTTTATAATTCCTAATCAATTTATTGATATTGAGCATAGAATTCCCTAATCCGTTTTTTTGTGCTGGCCTGGAGCTTATCACTATCATTTAGCTGAAATGCTGCAAGTAAAACACACTCTTTTGGTAGTTCATCTATCCAAGGATTACCACTTTCATGAAGCCACGGTACCCACTTTTTGTTCCAACTCCCTTTCCAATAATGCATTTTAAATGTAGTGGTTAAACTTTCCCAACAACTTTCCCAATGACAGGAACATTGTCATAATTTTCAAGTCTTACTGCCACAAATTCACCAATTTTGACATGTTCCCAAATACCATCCACTAAAATTGCTGCTGATTTCCTGTAAGGACCAGTGTAAACCTAAAAAATAAATTCATGTAAAAATCACCATATTTACTGGATTTTTAGCATTTACTTTAGAACGGTTATACAGTTATATTACATGTACATTTATACTCACTAATTTGTAGTCAGAACGTTGTGTTTCTGTTCAACTATTTCATTAATTTCAAGCCATTGATATATAAAAGTGCGTAGCAGTACTGGTTAGCCTCCTCCGCAGGCAACTCTTTTGGGCCCTCGCTTTTGACACAGTTGTATTACGTACTATTCTGTGCTTTTGATCAGGGATTTAATATTTATACATGCGAAGCGTGGACAGCAGTACAGCGGTTTTTAGCAATTAATACTTCAAGTAAACTGATCGTGTATCGATGTTATTCCTGTATTTCATGCAGTTGCGTTTTCTACAGATGTGTATCCATCATGATATTAAATAGTTGTTTGGTTATATTCAACTACTATCCTGGTCATTCCATACAAAAGGAAAGACAATGATAAAAACAACGGGAGTTTTCGTAAAGTTATATGTAAGTGATCATTCATTAAGTACATGTAAGTGATCATTCATTAAGTACAGTAAACTTAATATTAATTTTAATACGATGTTTCATATCACCTCCACTCTAGAGCGCTTTTGCTAAAAGTTAGTAAAGTCTATTAAAATGCTGATGCAACAAGCCAAAAAGGTCATAATAATAATTGCAACTACTGTTTCACATACATATATTTTTTGTCAGCCCTATTAATACTAGTTTCTCTTAATAGTTCTGTCTGTTCAAAGGCGTTTTCAAATATCTCATTGATTTTGACAACTTTAATACCTAATTTAAGTGCCTGTTCGATACAGTTCAAATAATTTGTTGTGCCATATTTACAACAGCTTGTTGCTATCATTGACATTGAACGATTATTTCTTGAAAATGTTTTTGTCAGTTTCAAGGGTTTTTTCTTGACATCCTGATCAATTAACAAGTGTGTTACATCCCTGTACAGAAACAAGCTGATATAAGCCCCACGCTTTAGCAACATTTGTTCTATGGTTTTAATCGTACCATCTGTCCACTTCTGGGTTAGGTGTAGAAAAAAAAACATACCTTGCAAGGACTCGCTTTGCCCAGCATCTTGGTCTTTGTTAAAACTTTTTTTCCCTATAATTACAAAAAATTAATTAATATTATGCTCACTCCAAGTCTAAGATCTTCATACGAGTATTTTTTTAAAGAACAGATAATTCTGTGAAGTATAGTATAAAGAACATAGATGTCTAACGTTTCAAGCGAAGACCCTTTGCTCGAAACGTTAGACATCTAGTATCTACGTACGCCAACCTTACTTTCTTTCAATTTGTATTTCAGTTAACTACCTAAGCGGCACCCTACTTTTTATTTGCTTCGCTAATTGTTTGAGGAGGGCTGTGTCCATTTGAATAGACTCGAATCCTGATTGAGTTCGAATTTCATAGTCGTTGAGATTTTACAGTTGATTTCATATTATTTTACCGCCGTGGTTTGCGAAGTTCGTTGGGAAGTTCCCAGTTCCGAAGTTAGTTGGGAACTGCGGAATTTTTAATACGTTGCCAAGGTTGACAAATTATCCAATCAAACTCCGAGGTTTGGATCAAAGCTCATTTAATATGACTGGATAATTTGTCAACCTTGGCAACATAATTCCGAAGTTGCGAACGAACATCGGAATTCCCAACGAATTTCGCAAACACGGGGAAAGTAAAATCGAATGTAAGCACGTGGTTGATAAAACCGCCAAACCGGTATAATGCTTGCCAATAGCGACACGCATAGTTACTATTTAAAGGCTAAAAATCAGACAAACAAATCGAAATTGCTCCTAGCTTCCACACTTTATATTTTTAAATAAGAAAATGAGCCCTTTTATAGTTTTTTGTTTGACTTTAAATGCAAAGCATGATTTCCTGGGTCCTCTAACCCAAACGGATACCATAAATTGTAACAGCAACATTTACCGCGCCTAGCTTTATATACACACAAACCTAACCCGACCAGTGAGTACGCTAAATTACAAACTAAGCTGCACTCACTGGTGTACTTTAACCTTTTGACTGAACTTTATCAAAAAAAATTAAATCTGGAAAGAAAACCATAAATATATAGATCTATATAGAGATGTCAAAGTGCTGCGTAGGCAGTGTTTAAACACAAATCGAAATATAGAAAGGTTGCAGTGTACTGGCGAAACATGGAACGTAGATATCTAACGTTTCTCGAGAGAAACAACTAGTCTAGAGAAGTTCGTTTACAGGCCCGAAAATATAGCTACGGCCTATTTTGTTTGCCGCGTGCTCCGCCATGTTCGCGATCTAATAAGTTACAGAATATAGACCACCTTGTTTATTCTTGCCAAAATGTTTACGCGCGGATAAAACAGAGCAATTTAATTGGTAGAATTACTTAGTATGTTGTACGACAATATAATAGTTACCTTCTTCCTCGTGACTTTCGCTGCTAGAGTAAGAAATTGGATAGCATCCAATGTCGCTGTCGTGGTCGGTATCTGAGTGTAACAATGTAGAATGGCCGACAGGCGACCCACAACTCAGCGATGGTGATAAATCTGAATGTGCAGCCCGTTTTATTCCAATGTTTGGAGAACTATCGCTTACTGTGCTGAGAAGAGAATCGTAAAAATCGGCGGCGTCCTGTTCTAAATAATTTGTTCTACTGCAAAAGATTTCTCTCGTATCTGACGCTGGGCTAGTTCTCGAATCGGCATCGTCCTGTTCTAAATCACTTGTTCTACATGAAAAAACTTCTCTCGTATCTGACGCCGGGCTAGTTATCGAATCGGCGCCGTTCTGTTCTGAATAATTTGTTCTACAGGAAACGATTTCTCTCGTATCTGACGCCGGGCTAGTTACCGAATCGGCGTCGTCCTGCTCTAAATCACTTGTTCTGCATGAAAATATTTCTCTCGTATTTGACGACGGGCTGGTTATCGTTGAGCAACAACAGTCGGGCTCCTCCAATTCACTCGTGTTTAAATCCATAAGCTATTAAATACCAACAATGGAAAATCACGTTTAAGCGATGCGCAACGAAAAACTGAATCAAACTTCAGACAATGTTTTCCTTCAGAACATCCTTGCCAGGTGCGCGATCAAACTAACGAATTCTCGAGCGTTATGCTTTTTTGCTTGATTTTGATTGGCTCGCATAATTTAGTCCTTTAACATGAGTGGTCCCTTGACGTTATTGCTTACTGCCAAGCTGTTTTCTAATAAAGCGTTCTCAAATTGCCTAAACCGAGCAGGGCCAGACTATTTTACTCTGGCTAACACCAGACTATTTTACTCTGTCTAACGCCAGACTATTTTACTCTGTCTAACGCCAGACTATTTTACTCTGGCTAACACCAGACTATTTTACTCTGGCTAACGCCAGACTATTTCACTCTGGCTATCACCAGACTATTTTACTGTGTCTAACGCCAGACTATTTTACTGTGTCTAACAGCAGAAGGGCTACACATGCATGCCCTGAAGGGCAAAACAGAGAAAAATTAGTATATTTGTAGACTGGCAAAACTGCGCTTGCTAAGTCTTTAAATCAGGCACGAACTAAAAAAAACCCACAAACATAGCTGTCACAATGGTTGAATCTGTCATTTCTTATAATAGTTACGTTAGCCTTCAGGAATGTGGACCAACGTAGTAGATAATGAGTTAACAGGAAATATGTATGCTATCTATCACCAAGTGACAAATTGAGAACAAAGAAAGTAGCTAGGAAAGACCAGCCGCTTGAATACGATTGGATTAAAAACTGACACAATGCTTTCTCGTTCAACACACGATAGCGTCTGTATCCATCAGATCGTTTCTTTTCGTTGGACTTGTACCACTTGAAGTTTTAAATCGCATAGTCGAAAATGGAGTGTGGTGCCGGTAACCGAAGCTCGAAAGAAAGGTTCGATCGAGCAAAATGGTGGTTTAAACGTGAGTTGTCGAAGATTTATGTAGAAAGAGGAATTGGTAGAGCAACAAGCGGTGGAAACTTGTTGTTGGATGTAGTCAACATTCAAGCAAGTGAAAAGAAACCAGACGCGTTAAAGGTTAGCAAGCATTCCAGTGCTCACATTCTAGCATGTAAAACTTTTTTAATATTGGCCTTTTTTTAACCTAGCTCTCTCTCTCTCTCTCTCTCTAATATAAAAGTCTTTTTATAAAAGGCTTTTCTCTATTCGTTGTAGATTCAGTTCCGCGATAAACAAATGCCAATGGTGTTCAAGCTCACGTTGTTCGATTTTACTGGTAACAATTTCTCGCGAAATTTTGAGCCCTTTGTAAAATCAAGTAAAAGTTTTACCGCTAGAGTGAATGAGGTGATCAGTAAACTCGACAACACAAAAACTGCCGTCGCTAGTGCCAAACCTAAACCAAGCCAAAGTTCATCTCGAGTGTCGGAGCTACAAGTAAGTCCAATCCAAAGCTCATCTCGAGTGTCGGAGCTACAAGTAAGTCCAACCCAAAGCTCATCTGGAGAGTCAGAGTTATGCCGTTCAGAGACGCCGTTGTCAAAACTCGAGGGAAGCCACGAAACATCTGCATCAGATCCGCCGTCACCGCATGCTGTGGATACACCCAAAGGACGAAAAGTAGAAAACCAAACAACTACTCGACGAAAAAGTAGACTTTTAAACAGAGTTTCCGTCGTGGATCCCCGACCAGACGAACTGAACATGAATGAAAGGTCCAAGAGAGCAAAAGTGGTAATCTGGTGCCAGTGGTGGACGACAACGCCTTTCACGAAACCATAATGAAAAAATTTTCAATTAAAGAAGGTATGTGCCAAAGATATCATTGTGTTGTTTTGCATATGGTACTCTGATGAATGGCTTCATTCGAAACGTCAGTACTACATTCTAAATATTGGCAGTTTTCCTTTGTTGTTCTATATACTTTCTACGGTACAAGGTGCAACGGTTGACGTTTTTCTTGTGCTTTGGAAGTGCCCGTTTCCATCATCGCAGGCAGTATTTTTAGAACATCAATTAGATGTTTTCGCTTGTTGCATAGTCAGAGAATTGTGCATAGAATTGTTTTTCTGTAACCGGCAAATTTCGGCAATCGGGTATTTGAGCAGATTTAAGTTGCGCGCCGCGGGAAAATCGAAGTTCGGGTGGTTCGACTGACATCCGCGTTGTTATCGTAGTTGTGAGCTAATGGTCGTTGTTTCTATTATTACACAATAAATTACAAATTTAGCACTTCCGAAATATCGTCTTTTCCCATCACAAATGCGAACTACTTAGCCACAAAACTAAAATCAAATGGCAGACGTTGTAATTTAACTCTGAGCCACACTCCGTGCCGACTTTTTCAATTTAATATTAAAGTCGATATCACTATGGCAATATGGGTATATATTCCCGTATTGTCATAGTGATATCTCCCGTTGCGTTTCACGCCAAAGCTCAAGAACAAGCTGCCGTTTGTTTAAACTAGCAGTAACAGATAATCATGGTTTAAAGCTTTTAGACCCGAATAGCCACGATAAGAATAAAAGTCTACACCGGAAATTTTCATGATTTTCTAAGACGGCCGATATTAATAGGAAAACTCAAGTCAATATTTTGTCATTTTATTTTCTTGTTTCTCAATTTGAGGATGATTGTCAATTAAAATCGAGACATGCAAATAGTTTAAGATATTATTATTAAAATTAGGCTGATGTGGTATAAAAAAAAACCCCGAATACCGATACCGGAAAAAAATACCGATAATACCAATATATCGATATTTGTATTTTTCCGCTAAACGACAAAAATGTCGCGGGTTTTCACAAAAAAGTTCGCCTTTATTCGTAGTATTTCGGATAATACAACCTGTTCCGCAGCCAGAAAAACCCGTGTTTAACCCGTGTTTTTCCGTTGCGGCAAAGTCTACAGAAATAACGTTTAACCACGCGCTGTCTTGAAAATGTTGCCTTCGCGGGAACTCGCTAACGTGGCTCCAAGACGCTGAGTAAACGGAAAGACGCTGAGAAAGTGGAGAAGAAGCTTGTTCTTCTTTTTGTCTACGGAGCTGTCAAACCACGTGTATCTTCGTACACAATATATTTAATATAAATGAATAATTACATGGCTATAATAACAACCCGATAGTTGAAGCGAAACAACTTTACATATGTATCGAAACGACTTTATGTCGCGAAACGACTCTGTACCGGTATATGCAGATTTCTTGGCACCGAAAAATTCCAAAGACTGCGTCTGCGATCGCACTTTGAATAGTCCTGCTGTGACAATGGTTTTTAAACAAACAGTGCTTCAAAAAACGCACGATTCCACTGGGAAATACAAACAAAAGATCATCGGTATGTAAAGAAATAGGGTTACATGTCACACGTCGAATACACGGGTCAATTTTAAGGACAATTTTTAAGGTGGCTCCATATAGTTTCTTGAAAAATGGAAAATACAAGTTTGAGAGTTCAAAACACGGGCATAAATAATTTGGAAAAAGAATAAAACTAAATGTTATGCATAGTTAAAAAGTCTGACAATCAAAAACTGTTACCAAATAAATAGCAACAGTTGTTGCTATGGCAACAATGACGTTTCAAGATGGCTGCCAATTACCTTTCAAAATAATTAAATTCGAAAAAACTTTGGTGACCCCCAATTTTTTTTTTCATTAAAACTTTTCTTGAAGTATGAGTAATCAATAGGCCGTTTAAAAAAATTCTGTGGAACAAATAAGTTTTTTTCCCGTAAAATTCATGTTGGCAGCCATTTTGAAACGTCATTGTTGCCATAGCAACAACTGTTGCTATTTATTTGGTAACAGTTTTTGATTGTCAGACTGTTTAACTATGCATAACATTTAGTTTTATTCTTTTTCCGAATTGTTTATGTACGTGTTTTGGACTCTCAAACTTGTATTTTCCATTTTTCAAGAAACTGTATGGAGCCACCTTAAGGCAACATGTTATCGCAATACCGCGATACGACGTTTTTAATAATATAAACGCAATACTGTAAAACAAGTGTTTCGATGGAAAAAATTGATGCTGCAAGACAAGCATTTTCATTGATGGGTATGAGTTGGGACTTGGCTTACTTCCATGACTCAAGTCATACACCAAAAGGCATGTAATTATTCAAATGTTTTTCAAAGTTTGGGAGTAATATGTCACTATAGTTGCTTTACTGGTAATTCATGAATGCACAAGTTGCCTTAGACTTGTATTTCTAAATATATTTTTATCTTTTTATAATTGTAGATAGTAATCACCTAACAAAGACAGTTTTGCCTTTTGTGGCTAGTCGAACTAGCCACAAGACTATTAAGGGATGTGATATGTTTTCCATACCCAGTGAGCCATTCACCAAAGAAAAAGATAGTGGTGTCATTTACGAAAGACAAAAGCCTGTTGCTTTGTATTCTTCCTTGTTGGAAATCTTTCATCCCGACAAGTTGTTACATGTCTTAGATTCCTGCAGTGGCGCAGGATCTTGTGCAGTTGCATGTTTAAATGCAGGACTAAAATGCCTTGTTTTAGAGAAAGATCTACTAAGAGCTAGACTTATAGAGCAAAGATTACAGTTTTAATTTACATGTAAACATTTTTGGGGACATTCATCTGTTTTTTAAACATCGTGTTAAGTGATATTTTCGTTTTAAATTTCCTTTGAACTACTAAATATTTTGGGCCAAATATTAGTATATGTAATCATATGACAGTGAGTGCAATTAAGGATTAACACTACGAGTGATTTTTGAAAATTTAATTTTTTCAAATATCACGAGTAGTGTTAATCATTAATTGCACGAGCAAAATCATATGATTACTTATTATAATATTCATGACAAAATTACAATGTTTTGGCTATATTGTCATATTACATATTTCTCTGTTTATTGGAATGTTTAACTGCTGTTTTGATCGCAAACAATTTTTCCAGTTTAGGTGTTCTGTGTATTCCTCTGAAAATATTTAAATGGTATTCTCAATTCATAGTGTACCACAAGTCGTTGGGAAAGTGAAAATCTGTCCACTACGAAATAGACGCCATTTGCCTGGAATTAACGATTTTATTGCACTCCTCTCAACCAATCAGAATACATTAATTTTGTCATGCATATTATAAATGGAATTATGTATAACTTTGCTTGAAAGCAAATTATTGAAATCATTTTCTCAATATCTCACAAGTGAGCAAAGCGAATTTGATCTTGGTCAACACGAGAAATAATTTCATATTTCCTAGCATTCATGTATTGTTCTGTTTATTATAAAAAAATAGTCCTATTTCCCCACAAAAATAGAGAAGTAAACTCTAATATGTTTCACCGGATAAACGACACATGGGAGATTATCATAAATAATCACATATGTGAGATTATCGTTTTTATTAGTGGCGGAAACATCAATAAAACACTCTATTTTATATAGTAAATTATAATAATACTTAAATCTAAAAAGTGTTTGGTTAATTCGATAATGGTCTGTTATTTAACTAGGTATTTAATGTGAAATATTTGTGACCAACAACGTTGTTTAATGCCTCTGTCCAATTTTGGCTTGAATAATAACAAGCCAAAAATGTTAATTCTTCTTTTATATTAGAATATCGTATATTTATTTCATTGATTGACTTGAAATATTTCAGGTCAACAAGAGAAGTTGATTTGTTCTCGAGTGATATTTGGCTTGAAAAATTTCAAGACATATAACTCATGTTAACTCATTAATCGAGTTGGAAAATATTGGGCTTGAAATTTTTCATGCCAAACATATCACCTTATTTTGGTGTTTGAGGTTATTTCATATGATTTATTTTAAGACATGGCATATTCATCAGAATTGAGTAATCTCTACCTTCAATAACCGCGGTTTTAGATTAGACTTCAAAGTTCGTCCTATTTTTAACACCATATTTTTCTAAATAGACATTATGTCCTATCAAATTAACGTTTAGCAATACATTTGCAAACATTTTTTCAATAAACTAACTATTTTTGATCAGTTTTATTTGTGTTTACTTGGTCTTTTTCTTATCTTGCTGTAACGTAATATTTTTTAAATAATATATATACGGTTAGTTTCGCTACACTTTACGGAAATTGTTAATGATTTTTACTTCCAGTTACCGGTTTGAACAAAGTAAAATAAAAGCGAATTTTTATCTAAAATGGAAGCAAAATTTTGGATAATAAACTATCGTTTCGTTACATTTTTTCAATAATGTGCTAAATAGAATATCCCACTTAGAAATATTTCGTGTTTATTGCTTTCAATCCTGATTTATCCAAGTTTCTCTTTCCCAATTCGGCTCGCAGATCGACCACTCGAAGTTGATTTAACTTCTTTCCACCCAGAGTTGCCATGTTGCTTTTGATATACGGCTATTAAAAATCGAGTATATTCGATCGATTTTCACAACAAGTTTTCAAACATTGCTATGGTTTACTATGCATAATGTGTCGAATCGGCGGCATAAATACATCGATTTCTGGAACCTACTACATCTCAAGGTCAGTGAATATTTTTTCGTTTTAAATCTTCCTTATTTAAGGAATCGAGCTGCAAACCCGTGAACTCTATACTACAAGTAGGGTAATTTTTGAATTTTTAACACGGTACAGTGTACTCCCTTGTACGGTTTCGCCGCAGATTTCTGGTAGCTAATGTTATAGGAGATATTGAACAACACCTAAAACGAGCAAACAAAGCACCAAGTCAAGATTTGGTAATGTCGATGCAACAGGCAACACATTTTGTTGTATTACTGTATATTATTACATTATTTTATATTAGCTATTCTTATGTACATGTATATAGTCATAGTGTAAATACAGAGCACTGTGTATATAATGTACTTCTCAACCTCAATAATTCATAAACCAAACACATAGGAAAATCATAAGCAAGACAAAGGTTTGATATGTGATGAAACATTTGGATATAAAATTAAGCCAACTTTTTAATACCTCAAACATATCTTAAAAACTGATTCATTTGAGAACTGATTCATGTGTTTGAGCTAATATGAAAGTTGGTTAAAAAACACCTCTCTCTCTTAGTGTATGATATATTATTATACAGTAGCACAACACACAATTCAACCAAAATTAAACTTAAACTTATAAAGCGATTTTATCATTATAAATCACTTCTATGAGTTCTCTCCAAGACATTGGTTTATACTGACAGTTTCTTCAATGAAAGAAGAAGAGCTTTGAAACAGGACACAATTGAAGGCCCAACTTCTAGCGAACTTTATAAGCTGAATACTTCTAGCACTGCTATAAAGACTGTACGAGGTTGGCTTTGAGGTAACTTGTTTCCGATTAAGTATTAAAGATTTATGTATTTGTAAGATAAACAATGTCACAGTGTTGAAACTGTAATGTTTACTCGAGAAGTAAGATATCTAACTAAAACAGAAACTACTTCTTACCTTGTATAAACTGATCAATGACAGAAACCGTTCCAAGAAGAAAAGATTTGCAAAGAAATAATTAACACTTTTCAAATCAAAACGACCAAAATTCCCCACGTGGGGACTCCCCACGAAAACAACTCGACTACTTCTCGAGTACCTGGCGGTCAATGGCGATCTTCTCGACCATATGGCGTTCCTGTCGAATATCTGGCGATAGCTGTCGAGTATGACGTGAGGTCCAAGACACTCACTCAAGAGTTCACCGACATAGTGGCTCCCGCTGACAAGTCAGCGGTAGACACAAACATCGAGAGGTTAACTGGCTTAACCCAATCTGAACGATTCCCTATAACATAAAAACAAACAATAAAAAATTATTAAAAAATTTAAACAATATTCCTTAATAGTTTTAGTTTGGAACTAAACAAATTTATAATAAAAGCAAGTAAAACGTTCACTGACCACAATAATTTATTGAAACGAGCTTTCGGCTACCAGACTGTAGCCTTCAACGGGTATGATATTAATGGAAACAATTTAACATATATATTTACAATCGGAAGCTATAATTAGTTATGACGTGTGTGTGCTATGTGTGTGCGATGAGCGTGTGTATATTAATTAGACGGCGTTTATTTCTTCGCGGGAAGAATAGCGTATTGCCCAGGAATCGGTTTAGCTAGAGTTATTATCCGTTTCATTTGTCAAAGCTGTATGCCAAGACTCTAAAGTTTTTCGGTTTCGAAAATTGCCTTTGTCGATAACTTTTCCATTTTCAAAATCAATATTGTGGTCGTTTGTCCATGCGTGGTTGGCAATGTTTGAACCTTTCGTGTAGTTTTTCACGTTCCTGATATGCTCTTTCTTCCTTGTTGTAAAACTTCTCCCTGTTTCTCCGATGTAACTCCAGTTGCACTCTTTGCATGGTATCCTGTAGATGACGTTCGGTTGTTGACTGTCTACAAGCAGATTCATGGTTGTGCTATGGGAAGTCCCGTAAGTGCTATTGTAGCCAATAACATTTGCATGGAAGTAATCGAAGAAGAGGCCATTGAAAGTACGCCAGTACCACCTAAGAAATGGAAACGCTACGTTGATGACAGTTTCTGTAAAACAAAAAGAAATTCCGTTGCAACCTTTCACAACACCTTGAATTCTATCGACCCAGACATAACATTTAGCATCGAAGAAGAAGACAACGGGCGTATTGCCTTTCTCGACACCTTAATTAGTTTCAAGAAAAGGCAATGTACTAGCCATTGACGTTTACCGAAAACCAACGCA
>OZ035997.1:66522903-66546136 GCA_964035015.1 Corallium rubrum
GCGTAAATGGGACATTGTCTGTTCAAGCGAGATGCAAATAAATCAATGGATGGTCTCCCAAATCTAGCAGTAATGCACTTATATATTGTCGGGTCTAGCATCCATTCAGTTCGGTCATTGAACTGTCTAGACTCTTTGTCAGCTTCCACGTTTTTACACCCAGGAAAATGCGTGGCACTTAGCCAAATTTTTTGTTCAATACAATGATCCCATATTTGTTTTGCAATTGAATCACAGTCCTTAGACTTGGTCCCACCCATGTTATTTATATAGCATACTGCTGTAGTATTGTCACATTGGACCTGAATGTGTTCATTCTTACAATCTCCACAAAGTGCTTTCAATGTCAGCAGCACAGCTCGTAGCTCCAGATAATTAATATGGTGTTGAGCTTCCTCTAGGGTCCATCTGCCCCCAGTCTTATGAGTTTGTCGGATACCACCCCACCCTTGGGTAGAGGCATCGGTTTGAATAACAACACTAGGCTCGCCATGTGAGATACGTTTTGTGGAGGTATCGACAGTGGCTATCCACCAATGTAAATCTGAGATAGAATTTCTTGAGAGGGACAGGCATGCCCCAAAATTACCCTTGTTGTTTTTCAAGGCAGCTGTTTTGTCATTCTCTAGGTTACGATAAAAAAGGGGGCCGTATTCTACTCCTGGGAAACTAGATACTACAATACCTATGACTTCTGCTACATTTAAGATTGTGCATTGGTCTTTGCTAATTAGTTTTTGGCTGGCTTGTTTAAGTTTTATGGCTCTGCGCTCAGAAATTTTTACAGTCATATCAACTGAATTCAAGTCAAATCCCAAATATGTCAGTTGTTGGGATGGTGTGAGGTTTGATATTTCCTCATGGGGGCAGAAGCCCAGTTTTTAAGCTGGGAAGATGTATCCAAGGAATTGGCATTGCATTCCTCATAAGTTCCCCCCTGAAGATAACAATCATCTATGTATGAGGAGGAAAGATGCCCCTTTTCCCTCAGCCCTTGAAACACGGGCTTCATAAGTTTAGTGAAAACTCTAGGTGCTGATGCTAGGCCATTAGGCAGGCAGGTATATTGGTACAATTTGTCTTTCCATGAAAACTTGAGGTACTTTTGATGTTCTAATGCAATAGGCACACTATAGTAAGCATCTTTAATGTCTATTGATGCCATGAAGCAGCCTGGAGTCATTAAATCTGTCACTGACCTTAGGGACTCCATTTTGAAATGTTTATAAACAACAAAGCTATTAAGCTCTTTCAAGTTTAAAATCATTCTATAGTCTACACCATTTTTCTTTAGTCTGAGAAATATGGGTGAGATAAATTCTCCCTTTTCATGGTCAGACTCTACAACAACTCCTTTGCAAAGGAGCTTGTCAATTTCCATATCTATGATGGCAGGCTCTTTGTCATTAAATTTAATGACTCTTTGACCACCTTTCTGAATTGGAAGCACATTGTCTATAAATTCAATGTGACAATGTGTGATCCAGTCTAGGATATCTGGATCAGTGCATGTAATATGTTCCCATGCCTGAACACAATGCTTCAGGTTTCCTGCTTGAAAATAGGAAAGTTTATTTGTTTCACCTACCTCATTTGAGGGGTCTTTTGGCCCTATTTGCTCTGCCTCCTCCCCTCTTCCTTTGTCTTTTGGAATTGGAGGCTGGGCCTTTTCCAGTTTAAATTCCTGTTGGGAATTTCATGTTTTTGCTTATATCTGAGCGTCAATGGTTTTCCTTCCCCCTGCTTGTTGCTGTTGTTTCCCTGGTTTTTAAAAGATCCAGGTCTATGTTTATGGAGCTTTTTGCTGACCTTAGTCGCTTCGCCAAGGTCTTTTAGCTGTTTTGAGAGCTCTGTGTCATTGCCAAACAGGGATTCTGTGAAAGGAACTGTAGTTGAACAAAGATGTTTGTAGTCTTCATTCAGATCTGATTTAATATTATCTCGGCGGCGCATATTCAGCCTCAAAGTTAGCAGCCTCCAACAGAGCAATGGCGTCTGTGCCAGTTCTTATAAGACCTGGGACATCCAACGTGTCTTTGGGGATTTTGTCTCGTGCCTCAACCAACGCTTGAATAATATTCACTATGGGAATAACACCCTTCACAAGGTTGGATTGCACTCGCTGTAATTTAATATCCCCGGATCTGGTGTCAGATCTAATGTTGTCCCATATCAGATGATTTACCTTTGTGGTAGTCAAGCAGTCACAGTTCTCTGGTATATTGTGACGGCTCTGGGTCTCTGTAAGGACCTCGTCTGCGAGCTTTTCTCGCATTAAGCTGTGTACTATTTTGGCAATTTGTTCGTTTACGGCTGGCCCCTTCTTGCTTTCCAATTTTAGGTCATTTGCAATACCTGACAACACTTGTATTTCGTCTGTAGTTTGTTGTTCAGACCCAGAGCTCTGATTTATCAGCGCATTAATGCTCCGTTCGGCAGCCGAGGACTGATCGTTTTTGCCTTCTGGTATTTGTTCATGTTCAGTGGACCCAGATTGCTGGGTGTCATTGTCCACCGTATCGAGTCTTGGGCGCTTTGGCGCCTTCGCTTGTGACGTCTTGTCCGTTTTGTCGTTCGGATCGGAATCGGACATTTCAATGATTTCCTCGATAACTGTGAGTTGTCCAAGGGTATCATGCATCTCACCAAATAAGGTTGTCATTGTCGACTTCGGCGAAGTCAATGATGCTACCATAAGTTCGCTCATTGAGCTGATTGCAGCTACAATGGCTGAGCTGTCAGTTTTGGCGCCATTTTGTGTAATGGCTTCACCGTCTGCTGACGCTCGTGAGGATGTTTCACTCATCTTGTACGAATGTCTGTATTAACAGAATTAGCTCGTACTCATAAGTTTGTTAAACGACTCTTCTTTAGTGATTTCTGTCTCGTGTACTTCGGTTGTCTTCGACCGAAGGCTTCACACAACCATACTTGAGCAAGGCGGAAGTGCACTGACCACTTGGGCGGCAAGGTGCTATCTCACGTGACTTCACAGTGCGAATGATGACGAGGCAGAATCAAAATAAGGCTGAGTAAGTGCATTATAAATGGAAACAAGAGTTTGTTTTGGTACAAATTTCCGTGCTTGTTTAAGACCATTAATAGAACGACAAACTTTTTTGCTTAAATGATCTATATGTTTACTCCAGGACATATTTTCATCAAAATATACCCCCAGGCATTTAGTGGATTTAACCCTTTTAATCGGTTGATTTCCTATCGTAATTTCCTATCGGTTGATTTTATACCTAGCTTTGAGCCATTCGTGAACACTGTCAAGATCACACTTGACGTGAGATTGCAATTCACTAGTTGATTTAGAGGCAGTACTTAATGACGTATCATCTGCATACATGCGTGCTTTTGTACAATGAGAACAGTAATGGCCCCAAAATAGATCCTTGTGGAACACCACAAGTTATTTTTTGAGGTTTTGAAATATGTCCTTCTAGCCTACAACACAAATTTGCTGTCTATTTGACAAAATATGATGCAAACCAGTCAAGAGATTTTCCACAGAAGCCGTAAACAGTTTAGTTTTCTGACAGGATATGATGGGAAATCGTATCAATTGCCTTAGATAGATCCAGGAATGGAATGGAATGGAATGGAATGGAATGGAATGGAATGGAATGGAATGTTATTAAATTTATCATGTCATTATCCATATTCAGGTACCACTCATTGGTTGCATCCAGAAAGCAGTAACTGTTGAATGAAGAGGACGGAATCCGGATTGATATTTATTTAAAATATTATTACTATATAGATACATATAGAGTTGATCATATACTATTCTTTCGCATACCTTGGATAACATAGGCAAAACTGATATTGGTCTATAGTTAAACCGGTCCGTTCGATCATTAGCTTTGAACAATGGAAATACCTTAGCATATTTGAGAAGGAAATATGCCAGTCTCAATAGATTTACTTATTATTACAGTTAACGAGTCAGAAATAAATGGAGCAGATACCTTAATCAGTCTGCTTGAAATATTATCAAGGCCAGTGGCCTTGTGCACCTGCAGTTTATTTAAAAGTTCTAAGACTATGGTTTCGGTAGTTTTTTGTAGACAAAAGGAAGTATTAACTGACTTTAAAATATATCTTTAAACATTATCTTTATATCACACCTCAACGTGTGAGAATGACTTTCGACCCATATCTGTGCTTCCAGTTCTTTCAAAGGTTTACGAACGATTAATCTTTCGTCAGCTCGCCCAACATATCGATGAAAACAGCACCCTGTATGACTCGATATCAGCCTACCATAAAGGCCAATCCATTATAACCGTTCTGCAAGAGATTCGTGATGACATTGTTCCTGTGATTGACAATGTTCGTTTTGGAAAACTTATCATGAAGATGAACAAACTTGGATTGTAAAAAACTTCCTTACCCTGATGCTTAAGTACGTGTCAGATTGAAGGCAGTTCGTTCAAATTGACGATAATAGGTCCGAGGTAATTTAAATTTGTCGTACCGCAGGGTACTGGGTACGTACCTGTACTGTTTAACATATACGTCAGCGACCTTCAAGATCAGATAAACGCCAAATGTTACCAATATGCAGACGACACTACTCTCTATCGCCATTCTAAAGTGTCAGATCTTAGCAGTTGCCAGGCTAGTATAACCAGTGCCATGCAACACATGGGCCTTTGGTCGCAGGCCAACAGTTTAACCCTCAATGGTCTTAAAACCAAGATGATGTTATTCTCTACTGCGCAGTTGGCCAGACTACACAACTTAGACAGCGTCCCCCTGGAAATGTCTGTTAACAACTCGGATATTGAACGTGTCGAGTGCTATAAACTACTTGGCATTCATTTTACCCAGCACCTCAAGTGGAGCGAACATGTGAAAAATACCACAGCTTCCTGTTATGCCACAATTGCAGTACTGAGGAAGTTGAAACATCTGGCCCCATACAATTTGCGTAAGACCTTGGCAGAATCACTTGTCCTATCGAAGCTGGATTACGGTGATACAGTTTTCTATCCACTGACAAATTTAGATTTGAAGCGGCTTCAGAAGTGCCAAAATGCCGCAGCAAGCTTTGTCCTAGGGAAATGTGTTAAAGATCAAGCAGACCTTGAAAAGATCGGATGGATCTCCATGAAGGATAGAAGAGACTTACATCTCCTACAACAAACCTTTAAGGCAATTCATTTTGAAACTGGCCTCAATACTTAGGTTTAGAACAGTCTGCAAACGACATGCAGAAACCTCCGGTCGCAAGGGAGCATTCGCCTAAAAGTACCGTTAGAAAACAAAACCTTTCAGGACAATGCCTCAAAACTTTTTAACTCTCTACCAATTTATATTAGAAACTGCAAGAATTTTAACACTTTTTGTAAATTAGCCAAAGAATTTTTGATCGAACACAAAGTAACTTAACTTAAATTTATAAATTTATTGTTAATGTAATGGGTGGGCCTGGATATCTTTATTTATATTTGTAGAGGAAGATCCATTTCATGGATTCTGCAATAAAGTCACTATTATTATTATTATTATTGTTATTATTATTATTATTATTATTATTATTATTATTATTATTATTATTATTATTATTATTATTATTATTATTATTATTATTATTATTATATAATTTTAATATAATTTTAAATATTATCTTTAAATATTATCTTTCTAATATTATCTTTAAAATGTGTCTCACTTTCGGAAATTGATGAAGCCAAATTAGATCCTACTTGGATAAAATGATTATTTAATATTTCACAAAGATCTACTGGTCCTGTGAACGATTTCCCATCTATTTTTAACTTCCTAATAGACGTAGAACTTGTTTTCTTACGGTGAGTTAATTGATTTATAGTATTCCAAATAGCTTTGGGATTACCAAGACTGGATTCTATCTGGCTACGATATAAAGTTGCTCTAGCTTCTTTAATTTCATTAGTTACATCATTTCTAACTTTTTTGAAATCACACCATAAGTCAGGAATATTATTAATAACTGCCTTCCTTTTTAACTTATTTCTATTAATAATTAATGTTCTTATGTGGGGTGTTATCCAGGGAGACTTTTTATGTCAGACAGACAGACAGACAGACAGACAGACAGACAGACAGACAGACAGACAGACAGACAGACAGACAGACAGACAGACAGACAGACAGACAGACAGACAGACAGACAGACAGACAGACAGACAGACAGACAGACAGACAGACAGACAGACAGACAGATAGACAGACAGACAGACAGACAGATGAAAAGATAGCCTCCTCTCGGAGGTAACTTTTATCGACTCTTTCTTTACTATTCTCGTTGATCTACCTTGAACCATTAGGGGCCTTAAGCAAGCTCCTCGCTGATCTACTTTTAGGATAGCCTTGCATCAATATTTGCACATTCTCCACACTTGATCCCCACGGTTAAATAATTGATGCATTTAGTTCGGCGCATGAAAAAGCGACGTTTGAACTAGGCCTGAATTCACACAGTTATTTAATTAATTGTTTTGTTGTTGTTTTCTTCAGTATCAAAATTCTGCCCTGGCCATAAAAGATGTTAATGTTACTTTAGTGCTGTATAAAGATTTAAAACCAGTGCTAAAAAAATTCAGTAAGTTCTAATTTTTAATGTTCATATTGATCAATTGATGTTATACGAATATTAATTGTTCTCTCTGCTCTAGCTTATGATGATGGGACAAGTAAAGATCTTGTGTGCCTTAAAGGAACAATACCTATAAATTATCGAGGTGAGTCAGTTCAAGAGAGTTCATATTCCTCAATGTGGATTCACAAAGCTAAAATAATCTCGGGGGTTACTCTGGCAATTTTTGGTAGGGGTATGTTGCGTTGCCGTCAAAATCTTGACCATATTCTAGACCTAAACAGGCGATTTTCCATACCCTACCCCAGACCTAAGCTCAAAAATCAATACCCTACCCCAGACCTAAGCTCAAAAATCAATACTCTATACCAGACCTAAGCTCAAAAATCAATACTCTATCCCAGTGTTGATTCCTACAACACGGCGCTATCATCACTGTTGGACAAGCATGCTCCTCTTCGCACTAGAACTGTCATTACTCGTGTGCGTGTACCATGGTTCACTGAAGAAATAAGAGAATTGAAAAGACTGCGCAGGCGTGCTGAACGTAAATGGAGATCGTCTGGTCTAATGGCCGATTTGAACAATTTTAAATCTCTAAAAAATAGGGCAACCCACCTTATGAACAAGGCTCGTCACGAATTCTACACTGGCTTTATTAATAAGAACTCTGATAATCAGCATAAATTGTTCTCTGCTACTAAGAAGCTGTTGAATCAAAATTCAGATCCACTATTTCCTCCTAATACCAAAAAATTAGCCCTTGCCAATGACATTGGAGCCTATTTTGTTAAGAAAATAGTTGACATTCGTTGTGATCTTGATTCTACGACAAATTCAGCCATCAATTCAGCTAATATGATGCCTACTACAACCGCCCTGACATATGATACAGAGTTCTGTCAATTTGAAACACTAGGTGAAAACTCGGTTAGGAAGCTTGTAACGAAGGCAACTACTAAATCATGCACACTCGCCCCTATTCCAACATCTATTGTGAAAGATTGTTTAGATGAACTTCTTCCAGTGCTGACGGCAATGATAAATATGTCTCTCCAGTCAGGCCTTTTCTCCGATCCTTGCGCAAAATGCGGCGGCTAGGCTTGTCACAAATAACCCGAGGTTATGACATATCACTCCAGTTTTAAACAGTCTTCATTGGTTACCAGTTAGCTATCGTATTGAATTTAAGATATTACTTTTAACGTTCAAGTGTTTCCATGGTCTGGGGCCACAGTACTTATGTGATTTGTTACCTACTGTTAAGCCCACCAGGTATAGCCTTCGCTCTTACAGTGGATTATCTCTAGTTCCAACGAGTGCGAAATGTAAAGTAACATTAGGAGATAGAGCGTTCCAATCTGCTGCTCGTAAATTATGGAACAAACTACCAAGCGGAATCAATAATCAATACCCTATCCCAGACCTAAGCTCAAAAATCAATACTCTATCCCAGACCTAAAGCTCAAAAATCAATACTCTATCCCAGACCTAAGTTCCAAAATCAATACTCTAGCCCAGACCTAAAGCTCCAAAATCAATACTCTATCCCAGACCTAAGTTCCAAAACTAATACTCTATCCCAGACCTAAAGTTCAAAAATCAATACTCTATCCCAGACCTAAGCTCAAAAATCAATACTCTATCCCAGACCTAAGCTCAAAAATCAATACTCTATCCCAGACATAAGCTCAAAAATCAATACTCTATCCCAGACCTAAGCTCAAAAATCAATACTCTATCCCAGACATAAGCTAAAAAATCAATACTCTATCCCAGGCCTAAGTTCCAAAATCAATACTCTATCCCAGACCTAAAGTTCAAAAATCAATACTCTATCCCAGACCTAAGTTCCAAAATCAATACCCTATCCCAGACCTAAGCTCAAAAATCAATACTCTATCCCAGACCTAAGCTCAAAAATCAATACTCTATCCCAGACATAAGCTCAAAAATCAATACTCTATCCCAGACCTAAGTGCCAAAATCAATACTCTATCCCAGACCTAAGTGCTAAAATCAATACTCTATCCCAGACCTAAAGCTCAAAAGTCAATACTCTATCCCAGAGCTAAAGCTCAAAAGTCAATATTCTATCCCAGACCTAAAGCTCAAAAATCAATACTCTATCCCATACCTAAGTGCCAAAATCAATACCCTATCCCAGACCTAAAGCTCAAAAATCAATACCCTATCCCAGACCTAAAGCTCAAAAATCAAAACTCTATCCCAGACCTAAAGCTCAAAAATCAATACCCTATCCCTGACATAAGCTCAAAAATCAATACTCTATCCCAGACCTAAAGCTAAAAAATCAAACTCTATCCCAGACCTAAAGCTCAAAAATCAATACTCTATCCTAGTCATAAGCTCAAATATGAATATTCTATCCCAGACCTAAAGCTCAAAAATCAGTACTCTATCCCAGATCTAAAGCTCCAAAATCAATACTCTATCCCAGACCTAAAGCTCAAAAATCAATACCCAATCCCAGACCTAAAGCTCAAAAATCAATACTCTATCCCAGACCTAAAGCTCAAAAATCAATACTCTATCCCTGACATAAGCTCAAAAATCAATACTCTATCCCAGACCTAAAGCTAAAAAATCAAACTCTATCCCAGACCTAAAGCTCAAAAATCAATACTCTATCCTAGTCATAAGCTCAAATATGAATATTCTATCCCAGACCTAAAGCTCAAAAATCAGTACTCTATCCCAGATCTAAAGCTCCAAAATCAATACTCTATCCCAGACCTAAAGCTCAAAAATTAATACTCTATCCAGACCTAAGGCTCAAAAATCAATACTCTATCCCAGACCTAAAGCTCAAAAATCAATACTCTATCCCAGGCCTAAGTGCCAAAATCAATACTCTATCCCAGACCAAAGTGCCAAAATCAATACCCTATCCCAGACCTAAAGCTCAAAAGTCAGTACTCTATCCCAGAGCTAAAGCTCAAAAGTCAATATTCTATCCCAGACCTAAAGCTCAAAAATCAATACTCTATCCTAGACCTAAAGCTCAAAAATCAAAACTCTATCCCAGACCTAAAGCTCAAAAATCAATACTCTATCCCTGACATAAGCTCAAAAATCAATACTCTATCCCAGACCTAAAGCTAAAAAATCAAACTCTATCCCAGACCTAAGTGCCAAAATCAATACTCGATCCCAGACCTAAAGCTCAAAAATCAGTACTCTATACCAGACCTAAAGCTCAAAAATCAAAACTCTATCCCAGACCTAAAGCTCAAAAATCAATACTCTATCCCAGACATAAGCCCAAAAATCAATACTCTATCCCAGACCTAAAGCTCAAAAATCAATACTCTATCCTAGACATAAGCTCAAAAATGAATACTCTATCCCAGACCTAAAGCTCAAAAATCAGTACTCTATCCCAGACCTAAAGCTCCAAAATCAATACTCTATCCCAGACCTAAAGCTCAAAAATTAATACTCTATCCAGACCTAAGGCTCAAAAATCAATACTCTATCCCAGACCTAAAGCTCAAAAATCAATACTCTATCCCAGACCAAAAGCTCAAAAATCAATACTCTATCCTAGACCTAAAGCTAAAAAATCAAACTCTATCCCAGACCTAAAGCTCAAAAATCAATACTCTATCCTAGACATAAGCTTAAAAATGAATACTCTATCCCAGACCTAAAGCTCAAAAATCAGTACTCTATCCCAGACCTAAAGCTCCAAAATCAATACTCTATCCCAGACCTAAAGCTCAAAAATTAATACTCTATCCAGACCTAAGGCTCAAAAATCAATACTCTATCCCAGACCTAAAGCTCAAAAATCAATACTCTATCCCAGACCTAAGTGCCAAAATCAATACTCTATCCCAGACCTAAGTGCCAAAATCAATACTCTATCCCAGACCAAAGGCTCAAAAATCAGTACTCTATACCAGACCTAAAGCTCAAAAATCAAAACTCTATCCCAGACCTCAAGCTCAAAAATCAATACTCTATCCCAGACATAAGCCCAAAAATCAATACTCTATCCTAGACCTAAAGCTCAAAAATCAATACTCTATCCCAGACCAAAAGCTCAAAAATCAATACTCTATCCTAGACCTAAAGCTAAAAAATCAAACTCTATCCCAGACCTAAAGCTCAAAAATCAATACTCTATCCTAGACATAAGCTCAAAAATGAATACTCTATCCCAGACCTAAAGCTCAAAAATCAGTACTCTATCCCAGACCTAAAGCTCCAAAATCAGTACTCTATCCCAGACCTAAAGCTCAAAAATTAATACTCTATCCAGACCTAAAGCTGGATTTCCATTCAGTGCATTTTATCGCGAGATTGACTTATTGTGATCGCTTTCTTTTGAATTGTGGGTTGTCAAGCGGAACGCATTTCATTAGCTTTGGTTGAATACACACATTTCAAAAGAAAGCGATCGAGAAAAGTCGATTGCGCGACAAAATGCACTGAATGGAAATCCAGCTTAAGGCTCAAAAATCAATACTCTATCCCGGCCTAAAACTCAAAAATCAATACTCTATCCCAGACCTAAGTGCCAAAATCAATACTCTATCCCAGACCTAAAGCTCAAAAGTCAGTACTCTATCCCAGAGCTAAAGCTCAAAAGTCAATATTCTATCCCAGACCTAAAGCTCAAAAATCAATACTCTATCCCAGACCTAAGTGCCAAAATCAATACCTTATCCCAGACCTAAAGCTCAAAAATCAATACTCTATCCCAGACCAAAAGCTCAAAAATCAATACTCTATCCTAGACCTAAAGCTAAAAAATCAAACTCTATCCCAGACCTAAAGCTCAAAAATCAATACTCTATCCTAGACATAAGCTCAAAAATGAATACTCTATCCTAGACCTAAAGCTCAAAAATCAAAACTCTATCCCAGACCTAAAGCTCAAAAATCAATACTCTATCCCTGACATAAAGCTCAAAAATCAATACTCTATCCCAGACATAAGCTCAAAAATCAATACTCTATCGCAGACATAAGCTCAAAAATCAAAACTCTATCCCAGACCTAAAGCTCAAAAATCAATACTCTATCTCAGACCTAAAGCTCAAAAATCAAAACTCTAACCCAGACCTAAAGCTCAAAAATAAAAACTCTATCCCAGACCTAAAGCTCAAAAATCAATACTCTATCCCGGACTTAAAGCTCAAAAATTAATACTCTATCCCAGACCTAAGTTCCAAAATAAATACTCTATCCCAGACCTAAGCTCAAAAATCAATACTCTATTCCAGACCAAAGCTCAAAAATCAATAATCTATCGCAGACCTAAGTTCCAAAATCAATACTCTATCCCAGACCTAAAGCTCAAAAATCAATACTCTATCCCAGACCTAAAGCTCAAAAATCAATACTCTATCCCAGACATAAGCCCAAAAATCAATACTCTATCCCAGACCTAAAGCTCAAAAATCAATACTCTATCCTAGACATAAGCTCAAAAATGAATACTCTATCCCAGACCTAAAGCTCAAAAATCAGTACTCTATCCCAGACCTAAAGCTCCAAAATCAATACTCTATCCCAGACCTAAAGCTCAAAAATTAATACTCTATCCAGACCTAAGGCTCAAAAATCAATACTCTATCCCAGACCTAAAGCTCAAAAATCAATACTCTATCCCAGACCAAAAGCTCAAAAATCAATACTCTATCCTACACCTAAAGCTAAAAAATCAAACTCTATCCCAGACCTAAAGCTCAAAAATCAATACTCTATCCTAGACATAAGCTGAAAAATGAATACTCTATCCCAGACCTAAAGCTCAAAAATCAGTACTCTATCCCCAGCATATCCTCTCATTTCGAAATGATGATTATCGTCATTTGTGAGATGTCGTTGAATTAACAATAATCATCATTTTAAAAAAAGAATTCCCTGCCCCCAAACCCCCAACCCTAACCCCACCTCTAAACCTGACCCTAACCCTAACCACAACCCCCCTGACAACCCTAACCCTAACCACAACCCCCCCGTTGGACCTAACCCTAACCACAACCCTCCGGAAAAAAGAGTCCCGCCTCTCAGACCCCGACCACAACACCCCTAATGGTTCTTTTGTTATATGCAATTTAGTTTAACATCCCGCATGTGGGACAGAATCTCACTTGAGTATCATGATAATCATCATATTCGACTTTGTGAAGAAATGACGATAATCATCATTTCGAAGTGAGAGGACATGTTGCTATCCCAGACCTAAAGCTCCAAAATCAATACTCTATCCCAGACCTAAAGCTCAAAAATTAATACTCTATCCAGACCTAAGGCTCAAAAATCAATACTCTATCCCAGACCTAAAGCTCAAAAATCAATACTCTATCCCAGACCTAAGTGCCAAAATCAATACTCTATCCCAGACCTAAGTGCCAAAATCAATACTCTATCCCAGACCAAAGGCTCAAAAATCAGTACTCTATACCAGACCTAAAGCTCAAAAATCAAAACTCTATCCCAGACCTCAAGCTCAAAAATCAATACTCTATCCCAGACCTAAGTGCCAAAATCAATACTCTATCCCAGACCTAAGGCTCAAAAATCAGTACTCTATACCAGACCTAAAGCTCAAAAATCAAAACTCTATCCCAGACCTAAAGCTCAAAAATCAATACTCTATCCCAGACATAAGCCCAAAAATCAATACTCTATCCCAGACCTAAAGCTCAAAAATCAATACTCTATCCCAGACCAAAAGCTCAAAAATCAATACTCTATCCTAGACCTAAAGCTAAAAAATCAAACTCTGTCCCAGACCTAAAGCTCAAAAATCAATACTCTATCCTAGACATAAGCTCAAAAATGAATACTCTATCCCAGACCTAAAGCTCAAAAATCAGTACTCTATCCCAGACCTAAAGCTCCAAAATCAATACTCTATCCCAGACCTAAAGCTCAAAAATTAATACTCTATCCAGACCTAAGGCTCAAAAATCAATACTCTATCCCAGACCTAAAGCTCAAAAATCAATACTCTATCCCGTGCGAAAACGAAAGATCTTACAAGGTCTTTAAATAGACTATGATAGGTCTTGGAGACCTTTCCTAGACCATTTCTAGACAATTATAAGATTTCAATAGTCTGTCAAATGTCTTGCAAGACCTTTGTGCCGCGATTGTCCTGAAAAGTCTTGAGAAAAAGTCTTGAAAAGTCTTAAATAGATCTACTAAATAGATTAGGCAAAGTATTTTGCCTTAAAGGTCTAGTCATATGCCGCAAGGTCTAGCAAGTAGCAATTAACGTCATTTAGGTAAAATCAGAATTAGTTTGAGTCCGCTGTATAGCACGCAAAGTTTGTGCAGTGACACAAATTTATCTGTCTAAGGTTCGCTGCAAAATTTATGGAAGATTCTTATTTTACACATGCAGTTCGTCAATACTATAGCTTTCGCTATGGGCTCGGGTTAGATTCAAACCGTAATATTTGTCGTAGGTTAAACTAAAGAATGAGCCGTTTAGTCCAAATACTAAACTGATGAGACGTTTTGAAATATTTTTTACAGTTGTCTGATTGCATGAGCGCATGCATGTACTTTTACTTCGAATTCTTTTAATACAACAATACCGCGGCCTAACCTTGGCAGGAAATAGAAAAAATACTTTGTTCTGATGCCGAAGAGATAACTTGCAAACATGATTATTATCACTGAACACTGTATAAGGACGTTATAGGCAGTAACTTGTGGCAGTTCTCGTATGCTAACCCAATCTAATACCTATGAATCTTAAGCCTAAATAAAATATAATACTCATTGACGACTATTAAACTTTTCCTAGCCTGCGCTGCAAATCTCGTCAAAGATGCTTGCGGCTAATGAGTAATTCTATCTCGGTCAAGTGTCAACTGATAAACCATTTTGGCGCCTGCACTTAAACATTTGAATACTGTGCGTAAAGAAACAGGATTCCTTGGTCCTCTTGAGTGGAGATTCAATGATTGAACCTGTTTAAGAAAGAAGGAAAAGTGCGCTGGTACTTGCATTTAAAGCTATAGCTCTTAGCTGCTCTCAGTTTGCTGACATGGCATTTACAAAGAAGCACCATGAGAGGTAAGGTTTCTCCTGTATGTAATCGCGTTACAGTGCTGCTTATAATCTGTATTACTGGCTTTTTTCGTAGTCCTATACATTATCATTTTGTGTAAATTCTTCTAATTGGCATCGCGTGTATTTACGTTAAACTGAATCGAATCCGCCAGATGACCAGATCGAGGTTAATAGTTTTGTCTATACTTGCTTTTTAAATATCCAACATATATTTTATTAGTACGAAAGAACATTTTGTAGTTGTTAGCCCAGAATCACTGTTGAGCGGCTTGAGCCTTATCAAACGAGAACGCAAGTCATCACAAGTTGGCAGTCACGCTATCTCAGCCAGCCCCTCTGAATAATTTCCCAAAATATTATGAACCATGACAAAGTTAAAACTTGTTTAAAACACTCATGAAACCTTTATTTTGTTAATTTAGGTGTTCGAACGACCGCCACAGAAATTTGTGACTGCCAACTTGCGATGACTTGCGTTCTCGTTTGATTATAAAAGGGGTGTTCACATGAGGCCAGCCAGAACTCAGGACGGACAGCTAGAGTTTTCCATTTTGGTTTTTGTTTACATGAGGTCGGCCTTGAAATTATATAGACTTGGTTCCTCTGTTGCTTCAAGATTCATGTCAATTGTCTTCCAGCTTGTGAGTTGTGACCGCCAGAGAAGAATTATTTCATGTGGATTTGACACTAATCTCATTTACACAACGCGGCGTGAACTGAAACTGAATCTCAGGCCGGACTCATGAAAACGATCAACAGTAAAAATACTACAACCGACCAAAAGTCAAACACCATATAGATCAGTGCAAACACCCCCTAACTACATGTATCCGCGGTCACAGTGGTTCTAGTGTAATCATTGATATTCAATTGCGTATATGTTTCACGACTTCGCGTGTTCTGTAATGATTTAATGGGATATACTTATTTAAATAAAAGTAAAATACTTTTGATGAATTATTTAGGCCATTTCAAGACCTTTCGAAATCTCTCTAGACCTTTCTAGACCTTTCTAGACCTTTCAAGACCTTTTTGTTCTAGCAGCGAATGTCTTGAAAAGGTCTTTCGACCTGTCAAATTAGGATCACGGGCAAGACATTTGGAAGACATTTACTTTAGGCGATCTCCAGATCTTTCCCAGACAATTTTCTAGACGTTTTCAAGACTTTTTCAAGGTCTTAAAAAGGTCTTACATTTTCCTACGGGATCCCAGACCAAAAGCTCAAAAATCAATACTCTATCCCAGACCTAAGTGCCAAAATCAATACTCTATCCCAGACCTAAAGCTCAAAAGTCAGTACTCTATCCCAGAGCTAAAGCTCAAAAGTCAATATTCTATCCCAGACCTAAAGCTCAAAAATCAATACTCTATCCCAGACCTAAGTGCCAAAATCAATACCCTATCCCAGACCTAAAGCTCAAAAATCAATACTCTATCCCAGACCAAAAGCTCAAAAATCAATACTCTATCCTAGACCTAAAGCTAAAAAATCAAACTCTATCCCAGACCTAAAGCTCAAAAATCAATACTCTATCCATACCTAAGGCTCAAAAATCAATACTCTATCCCAGACCTAAAGCTCAAAAATCAATACTCTATCCCGGACCTAAAGCTCAAAAATTAATACTCTATCCCAGACCTAAGTTCCAAAATAAATACTCTATCCCAGACCTAAGCTCAAAAATCAATACTCTATCCCAGACCTAAGCTCAAAAGTCAATACTCTATCCCAGACCTAAAGCTCAAAAATCAATACTCTATCCCAGACCTAAAGCTTAAAAATCAATACTCTATCCCAGACCTAAGTGCCAAAATCAATACTCTATCCCAGACCTAAGCTCAAAATCAATACTCTATCCCAGACCTAAAGCTCAAAAATCAATACTCTATCCCAGACCTAAGTTCCAAAATCAATACTCTATCCCAGACCTAAGCTCAAAAATCAAACTCTATCCCAGACCTAAGCTCAAAAATCAATAATCTATCCCAGACCTAAGCTCAAAAATCAATACTCTATTCCAGACCTAAGCTCAAAAATCACAACATGTCCTCTCACTTCGAAATGATGATTATCGTCATTTCTTCACAAAGTCGAATATGATGATTATCATGATACTCAAGTGAGATTCTGTCCCACATGCGGGATGTTAAACTAAATTGCATATAACAAAAGAACCATTAGGGGTGTTGTGGTCGGGGTCTGAGAGGCGGGACTCTTTTTTTCCGGAGGGTTGTGGTTAGGGTTAGGTCCAACGGGGGGGTTGTGGTTAGGGTTAGGGTTGTCAGGGGGGTTGTGGTTAGGGTTAGGGTCAGGTTTAGAGGTGGGGTTAGGGTTGGGGGTTTGGGGCAGGGAATTCTTTTTTTAAAATGATGATTATTGTTAATTCAACGACATCTCACAAATGACGATAATCATCATTTCGAAATGAGAGGATATGCTGAAAATCAATAATCTATCGCAGACCTAAGTTCCAAAATCAATACTCTATCCCAGACCTAAAGCTCAAAAATCAATACTCTATCCCAGACCTAAAGCTCAAAAATCAATACTCTATCCCATACCTAAGCTCAAAAATCAACAATCTATCCCAGGCCTAAGTTCCAAAATCAATACCCTATCCCAGACCTAAGCTCAAAAATCAATTCTCTATCCCAGACCTAAAGCTCAAAAATCAATACTCTATCCCAGACCTAAAGCTCAAAAATCAACAATCTATCCCAGACCTAAGTTCCAAACTCAATACTCTATCCCAGACCTAAGCTCAAAAATCAATACTCTATCCCAGACATAAGCTCAAAAATCAATACTCTATCCCAGACCTAAAGCTAAAAAATCAAACTCTATTCCAGATCTAAGTGCCAAAATCAATACTCTATCCCAGACCTAAGGCTCATAAATCAGTACTCTATACCAGACCTAAAGCTCAAAAATCAAAACTCTATCCCAGACCTAAAGCTCAAAAATCAATACTCTATCCCAGACATAAGCCCAAAAATCAATACTCTATCCCAGACCTAAAGCTCAAAAATCAATACTCTATCCCAGACCAAAAGCTCAAAAATCAATACTCTATCCTAGACCTAAAGCTAAAAAATCAAACTCTATCCCAGACCTAAAGCTCAAAAATCAATACTCTATCCCAGACATAAGCTCAAAAATGAATACTCTATCCCAGACCTAAAGCTCAAAAATCAGTACTCTATCCCAGACCTAAGGTCAAAAATCAAACTCTATCCCAGACCTAAGCTCAAAAATCAATAATCTATCCCAGACCTAAGCTCAAAAATCAATACTCTATTCCAGACCTAAGCTCAAAAATCAATAATCTATCGCAGACCTAAGTTCCAAAATCAATACTCTATCCCAGACCTAAAGCTCAAAAATCAATACTCTATCCCAGACCTAAAGCTCAAAAATCAATACTCTATCCCATACCTAAGCTCAAAAATCAACAATCTATCCCAGACCTAAGTTCCAAAATCAATACCCTATCCCAGACCTAAGCTCAAAAATCAATTCTCTATCCCAGACCTAAAGCTCAAAAATCAATACTCTATCCCAGACCTAAAGCTCAAAAATCAACAATCTATCCCAGATCTAAGTTCCAAACTCAATACTCTATCCCGGACCTAAGCTCAAAAATCAATACTCTATCCCAGACATAAGCTCAAAAATCAATACTCTATCCAGACCTAAAGCTAAAAAATCAAACTCTATTCCAGATCTAAGTGCCAAAATCAATACTCTATCCCAGACCTAAGGCTCAAAAATCAGTACTCTATACCAGACCTAAAGTTCAAAAATCAAAACTCTATCCCAGACCTAAAGCTCAAAAATCAATACTCTATCCCAGACCAACATGTCCTCTCACTTCGAAATGATGATTATCGTCATTTCTTCACAAAGTCGAATATGGTGATTATCATGATACTCAAGTGAGATTCTGTCCCACATGCGGGATGTTAAACTAAATTGCATATAACAAAAGAACCATTAGGGGTGTTGTGGTCGGGGTCTGAGAGGCGGGACTCTTTTTTTCCGGAGGGTTGTGGTTAGGGTTAGGTCCAATGGGGGGGTTGTGGTTAGGGTTAGGGTTGTCAGGGGGGTTGTGGTTAGGGTTAGGGTCAGGTTTAGAGGTGGGGTTAGGGTAGGGGGTTTGGGGGCAGGGAATTCTTTTTTTAAAATGATGATTATTGTTAATTCAACGACATCTCACAAATGACGATAATCATCATTTCGAAATGAGAGGATATGCTGCCCAGGCATAAGCCCAAAAATCAATACTCTATCCCAGACCTAAAGCTCAAAAATCAATACTCTATACCAGACCAAAAGCTCAAAAATCAATACTCTATCCTAGACCTAAAGCTAAAAAATCAAACTCTATCCCAGACCTAAAGCTCAAAAATCAATACTCTATCCTAGACATAAGCTCAAAAATGAATACTCTATCCCAGACCTAAAGCTCAAAAATCAGTACTCTATCCCAGACCTAAAGCTCCAAAATCAATACTCTATCCCAGACCGAAAGCTCAAAAATTAATACTCTATCCAGACCTAAGGCTCAAAAATCAATACTCTATCCCAAACCTAAAGCTCAAAAATCAATACTCTATCCCAGACCTAAGTGCCAAAATCAATACTCTATCCCAGACCTAAGTGCCGAAATCAATACTCTATCCCAGACCTAAAGCTCAAAAGTCAGTACTCTATCCCAGAGCTAAAGCTCAAAAGTCAATATTCTATCCCAGACCTAAAGCTCAAAAATCAATACTCTATCCCAGACCTAAGTGCCAAAATCAATACCCTATCCCAGATCTAAAGCTCAAAAATCAATACTCTATCCCAGACCAAAAGCTCAAAAATCAATACTCTATCCTAGACCTAAAGCTAAAAAATCAAACTCTATCCCAGACCTAAAGCTCAAAAATCAATACTCTATCCTAGACATAAGCTCAAAAATGAATACTCTATCCTAGACCTAAAGCTCAAAAATCAAAACTCTATCCCAGACCTAAAGCTCAAAAATCAATACTCTATCCCTGACATAAAGCTCAAAAATCAATACTCTATCCCAGACATGAGCTCAAAAATCAATACTCTATCCCAGACCTAAAGCTCAAAAATCAATACTCTATCGCAGACATAAGCTCAAAAATCAATACTCTATCCCAGACCTAAAGCTCAAAAATCAATACTCTATCCCAGACCTAAGTGCCAAAATCAATACTCTATCCCAGACCTAAGTGCCAAAATCAATACTCTATCCCAGACCTAAAGCTCAAAAGTCAGTACTCTATCCCAGAGCTAAAGCTCAAAAGTCAATATTCTATCCCAGACCTAAAGCTCAAAAATCAATACTCTATCCCAGACCTAAGTGCCAAAATCAATACCCTATCCCAGACCTAAAGCTCAAAAATCAATACTCTATCCCAGACCAAAAGCTCAAAAATCAATACTCTATCCTAGACCTAAAGCTAAAAAATCAAACTCTATCCCAGACCTAAAGCTCAAAAATCAATACTCTATCCAGACCTAAGGCTCAAAAATCAATACTCTATCCCAGACCTAAAGCTCCAAAATCAATACTCTATCCCGGACCTAAAGCTCAAAAATTAATACTCTATCCCAGACCTAAGTTCCAAAATAAATACTCTATCCCAGACCTAAGCTCAAAAATCAATACTCTATCCCAGACCTAAGCTCAAAAGTCAATACTCTATCCCAGACCTAAAGCTCAAAAATCAATACTCTATCCCAGACCTAAAGCTTAAAAATCAATGATGCTTGGCCGGACAACGAGCTAATTATTATGGGGTATAATGTCTTTCGGAAAGACCGTAAGTCGACTGCTGCTGGTGGTGGAGTTATAATTTTTGTTCACAGCTCCTTGCTTGTAGAAAGAAGAAATGATTTGGAATCAGAACAAATTGAGCAAATTTGTTTAGAACTCAGGGAAAACGGCTGTGCTTCAATGCTTTTCTCGTGTATATATCGCCCTCCTAACACTGATGCTTCTTTCTTTGATTATCTTTCTAAAAGCGTTGATTCCATTGTTATGGAAAACAAAGAAGCTCATATTGTTGGTGATTTTAATATTAATTTGTTAAATGATGCATCAAGTGACTCAAAGAAATTAATTCGTCTAATGGAAAATCAAGGTCTCCATCAAATGCAGAAAAATCCAACACGTATTACGGAATACTCTAGTACTCTTATTGACCATCATTATAGTACTCATCCAGAGCATGTGCTAAGTATATCATCGCCAGTCTTTGGTCTCAGTGATCATAATCCTACTATTCTGATACGTAAACAAAATGCAAATTTGAAAGTGACTAAACAAAGCCATTTTACGATCACATATCGGCCTCTAAAGAAAGTTGATGTTAATAAACTTATTAACGATTTAAATGAAATTCCGTGGAGCATCCTTGACACATTTGAAAATAACCCTGATGAAATGCTGTCAACTTGGCAAACGCTTGTACTTGAAACGGTTGATCGACATGCTCCTATCAAATCACTCAGAGTAAAATCAATGAAGAAACCACCATGGCTTTCGGACGAAATTCTTACTGCGATAAAAGAGCGAGATGAATTGAAGAAAGGGCTACAAAGAGGACAGGTCCAAAGAGAATCTTTTAAAGCAGCTAGAAATAAAGTTGTGCGACTTGTTGAAAAAGCCAAGAAAGATGCAATTATTGATGAAATTGATAAAAATAAATCAAGTTCAAGAGTCCTCTGGAAAACTCTAAAGAGCATTTTCCCGACAAAAGCAAAAGATATAAGCAAAGTACATACATTGGATAAGAATGGAACAAGGTACTCTTCTGCAGAAGATATTTCCAATTTATTTAACGAGCATTTTGTCTCCATTGCTGATAACATCATTGAAGATAATAATGCTGCTGATCCCGATTTTAATAAGTTGAAGGAGTTCATAAGACTTCACAAAACCGAGAATTCTGCTGACTTCTGTATACCAATATTATCAGAAAGCGCAGTTTTAGAACTTATCAAATCGCTTCCCTCGAATGTGGCAACTGGCCTTGATGGAATAAGCTCGCAGCTGATAAAGTTAATCGCTCCGGCAATTGCGCCGAGTTTGGTGAAGGTGTTAAATTGTAGTATAAGAAGTGGAATCTGCCCAGCTCAACTTAAACTGGCCCGTGTGACTCCGATATACAAACAGGGGAAAAAGGTCGATGTCGATAATTACAGACCCATATCAGTACTTCCTGTTCTCTCTAAGATTCTCGAGAAGCATGTCTGTTATCACTTTATGGCATTTCTTAATGAGCATGGCCTTCTGCACAAACACCAATCAGGTTTTCGCTCTAACCATTCTTGCGAAACCATTCTTCTTAAACTTACAGATGAATGGCTAGAAGCCATGGACAAAGGTCTCTTCACTGGTGTTGTTATGATTGATTTACGCAAGGCATTTGATCTGGTAAACCATGAACTACTATTAAAAAAACTTGAACTATATGGTTTAGACACCAACTCATTAAAGTGGTTCCAAAGTTATCTAAATGGAAGATATCAAAAAGTGTGTACCGATGGTAAGTTATCTGAATCTCTACAAATTCATTCTGGTGTGCCGCAAGCGAGCATTCTTGGTCCTGCTCTATTTTTGTTATTCATCAATGACTTGCCCCTGGTTCTCAAGAACAACATCGGCTTATATGCTGATGATTCCACTCTTTATGCGTCTGGATCCACTTTACAAGAGATTGAAGAGAAACTTAAGCCTGACCTTGATGAAGCAACAAAATGGGTAAAGGAAAATAAAATGAAAATCCACCAATCGAAGACCAAATATGGTATAATCTCTACCAGACAGAAGCTAGCAAAATCTTCAACTCAAAACCTTGACCTTACACTAGATGGCCAACAAATAACTAAAATGGAATCAGAACGTGTACTAGGGGTTTACATTGATAGCCACCTCACCTGGTCTACACATATTGAAGAATTACGCCGAAAGTTGATAAAGAGAATATCTATCTTAGCAAGAGTAAGAAAATACCTACCAACTCATTACCGATTATTGCTGTTCAATGCAAACATCAAACCTTTGTTTGAATATTGCTGCACTGTTTGGAGCAATTGCAGTCAAAGCCATCTAGATGACCTTTTCAAGTTGCAGAAACGCTGTGCTCGACTAATTTTGGACAGTCCATATGAAGCAAGGTCATTTGAAAATTTTCAAAAACTTCAGTGGCTACCAATTGACAAGATTTTTCAAATACAAAAGCTCTGTCTTCTTCGTAAAATTATTGATGGTCGAGCTCCAGAGTACTTAATTAATAAATTAGAATCTTTTCGTTTCAACCATAGATATCAAACCAAATCAAAAACTGAATTTCGTCTTCCGAAGCCAAAAACTGATTCCTTAAAAAGAACGTTTTTTTATTCAACACTCAAAATATGGAACATTTTGGGAACAGTACGTGGGGAATCATTTCGTCTTATGAAAGCCAAACTAGTTAAAGATTTCTTCCTAAGATATACTGTTGACAATTTTAGAATTTATAGATTATACTAAACTTTTTATACTGATATTCTT